>BMAU01015448.1:0-141062 GCA_019973935.1 Trichonephila clavipes
GAGTTCTAGTGTTAAACTATAATTTTTTTTATCATCATTCTTTACTGGTTTGAAAGTTGTCTCAAAAATTAAAATCTGGGTATAGAAAGTGTTTTGCATAAGAATTCAGTTTGCAGAATTAAAAAAAAAAGAATTAGATTAATTTATCTTGAAATAATGGTTGCGAAAAATGTATGTTTGAGTGGGTGAAAAATATCCATTAAAAAATGTGTATATGTATTTCAAGAAGACGGACTTTCTGTTAAATGTTGTAAATAAGAGATTTTGTGGAGTTATTTATGACTCAGAATATATGGCATGTGTTTTTTTTTTTTTTTTAATATTATATCAGATAGATTTTTCATTTTAAGCAAAAGTGTTGCAATTTGTCAGTTAGTTGATAGTTTAATGCAATCTGAGGCTATTTCCTTTACTCGTAATTTATGATGTATATATATATTGGTTTTGTTTCCTGCATAGATTCTTCTTTTAATTAAAAAAAAGAAACTAAGAGTAGATTTATGATTTGAGAAATAACTCTATGGTAATGTAGCTAAAGTATGTTGTTTTAATTGTGTTTTTTTATTTTGAAAAGGTTCTGCGTTCTGATTAGTAACAAATAACTGTGTCTCATATAAGTTTTATTGTAAACATATTTCGTATTGTGTTTCTGGAATTTGTATTGTGTTTCGAATTTCTGGAATTTCTTGCTTGTTAAATATATAGTACTAGGTCATTTAAGTGTTTGTAGTTAATTTGTCAGAAGGTAATTTGGCATTAGGTTTAGCTTGATTAAAAATGGCATTTCTCATTAGAAGTAAGAAAATTGACTTAATTCAATTAGCGCGGGACTTAGATGAGTCACCTGATCCGTCTATGTCTAAAATTGTTTTAAGGAATTTAATAATCTCTAGTAAAAAATATTACAAGGAGGAAGAGGCAAAAGAGTTATTGCAAGGATTATTACAGCCGAAAGGTTAAGAGACAGAACAGCGGCAAAAACTAGAACAACAAGAACAATTATCAATTGAAAATTACGCTTGGAAATGGAATTATCACAGGATCGCTAATCGGGTGCTAATCAAAATAATGGTCAAACCTCACGTGTAAAATCTTTAGATGAAATAGTTAAAAAATGGTTAGGCTCTTAGCTGTAAAGGTACCCTTTGGCCCAATAAATCAGACGGGTGGGGAGCCCTGTTTTAACCACCACAGTCTTGGAAAAGGCTTTTTCGCTAGTGAAATGGTTAGCGGCGAGTTAAAACCAAAGGTTTTTGTTAGCCATGTTAGGAGACAAAGTTTCAAACTTATTAGTTAACCTAGGCGAAGAAGAATTAAAAAGATTACGAGAATCTTTAAAACAGGTTGTGTACTCAGGAGTATGAACCATCACCAAAAAATATGTTTAGAAAATTTTGAAAGGCCAAACGTAACTCTGACGAGCTTTCTCTCGGTTCGCGACCCGTTTTAACATCGATGTGGTTATACTACTGTAAGTTAAGAGGTGCGAATGATTTTGAGTCAGTTAATCAACTGATCGTAGCAGATAAAATGTTTGAAATGTTGGATTCTGAGACGGCGACCCATATTGGTGTGCTCCAAAGGGGAAGAATGGTACAAACCCAGGAACGGGCAAACAATGTGAATATATTTTATGCTTCCAAGGGAAATCTACGATGAACCTGAGAGAGCTAAATGGAATGATATGAAGTAAAGGAGAAGTTTTAATGGTAGTTGGGGGTAAAGCAGCCATTTTGGGGGAGAAAAGACAGATAATTTTCTTCTAGGGGAAAAACTTTTTGATAAAGGTAAAAGTAGCTGAAATAAAAAATTAGCTTGTTTCACCTGTGGATCAGATAAACATTTTAAGCGGAATTGTCCCTAAAACAAAGGGTTGATAATAAAAGACTTAAATAAGGTGTCAACGGAAGGGACAGAATTAGAAGATGGAACGGTCTGCTAGAGTTGATTGCTAGGTAAAGTCATTCCTAGGCGGGCTATTGAAGACAAATTAAGTAAGAATTAGTGAAAACATCTATCAGTGTAGATGGGAAATTGGTCCCATGCGTTAGTGGATTCTGGTACGGAGATTACTGTTATCAGAAAGACTTAGTTCCTGGAATATCGGTTGAAGGAGCTTCCACGATTTATTTGAAGATATTTTCGGTCCAGCGGTTAAATGTCCTTTAGTATATGTTCCAATTGGTCTTGCTACTGGTGGCCAGGTTAAGGTGGTGCACCAGCAAGTGTTATGCTTGGCAGAAGTTTTGGTAGAAGACGTGTTGCTTCCACCAGAGGTTTTTGGATATGTTGGGAGGAGCCAGAGTGAAGAGAATTCACTGGCTCAAAGCTCTCAGGACCTGAGGGTGACTCAGGAAATGTAGATGAAACAAAGGGTTTCGTCGGTATTCTGCCAGAGAAAGCACAGGAGCACATTGAGGATTCTCAAAGGAATATTACTTCATGTTGGAATGAAGTGGGAACGTGGGTACTAAGGATGAGGTAACCGCTGAGATGGATAAAGGAATCATGGTGGCTGATAGTTTCGTTCCGAACAGGAGTGTTGTGCCGAGTTAGCATTGGCTTGGAAGTATGCTAAGGAAGGCAAAGGGAAAACTACAAAGTAGATGGGTATCTATTTCGTAGGGATAAAATACTCGGGGAGAGTATTGGGCAACTGGTAATTCCGAAGTGCAGAAGAACTGAGGTGTTGAGACTAGCGCATACTTCAGTGTTCAGTAGTCACATGGGGCCCAAGAAGACGATTGAACGAACTGAATCCCAAGTATTCTTTTCTTTTGGGAGGGTCTGAGGGCCGATGTGAAGAAATTTTGTGAGTCATGTAAGAATGTCAGCTCACTCGATCGGTTAGGATTAAAGACCGACCACCCATTACACCTGTGGCAAGGCCTGAATTTTGCCATTTCAGGTGGTGAATATGGGATCTGATAGGGTCCAATTGATCCGCCAAGCTCCAAGGGACATAAATATATTTTATGTCTGGTTGATCAGCACACTAGGTGGGGCGAGGCGGTGCCATTGACTAGTCTCAGTGCGAAGGTAGCCTGTGAAGCTTTTGTTAAGCTAAAAAGAATTACCTTGTGAAGTAACTAGTCTTGCTACCCCTGATGCCAATTTACCTTTCCAGGTGCATTGTGATGCATCAGATTATGGGGGTTGGTTGCTGTCTGATACAGCAAGATACCGAAGGAATTTACAGGCCAATAGCTTTTGCTAGTCAAAAATTCAATGCTACGCAAAAGAACTGGGCAAGCATCGTGAGAAAGAGGCCTGGGCAGTGTTATACGGGTTGAATAAATTGACAAATGGATTTATGGTGCCAAGGTGGAGATCATTTCGATCATAATCCCCCTTAAGTACCTAAATCAAACCACTCCAAAGTCCCAAGCTAACCCGTTGGGCACTGGCGTTACAGAGATGGAATCACCCCCATTACTCACAGGCCAGGTATACAACATAGGAGTGCAGATGCATTGTCTAGATTAAGATAAGGACTGTATTGTATATATTTAGTGTTTTTGTATAATGTGTTTTCCATGTATCTGTTTGCAATCCCATTACAGTTTAGATCTTTCTGGGAACATAGTCACTTATTTATTTCAATTGGGTGAACTATTAATATTATTTCATGTGTTTGTATTAAGGAACTTTCACTAGAACAATCATCAAGACTTTTGACTGTTGCAATTATTGTGTGTTCTGTTTGTGGATTTTCTGTGTCACGGTTTCAAGAATTTACTGTTCCTGGTGTCTGATATGGTAAAATCAGCCACAAGGGGCAAAATTTTACTCTTAGGTGGGGCGTGTAAGGAACCGCTGCCTGCACCTGGCAACAGGTCGAACGAGAGACGATATAGAGAAAAGGATCTGGCAACGACGGAGGAGAAAAAGGTCGGAACAGGAGAGAAGAGAGAGTGACGAAAAGCCGGGGTCGTGAAAAGTAGACACGGCGCTGAACGATGTATCGTAATCCTGTAACATCGCAATATATTCTTTATTTTTAAGAAATGTCCCATCGAAAGTGTGGAATAAAACAGTGGGACCAAATCCTGTCTGCAATTATTTTCTTGTCACAATTCGAACACGGTCGGAAAAGAACTCACGAGTTACATAATTAATAAAAGCTGATCTTGCACTGGATTCCAAGTGGTTGTCTGTGAAACGGGAATGGTATGCTGTTTTAATTATGTTCACCATTGGAAATGAAGATTTACACAGGTAGGCGATGCAAGAGAATGAAGTTAAATTAAATGCAGCTTCTTCAAATTAGGATATTTGACTTCGTCCATTAACCGATTGATGTCCTTAACACATTTGCTGCCGGGTGTCTTCTATCGTGGGACGTAATATCAACACAAGAATCCAATTCTGCGGAAGTGTGAGGTGGTGTGTGTGGGGGTGGGTGATTTTTCAGTAACCAATCCCATGTTATCGCGGGAAGAGCTGGTCGATGTTTATTTTCCCCTTCAGTCGGCGTATGGGGAAAAAGCATTTCTACGGCTGGCATAGCGGTGATCGCATTTTCCCTCTATAATCACAGAGAATGTAAGTGTCATCGTGTACTTCCAATAATGGTACAAGTGTCGCCTACACATAGTCGCATGATTGTGAAGAGCCGATACTCCAGTCTAACTGGCGTTGATATTCAACAAATATATTTATTTTAGTATGCGAGTCTTATGTCTTATGTGAAGAAAGTCACCTCAAAATGTCTTGGCGGTCCACCAGTCGATCGCGATCGACTTAATGCCTACCCCGGCTTTAGGGAATGTTAGCTGGTCTAAACTTCTGTTACTTTTGCTCACTTGCCCCAGTATGAAACTATTTATGATGGCAAGGTCAATAAAAAAATAAAAGATACGATGCCATCATTTTACAGATCACCTTCTTATTTGGTATCTTTCTTTTCTTTGATCGAAGCGATCAACTCATTCCAAGACATCGTTATATACAGCAATAGCTAATGGACAAGGTAATTATTCTTTAGTACCATCTATTTTTGTCTGATTTACATGTGTCAAAATCACTGGATTATGTGCAATAGCATGTAGCGGTGTCATCTATATAAGCCAGTAACAACTCTTCCGGACTAATGGGATCATTTTGGTCCTGCGGTAAGTTTCGGGTTTACGGAACCGAATGTCCCGGATTCTGTCCTCCGGATAAGCGAGCCAGTTCAAGCCATGACTGAAGCCAGAAGTCTTCCCATCGTTATAATAGCAAAGCCAATGTGAGCCAATAATGAGTTTTGAGCTTTTCACAGGTGTATTTTGTGAGATCATATAGATGGGAAGTAATCTTCTCAAGACCCACGAAAGGGTTAAAAGCGATTTTAAGCCTGAAATATTCATTGCTAAAAGTGAACATGTCTAATTGTATAACAATATACTTTTAAACAAGACTAACAGCTTGGGTAACACTAAATATTTATTCTTTTTTCACATTCATAACGTTATCTATTAATTCCCCAAAGTCGCCCCTCCGGTATAGTGGTTAGCGACGCTTACTGCTGTGCCGTTGGGCCTGGGTTCGAATCCCGTAGAAGGCATGGATGTTTGTAAATGTATAGTGCCTTCGTGGCATGGGGGTACTTTAAATAGCCGTCCAGCCGCAAGTCCTCTGGCGAGGTTGGTGGAAGAGGAAGGGAGGTGGGAGGCCCCTGATCACCCCCAGGGTGTCCTCCCTCAAAATTGGGGTGGGAACAAGCTAAATCTTTCTGTTACCTGTATAGTGCTCAATGCTACAACTAACGACATGTGTCACTTAGCCTTTTGCCATGATGAATTTCGTGGGCTTGATCTGGTCTGGCATAAGAAGAGAGAGAACAACAGCATATTAATTCTCCAAACTGTACTAAAATTTCAAACGATAAATATCATAAACTTTAACCGTTTTTGTCAGTTTTACTCGATGCCGATACAGCAGGATAATGGTTAGCTAGTTTTATCTAACTCCTACTCTAATTGTTAATGAAAAACAGCGACATCGATGAACAGTGGTGTATGGAGAATATTAGGGTGCCTCCCCCCCCTGCAAAGTCAGGTTTTGGGTCCCTAGCTGGATCTTATAAAGGGTATGTACTTGGCGTCCTAGAACTTTGGACTTCCTAGAACCCCAGGTCACACACTACTCAGAGGTTGCGGGAATGTACTTTGCGCCGTTGTCAATGAGTTAGAATCAAAATAATCTGCTTGGAGATAAAAACAAAAATATTCTTAAAAGTTTTTATTAAAAATTAACTTTTTATGAGAGTTAATTTTCAAATGTCAGCTCTCGACGTAGAATTCAAGGCATCAGCCTAAAATAATTACATATGAACGAAATGAACAATTATATAATTAATTATGTTGTGAGGTAGGGTCCATTGAACAATAAAGATAACACTAGTTTCAGCATTCTTAATACATGTCTTTCTCCATTGTTCAAACGAACCGCTTTATCGTCTGCGGAAATTGAGAGAGTTATTGTCAGACGAATAAAAAGTAATTCACATTCTATGAGAGCAATAAAATCTGCTTCCTCATATTCGATAAAATGAAAGACGACTGACCACGATTCTTTGCAACAGATACGAGGAGTGAGTTTATGATGATGGCTTTCGTGCCACTTTGTTATATCCTTTAAGAATTGTTTATCAAATGATAAGGTTTAACCTTTTGTTTCTGAAAATGTGTATATAATACATATATACATCTCATACAGTTTGAAAAAGATACAGTTAGATACATAAATTGATTGTGTTATTGTATACAATTTTTTTTTGTTCCATTCTATTTAACAAGTAATATAAAAAAAATTAAGCCAACTCTTACTTAAGTCAACAAAAAAATTATTTTAGTTACTTTTTATTAAATAGTTACAATTAATATAAATATGTACATAGAATCACAATATTAAGACACAAGATAGAAGCGATTTTTCATTTTCCTTTCTATATAGGGTGTTGGACTATTTTTGATTTTTTTGTTACTATTTATTCATTCATATTAAATTAAGTTGTTCTAATAAAATAGGATAGTAAAAACGAAATCACATTCCCAGAAATTAAAATCCAACACAAGTAGGATTCAAACTTACGACCTTTGGATTAGAAGTCCAATATGCTATCCACTGCGCTACAGGGACCAACGAACGAGTTTCCTTTCTACATATGCTGTTGGACTATTATTTTTGTTACTCTTTATTAATTTTTTTGTTGAATTAATGAATTAATATTTGGAAAAAATATTAACATCAAGAGTCATCCACTACCAGTTTAAAAAAATGTATTTGAGCTTGAATGGATGAATAGAAAGCAGTTTATTAACGATTGAAAATTTGAACAAGATATATATATAGAGAGAGAGAGAGAGAACTAATAGTAGGAAGTGAAAAAAGAATTCAACAACGCTCTGAATCAGAGGTGGTCAACCCGCGGTCGTGGCGCACCTTGAATAATTTTGCACCCCTCGAGATTCATTACAACTTTACAAAATACGATTATTTTGTGCAATATTTTTGTTTTTAGTGTAGTGTTTTGTAACAAATATATATCCCATAAGTTTCTATTCTATTAAGTTGCTATTGTTTTTATACATACTTAAAATGGAGCAGTATTGCATTGCAGCGACTCCCCTCCCCCAACCACAGTATCACGCTTGATTCCTGTTAACTTATCTCACTGTTTATTGCTAGAGTTAGGCATATTTGCATCGTTGCATTATTATTATTAAATCATCTATGTATACATGAAAAGTAATAAAAACGATAATAATTCCTTCCGTTTAAAATTTTCATTCCAATAAATGTTTGTACGTATAATGGATCCAAATCTAATACAAAGTTATATTTTAACCTGATTTTATTAGTTTTACCTGTATGTAACGGAATCTTTGAACTCGATTTTTACCCTCTTTAAAAGGTCAGATTAATTCGAAATTTTGCACACTTGTCAAGAATCGATGATAATATTACAATAATTTAATAATTCTGTTCCTGATTAAGATATCAGGATGAACGATTTCAGATTTCCAGGTTTGGCGATTAAAAAATTAAGTTACAATCCTAAAGCGAAAACGCTTATGGTTAATGCAAATACAACAAGCAAAAAACTGTTCTTTATATTAAAAAGAGGAGGATGTGTCAGCAATTTCTTACCATAACGTAAACAATTACCCAATTTTTCTGAAAATGGAAATAAATAAATCATAGTTTAAAACACTAAAAAAGTACGCTTTTATTGTAGATAGAATTAAAAAATTAAAAATAAATTATAGGTTTAAAAACTAAAAAACACGCTTTTATAAAGAATCGAACCAAAAAGTAAAAAATAATTCTTGTTATAAGAATAAAATGAATGTCATTGTGGTAAAAGAGAGAAACTGTGGGGTGCTCGATATCAATTGTAATAATTTCTTACTACAGTCAGACTTATATATAACGAAGTCGCTAAAACCCGAAAAAAAGTTCGTTATATGGAAAATTCGTTATATATAGGTTCATCTTTCAATTTTCTATATAAACCGAACAAAACAAATTTTAAAAATTCATAAGCACTATACATTAAAAAAGTAATTGTTCACACCTTTTTGTAAATTAATAATATTTATTTTATATATCTTAGCAAACAAAAAAGAAAGAGATTTAAACAAAAACTGCAGGGAAAGTTTCTTGACACCTTTATCCACATTTCCTGAAGAATTAATTTTTTTTCTTTGATGCTCAAGTACTTACGTTCTGACATTTTCGAGCTACAAGAAACGAAGTTACCATTTCAACTGATCAACGCTACAAATGAACTGAGACTAGTTCAAGGACACGCGGTCACGAGACAACTCCACTGAGGGTGAAATGGGATATCAAAGATGTTTGTACTGAATTGGATGATGGGGGTTAAATGTTGCACTTGGAGGAAACACCCAGAATTATATTGCTCTTGGCAAGCTTGGTACCTAATAAAATCAGTTCAAGATTTATGACCACCATAAAATGAGTTAAGAGAAAGAATAACTTGAAATATCCAGAAATATTTTTAAAAAAGGGAGAAAAAAAATTGAACCACAAGTGAAAAAGTTCGTTATATAGAAAATGCACTTCGTTATTGGGAGGTTATTTTAAGAAGAAAATTGCGAAATGTTCTTGGTTCCAGGAAAAAGTTCGCTATATAGAAAAATTCGCAATATAGAGATTCGTTATATGGAGGTTTAACTGTAGTTCTATTCCGAAATGCGGAGTTAGTGTAAACATGTAGTGCATAGGTTTCCAAACTTTCTTGTCTCGTAGACCCCTTGCCATGTTTTTCGGTATGGGGTAGACCCCTGCTTAATTAATATTGAATTTTTGTAAATTTATCAACTTAAATGTCTTTTTGACAGCTAATACTACTACTACTACTACTTTAAAAGAATTAAATTTATAACTAATGATGTATAGAATTAAAAGTTTAAAAAGCATATGTTAATTAATTAAATTAAAAGTTAATTAATATATAAGCTAACTGTTAAATAAAATAACCAAACATCACAGAATTAATTTTAATGGAAGGGATCAGTCTGGCGCCACAATAACAAATTTTCAACATTTAGTATCAATCTTGTCAGGTTTAACCTTAAATCTCCTATGATAGGAGTGTTCAGTTTCTTTCTTTCTTTCTTTCTTTTTTTTTTGGAGATTGGCAACTACGCTGAAACTCCTCTTTACTAGGAAAAATAATTAAAAAATTTTTCACGATATTCCATAATTCGGGGCAAATAAGAGGTTTGCCTTTTAAAGCCAAAATTGTTGGCATCCATTTCTTAACTTTAAAACCTTCATTGGTGCATATCACGATCAAATCCTGTTGTCATGTGACATTTTTTTTTAATATTACCATATAAATACATTGCCTACTGTGGTATTACCATAGTCAAAGCATTCTCAAACCTAGTTTCAAAATCTGAATAAAAGGCAGCTAAATGTTGAAAGTAGGTTAAAACGTTCTGACAGATTGTCTGGGTAAATTTGAGAAAATTCTGGATCTCCAGTATTATACTTTAGTTTAAAGCTGAAAAGAAACGCTGAAATGGTTCCTGTTTAAAAAAAAATATGCTGTCACCTTGTAAGGGCAAATTAACCTCACTAAATTCAGTAAATAAATTTGCTAAATAAGTAAAATTTGGTTTCGACTTGATTAAATTTTCTTTTAAAATTAAAGTCCCGATCTAGTTTAATGAGAGCCAATATCATATAGACCCCCACTTACACCACATTGACCCCTAAATTATTTTTTTGATGACGTGGACCCCTTGTAGGTCGTCATAGACCCTGGGGTCTATATAGACCACTTTGAGAATCACTGATGTAGTGGAAAGCACCCCACATTTTTACCACAATAACATTAATTTACTCGTTAATCATTTATTCTTATATTAAGAATCATTTTTCACTTTTTGGTTCCATTAACTATCAGGATTATAATATTTTCCCGAAGCGGCTCGCAAAATCATTTGGGTTGGCCACCCCTGCTCTAAATAATCGTTCTTCTACCCTTTTCTTTCTCTCCTTTTACGCAATAAATAATTCTATCTTTGCTCTTTTCTATGCTATAAATTGCTCAGACTCAACACCGACAAATTACACTATTATTTTTCATCATAAAGACAAAAAAAAATATCCCTTAAATCTTAGCAACAGCTGAATCGCCTCATGCATCTAAAAATAAAGCGCCATTGTCATTAGAAAGTGCCAGTGACACGTTTTGGCCATTCAAGTATCCCTGGGGATGTCATTGTCGTGTGATTTGGTCATTCCCAGCAGCAGCAATATGTAAACGCGTGACATTGTTTTTCTCTACAACCCCTTTAAAGCAATACATTATATTCATGTAAAAATAAATGTACGTTGATAGAGGCTCTGATGAAGATACAATGTTACCATGGAGGTATGTAGATAAAGGATTTGAAATCAATTTGCTAGGTAATAGTATTTGAGCATAATATACTTCTGACTGCATGGTAGAAAAGTACAAATATCAACTCATAATAGTTTACAGTGTAACTATGTGTAAATAATTGTTTTTTCTTCTTGTTCTTTGTTTCTTATTTATTTTGAATGAATAATTGTGTAAATAATTGTTTTTTCTTCTTGTTCTTTGTTTCTTATTTATTTTGAATTAATGTCGTCTTAAGGTCCAATTATCTATAGACTGTTGCAGTGGCATACACTGACAACTTTTACTGCATTTAAAAAAAAACCTTAACTCAAATATTTTTTCATAAAAATTTTGAAAGTAATGTTTTGTTTTATTTTTTCACCTTATAACTGAATGAATCTATATGAAGTTTTAAAATCGTTACATAGATATTATTCGGTTTTGTTAAGGTATCCGACTGCATTCGGAACCGTGATTTTGCAACAAAAAATGCTTATAAATGGATAATATTTATGATATTTAGTGTCACTTAGACTAGAAAATGTATGTAAAATTCTTTTAAGAACATATTATTACAATAAAAAAATTATTTAAGTACAATATTTTAGCAAAAAATGAACATAGAATGACCCATTTTCAAAATATTCTCCTTTTGTGAAAAATGCTTCTATTATAATAATATTTAGCCTGCATATAGCTCAGACCTCTCTACAAAGGGTCAACTAGAATTTTTGAAATATATAATTTAGAAGTAGGTTTATCCATATTTTACGACAACAAAGGGGAGAAATTTTAAGAAAAAAACGCCAATAATTATTTCAATTGGTTGTAACTCTGAAAATAATGTGAATTTTTCAAAAATCCTAGTTCAGACTCTCTGGAGAAGTTTTTACTTTTTATAAGCGAAATATTATTATTTTAGAAGCATTTTTTATAAAAGAACATTTTGAAAAGAGATTATATTCTAAGCTAATTTTTTGCCAAAATGTTGTATTTAAATAATTTTTCTTGTCAAAATGTGCTTAAAACAATATTATACATGTATTCTAATCAGTGGCGCACACAAGGGAGGGGGGAGGGTCTTGGGGGTCCGGACTCCCCTCCCCCCAAGCCCTCGATTTTTTTCCGATTGATTGTAATTCTAAGTATACAGTACGTAAAATTTAATTAAGTATTTGTTATTAATGATTAATTTTATTAATTAATGCTAATTATTTATTCAATAGTTAGATTTTTACTGTGTTTTGTTCCCGAAAATCGACAAAATCAAAAGGAGCATGATACAAGAATGGCGAACTTTCGACCCCATACCCCCCCCCGAAAAATTCCTGTGTGCGCTACTGTTTCTAATCTAAGTGACACTAAATATCATGAAAATTAACCATTTATGCGCTTTTTTAAAATCACGGTTCTGAACGTAGTCGGATACCTTAAGGTATCTAACAACACTTGCGACAACTTTTGACAAATTGGAGATATGGGAACTTCTTTTTTGTGGTTTTTATATCTGTTTAGTACATTTTTAAGAAAAATATGTTAAAATTAAGAAGAGAAAAAGAAATTATAATTACCAAAATGGGAAAAATTAGTAAAAATTGACAAAAAATGACATAAATGGAACCCATTTTGTACACCAAGTTTATGAACAACTTTTCAATTTTGATGTGTTGCTTTGCTATTTATTTTTGAAATGATCTTCAAGGTAAGTGAAATTTTAATTTTTATAAAAACTACAGCACTTTAGCTTGAAATTGTTTAAAAAAACAGTGATTATATTCACTTAAGGGACTGTAAATTTTGTAATAAAACAGTGATTGATAAATATGAAGGTTAAATCACTTCTACTATTATACAGAACATACACAAAAATTTCAGTTAGTTGTATTCAAAAGTTTTTGAGCAATCCCTGTCCCCATTTCAGCATTTACAAAAAAAAAAAAAAAATACATTTCGAGTAAAATGTATTTTAAAGTTTGACATCTGATGTAAAGTTATGGCATCTGCTTTTACTAAAACACTTGCAGTTTTTGTTTTAGTGAATGAAAAATAGTAAACTTGGTATTTTTATAAAGCTAATAAGATGGACTATAAAATAATATCATAAAAAAAATTTCTCAACTTTTGGCAAAATTCACGATTTTGGGATAGTAGGATACCTTAAATATTTTTGAACATGTTGCATCTGAGACAATAGTTTTACAGCAGTATTTTCCAATAAGAAATCAGTAATCGATTAAATATTACTAAAAAAAAAACCCCACACGATAACATCCTGACCTAATGTTATAATAATCCGAGTCTGAAAAGCAACAAACCTTGAACAGAAAGATCTGAGAACGTAAAAATTGAACGAATTAATTTTTATTATGAAATATCATTCTAATGAGACAACGAGAATAGAAAATCGTTTGGTAATAATGCTGTTTAATGTTTTAAACAATTGATATTATAAAATAATTGATTATCTTGAACCATAAAGAATATTCAAAGAAATATATTCTATTAAATATTTTTAAATAAACAGCATCTAAACATTATACTTAATTCAATAGACTTGTTATTTCATTCAAATGTCGATCTTCAAAATTTCGTGATTTCGTAGAACTGTATTTGATTCCCATTGAGAGAACATTCTTTTATCTCTATTAAAAAAACATTCTACATAAATTATAAGCCACATTTAAAATTCATATAAGAGGAACATAACGTTGGAATCTTTGTCGAAAAATATCATCAGTTACACATTCAGAATATCTTTTATCTCTGAATTAGTCATCATATCCTGGTATGTCAATTTTTTTCGGGCCAATCCTTTTTCGCCCATTGCATATTTACAGCGATACTACATCGAGCCCAGACAATTATACAATGTTATCTCGGCATTTCATCAACTAACATCTCCTGACATTCGACCATGCTGAATTTATTTAAAAGAAACAGGAAATGCATTTTTAGATTAGTTTGACAACCATAAGTACTCATTAAAAAAGTTGAGCCTTTTTCTAAATGTAAAATACATAAACATCTCTTTCTTTAGTAAATTTACATTTTGTTGGAAGACAAAGCGTTCTGATATTGTTTATCTCGTCGCTGGTCTCTCATTTAGAGTTCATCCACTGTAATAACAACAATTCTGTTTCACTTCTTTTTCTTTCCTGGTTTTAAAATTATCTTTTACTTTTTTTCTGCCTTTTCTCCTTTTTTTCTTGAAGCATATCAAAAACGATTAGATTGTGTTGCTAGTTAATCGTTTCCTACATTTAGAATTTCTCTGTTACCCGAGGTAATTTTGTAAATCGTTTGATTTAGATTTTTTTTTACTTTACATGCAGACGATATTTTTTCACGTGATGTATTTCACTTTCTGGAATTGCTTCTGTATTTGTTTATGTATTTATCTCTCAACGTAATATGTTTTTGGTACGTTTACATCGAAAAAGAATATGTTCTTATTGTTCGTTCGAGTGAGTGATTTAAGAAATCGATGGAAAGGAACGCAGAACATTTAGAGCTTTTTTCATTGGTTTGAATATTTTTCAACCATCATTAAAATGTTCTAGCAAACTTTTATTTTGGAAGAACATTTTTTTTTTCTTGTTTAACTTAGAACGATTTATAATGATATAATAGTTATTTTATTAATTACATGTGTGTATTCTTAATCAACACAAATATTTTATCCAAGCTTTCTTAAAAATTCAAAACATTTTTACTAGATTATTATTTCTTGTCGTTTAATTTATTTAACTTATGTATAAATAACTTAATATCAAAACGGGATTTTTTTGAAGTACAACAGATAATGTTTGGATTTTTGTACAAGAAATTTTTGTTTCAAAAGAGCAAATAAGAGAACATCTTTTTCAACTCTCTATAATGTTGACTTTTAGAATAATATTAAATTCACTATTAGATTACATTAGAATAATAGTTTTCAATTAACAGTAACAGACAGTTTGAAGTAATATTATGTAAATATATTCGAAATAAAATACAGATTTTTGCAATCTCCTAAAAGCAAATAATATTAAACAATTGCGATGTATGGACATGGTGGAACTAGATTATTTATGTTAATACTTTCCTTCCTACACTTGCTAAGCATCTATTTGTATGTGTAATTTAAAATTGTAGGGCAAAATGTATTTACGGGTAATTTTGTATTACAATAATTTCTGTTGTGTGTTAATAATTAGAAATCTTAACAGAAATTGGAAAAATGTTTTCTTGCTCATAATTTTAATGAATACATAGTGATAATCGTTTTCTCTCTTCGTGTACTTATCTAATCGTAATTTTCTAATTAAAATTCATTAACTTTTAGAGACAGTGTTTTCTAATATTTTTCTTTTTCATTTTCTTTTCTTTCTTCATTTTTCCTTTTTTGGCAGAATTCGGTACAGAATGATTTAAACGCCACGTTTTCCAAATTCCTATCGAATTTGATCATTAGTTTAAGTGATATTAGAGAAAAATAATCAAGGCACCGTAAAATAGATTTCTTCGCACAAACGATTCGCTACATTTTTCTTTTTAACATCGAGTGATAAACAAATTAATAATTAAAAATTATAAAGGGGCATGGCTCATAAAGATTTCTTTATTATCAATCAATTTTCAAAATATAATTTTCTGAACTATAAAAAGAATTTGCATGGAATTTTAGATTTATTGGTTTTACAACATAAAGAATCAAAATGTATAAAATTTTGAAATGTTATAATTCAGTTTTCTCGCAATTATATGGAATAATTCCCATTTTCCATGATAATATTTTTCAGTTTCTTTTTTATTTTCACACACACAACAAGGTAAATACTATATCTTCTTTGCTTCAAAAGTTTTGAAAAGCATTAAGTAATTTTTTTAAACTTTATTCTCTGAACATTGGGGAACCCATTTCTTTTCCCATAAATCAGAAACGTGCAAGCAGAGTTTGACGAAAATTTAAATTTTGGCTAATTTTCACTTAGACTTAATATCCTCCCGTTGGTGTGGTGTAGTAGTTGGAGGTGCCAGCTCAGCTGTCATCCACGTCACTTTGTGATGGGTTCTATCCACGGTTCTTCAACTAATTCTTTTCGGAAAATTATTCTTTAACTGTGATTTGGGTTTAAAACCGCCTTCTGTAGAGGTGAATTAATTTTATGCTAATGTAAATGCTATTTAAGCCCTGGCAAGGGGTGTGTTAAAGTAAATCGTGGATCGTGAGTAATGAGTCTTTCGTCCTGAAATTAGTATTCAAGCTAACATGTTCATTCAGAGAAGTGGAAATACTAGAGAAGTTGATTTGAAGAGGACCATAGCAGTTTAGGAAAGACCTGACAAGCGATCTACAAGCGGATCTAGAGATAAGTGCACCTTTTATAATATTATAAACTTAGATAAGAATTGCTTCCAAAGCTGGTGAATTAATTATAACTGATCATAAATTGCTTAATCTGAAGTAAAAGTAATCATTTTTATAGCCATGTCTGCTTCTTCAACGACCCCTACTACATCCGTAACCTCCGAGGCTCAAAATTGCGTGGTCCGTTGCTAGTAGACCTCGTGTTGCTTTATAACGCAACGTTTATATAACACTTGCTCACTTCTAGAATTATAGATCAGGGATGTCCATGTGGCCCGCCGACTCTTTTTTTAAAAAAATTTAAATATCAGATTTAAGTTTTTTCATTTTGAAATTTATTTGAGGGGAAATTTATATATATACAATGTATTTGCCTGTTACTTTTTCTTGTTTTAAAATGTATCCTTTTTGATAATAGAAATGTCCTTTAGATTAAAATAGATTTATATTTTATCAAACAGTTACATTTGATTTTACTATAGTAAATTACTTTTTTAATAAATTTCGAATTGCATTATGCATATCCTTCTGTTTGGAGTGCTCAAAAGCAAGAGGCAGTTAGAGATATTTTTCAAAGTTTAAAAAAATTATTCAGGATGATTAAGATAAAGGACAATGTATACTTAATCGTTTGCGAATGACAGCACTATCAAATTTCAACAATGAGTAACGAAAGATCAATTCAATAGGAACACTGTAATTTTCAAGCAAGAGGCAACTGTAATATTCAAACATTATTTGATCATTGCATTATCATATTGTACAAACATTATTATATTATCAATGTCTGTATATATGAAACATAATGAAAACAATAATAATAATTCATTCTGTTTTAAATTTTCACTTCAATAAATGTTTTTTTGTTTCCAAATCTGATATAAAGGTACAAATTTTTATGTGCGTCCCGTGAGATTATAATGTTTTTCCGAAGTGGCCCGCAAGGTCATTTGGGTTGGACACCCCTGTTAAAGATGATATTTAATAGTACAGTGTATTGACCATTTTTCAGTTAATATTCCGATTCAAGTATATATTATTAGCTGTAAATACTTTTTTAAGAAAAGAAATACAATACTAAGTGATCGCTTAAGGTTGACTATAATTTTTCGGTGTATATTTTAAATTTATTCTGTTCTATTGAGAAGGTTTTTTTTTGTCTCTGTGACAACCGCATTTTAATAAAATTGTAATATGAAAGTTATTTTTAATTATATTTTCAAATTTTTCAGTAAGCCTTCGCGTGCCATTGTTAATACTCCGCAGTGCTGCGAGTAGCTGACTCTGCCTTACACCAAACAGGCGGTAATTCTTTACTCTGGAATGATTTTTAATCAAAAATATTCCTTTTCACCAACTTTTTACTAACTTCACCAACTTTCATCAACTAAAATATCTTTTAGAAAACTACTTGTTTTCTAAAAGATATTTTTCGCCATTGAAATAATGTTTATTGCCAATTTGTGGGTGTGTCTACTTTTAGTACATAACAATTACGTATATCTGGATTGCTGGTAGGAAAGAGAAAATTAAAATTACGTCCTTTGTTTGGATGTAGATTTTCCACAGGTAAAAATAATTGAAATATAGTTTAATGATATCCAGTTAGATTGTAATAACGTGTAACTCTATTGTGAAACTTTAATGTTTTCAGTTTGGTAGAGATTAATATGAAAAGAAAATCTTGTGTTCTCAAGACTCATTTGCAAGGAAAAAAAAGTTTTGTTCATTGTAAAAGAGTTTTGCTATGACTTAATTAGAATATTTAATGGTATTTTGACATAACTATGTAAAATCGAATTCAAAGCCAAAACACAATTAAACAAAGAATTTCCAAAGAAAGTTTGAATCATATTGTTGTTCTGTGTTTGGTATCTTATGATTATGTCATTTTTTTAATTAGTAAATATAAGAGGATAGCTGTTTTTTTTCTGTTAATATTGCTTAGTGAGTAATATAAAATATGTATATATATATACACTGCTGGACAATTGCTAGGACGGATCACAAATTGCTATGTAGCATAACATTAAGTGAGACATGAGGCCTAGTAGGATAAAATATAGTTGCCACACTGTTCAGACATTAGAATAAAGAATATTTATTGTTCTGGAAAGTACAAAAGCTGTGAAACATCTGAAAGAGAAAAAAAATGTTCATTTGATCTGCGTACGGAGAAATGGAACAATGCATCTAAAAGTCAGCAGGCACCTTAAAGAAAGGTATCAGTACGGGATATGTCCACCGTGGAGTGTGATGCAACATTCCACACGTCGTACCATACTTTGCACAACATTATCCAGCAGCTGTTGAGGCAATTTGTCCCATTCCTCTGTGAGTGCACGGATGAGGGTGTTCTTGTTTGTCGGAGGATAGTTTCGACCAGTAACTTGCCTTCCCAAAGCATTCCACATATTTTCAATGGGGTTTAGATCTGGAGAACGCGCTGGCCATACGAGACGTTGGATACCCTCGCTTCTAGACAATCCTGAACAGAGAGTGTTCGATGACATGTTGCGTTGTCGTCCATAAAAACAAATTTATCACCGACAGCACCACGGAAAAGACGAACATGAGGAAGTAGAACTTCATCAATGTATCGTTGGCCCGTCATAGTCCCATTCGCAACCACATGTAGGCGTGTGCGGCCATTGATCATGATGCCGGCCCACACCATGATACTGCATGTCGGATATCGGTCCTTTTCCTGAATATTTTCTGGACGATAAGCAGTACCACTCTCGCGCCAGATCAGTTGGCGTCTACAATCCGATGACAGACTGAACCTACTCTCATCTGAGAATAGAACGCATGCCCAGTCCTGTTCAGTTTTGATGCTTCCGACACCATTGCAAACGGGCAGTACGGTGCTGTCTGGTCAATGGGACACACACAACAGGTCTGCGTGCGTATAGTCCTCCTCCCCTCAAACGTCTGGCAACAGTTTTTCGGGAGATCTGCTTTCCTGAGCAGCAAGAAACTGATTTGCCACATGCTGAGCTGTGGTGCGCCTGTTTCTTTTGCTGATAGGACGATATATCTGTCTTCTGCAGGCGTCGCACTTCTAACACGACCTCCCCGTGCCGTCTACTACACATTCCAGTAGTTTTAAATGACTTCCACAGCCATGAAACAACGCTGTGTGCGATGTCGAACTCCCCTGGCAACATCTGTTATTTTTCGCCCTTCTTCGATCTTTCCAATAATTCGGCCAAGCATAAAATCATCTATGTGATGTCGGGAAGACATGCCAAAAATTTTAAGTTCGTCTATTAAATCTTTCCTGTAAAACTTTGACTTGAAAAACAACAAAACCTTTAAAGCTCTTATGAACGCTATCACGTGATGAACAGACGTGGGGGAAAAAATTTGCATACTCATACTTCTTCTTACTAATAGCACTTATTCTAATTTTCCACATTTTGCTTCCTTTCCTTTTGTGGTTGCTATGGATGATAGTGTTATCCGTCCTTAGCAATTGTCCAGCAGTGTATATAACAAATGAGGGGGGGTAATAGAAAAAAAAAGAAAGCACAGTACAAAAAAAGAAAAATTAGAAAATTACTTTTCACAAAAATGTTGACACAAAATAAGAAGCAGACAACCTTCGCACAACCAATTACATTTCAGATAATGGATTCTTTTCTGTAATTGCTGTGAAAACTAATGTGTAATTAATAAAGTAGATTATAGTGCAAAAATTGGTGCAGCACTTGCACAATCCATAATGAAAGTTTCAAATATAAAACCAGAAGATTGGTAGATTTCTTAATTTTGACAGAATTAAGTTTCTTGAGGTATGGTATTTATCCAGATTCAATCCCAGATTATACTTTTTTTTCTTTACTGAAAATAGTAATATCCGTGCATTTCAAGTAATACGCGGTGTTCACAGAAATAAGGAGAAAAGCAAAAAACAAATTGTACAAAAAAAGGATGCATTACAAAGCAAGAGGTGCAAAATAATGTAAATGTAGTTTTACAGGAGTCCAGCTGGAAAAAGCTGGAAGTTGATTTTAAGTGCAAGTTTAGCTTTCAAGAATCTCGCTAAAATCTCGTATGGACTCGATGTTTTGCATGTAGCTATCAGTTGTGCACCCATTGAAATCGTGCAAAAGTTATTGTAAAAAAAACTTCGGTGTTTTTTTTTATGGAACTTAAAAAACCGCTAAGTGGATATCTTTATTTATTTTTTAGTCTTTTTTTTGGATTTCTCTAGGTCGTACTTTTCGGACACCCAGCATAATTGCTAAGTTACATAAATTTAAAATAAGATATTTATTGCATGTTACCAACGATTTTATTTATGCAATTGTGATTTAATTCTATGTATAAGCTTTTGCGTTGTGTTATATGTCATTCCTTCCTTGCTCAGTGACTCGACAGCCCAGGGTGGATCTTGGTCTTCTCAAGAAGTCGTTTCCAGGCCAGCTTTCTTCATGCTAATTTTTCCAATATTTAGTTCTCAAAACCAGGAGGTTTTTTTCTAGGTCATCAATCCATCTTAGATCTTGCCTTTTCTCCGTGTGCTAAATTGGTTGGGCATCGAAGATTTTTTTAGTGGTGCGGTCTTCGAAAATTCTGATAACGTGGCCTGCCCATTTTATTCGTTGTATTCCGATGAAGTTAATAATGTCAAATTCTTTGTATGATTGATAGAGCTCTAAATTTGATCTTCTTTCGTCCACATGCCGTTTTCTTGAATTCTAATAAAAATAATTCTTAAAATCTTCCTTTCGTAGATACTTATCATGTTCTCATGTGTTCGAGACATGGACCAAGTTTCACATGCATACGTTAATACTGATCTTAAAAGACTTGTATACAATAGAATCTTTTTGTGTGTGTGTGTGTTTCTTTTGATACCATTTGATTGCAGGTATTTTTGTATTCCATATTAAGACATCTATTAGCTATAATAATTCTCTTTTGAATTTCAGCGGTACGATTGTCTCTATTCAGAATAATTTCAGAACCTAAATAAAAAAGTGAAACTGTCAACAACGTCCAACTTATACTGTCCAATTTTAAACTGGGAATTGTTAAAACATGATTTAGTGTAAGTAATATCAACCAATAAACTATCTAAGAATGAATTATTAGATCTTAATTAATAGATTTCATAAAACAAGATTTTCAATTGTGTTTTTTCTAAACTTATTTCAGTAATTTTTTTTCTAAAAAAACGGCTCTTTGAATTCTTTCTCCTTTTAACAGAATTTATAAGAAAGTTTTAAACTTATTCTAACGTAAACATCTATTTTTTTTGTTCGTAAAAGAATAATCCTTCCGTTGTAAAATAATATATATATATATACTAATTCATTATTCAATATTAAATCTACAGAAATAGCATAAAATTTAATAATTCGGAAATATTTCAAGATGATAATTTTAAATTTTCCTGACAAGAGCAGATTCGTTCTGTCGTGGAACAGCATTAATACTGTTAGTTATAGACGGATCTAGACCTTTTTTCGGAAGAAAGATCTTTAAACAAGGATTTACGCAAGATAGGCATAAATAATGCATAACGCTATTTTCTTGTTCAGAAGGCACTCCTTTTTAAGGTTCAATTGCATTTCTTCCTCTGTTTTTTTCCTTCCTCTTTTTAAATGTAGAGATTCTTGAATTAAATAAATTACAGTATAAAAAAACAAAACACACGCTTTTTTTTATAGCTTTAATAGAACTAAAAATTAAAAAATAATTCTTAATATAGGAATAAAATAATTAATGAGGAAATTAATGTCATTGTGTTAAAAGCGTGGGTGCTCAATATCAATTGTTATTATTTCTTACTAGTTCTATTCCGAAATGAAGAGTAAGTATAAAAATGAAGCAGCCCAAGCTTTTACCATAAGGGCATTGTCTCATTAATTATTTTATTCTTATATTAAGAATTATTTTTTACTTTTTAGTTTGATTTAAAACTATAAAGCGTGTTTTTTAGTTTTTTCTAACTATAAATTATTTATCATTTTTTTTTAGTTCGATCTACAATAAAAGCGTGTTTTTTTAGTTTTTTAAACTATCATTTGTTCATTGATGATTCAATCTTAAATGCGTCAGTTTTGAGAATCTGGAGTACCCATTGGCATCCTATGAGTGCGCCGATACGGCCTACTTTGCATAGTGTAGGATTAGCCAACTGAAGGAAATCTGGAAGAACTAAGTTTGAAATATTTCATGCAGAAGAAGGTGTAAAACCAATGATATTTTTCTCTAAAAAGAGCTCTCTCTGAAACTTACATCAACATTAGACATAAAAGTACACGTTTTGAATGGAAGAGTTTGTGAGAAATAAAATTTAATCCAGCGACCTCTGAATGAATTATCCGCTGTTTTGGTAAAATGAAGCAATGAATGATGTTTCAATACTTCCCCTTTTCACATAAAGAACACTTTTTGTTTGTTGAATTTGCATTAACCATGATAGTTTTCGCCTTAGGGTTATAACTTAATCTTTTAGTCGCCAAATTTGGAAAGGGGAAATCGTTAATCCTGATGACCCTGATCGAAACAATGGGACAAAATTATTAAATTATTGTATTGGCATCGGTTCTTGACAAGTGTGCAAATTTTCGAATTAATCTGACTTTTTAAAGTAAGTAAAAATTGAGTTCAAAAATTCCGTTACATATATATGTGAAGCTAATAAATGCGTGTTAAAAAATTAACGAACTCTCGTGGTTCAACAACAGTCCTATTGTATCCATTGATTTTATACTAATACCTAAATTTCGATAAAAGTCTTAGGTTTTTTTGATATTCCATTTCTAAATTTCACATGTTTTGTGAGAATGTTTTAATGAGTTAAACGAAAATGAGAACAGAATTTAGATAAGAGTCACATTCACATATTTGCCATGGATTAAATTCTTGATGGTCACATGATAAAGGAAATCACTTGTTCTTCATTGAATTCAAAACTAATATTAACTGACTTTTTGTTCCTTTTTAAAATTTAAACAAAATTCCAAAATTTAAAATTTGGTAAAAATGTTCAAGAATTCATCAACAAATTTTTAAAATAATAAAAAAAATCTTATAATACACAAGTACTTTTAAATCAAGTAAATTTTGCTTATTTATGTACGTTATTATTGTTGACAAAAATGTCCTTTTTAAAAGAAAGTTTCTGTAAAAAGCAATAGTTGGTAATAACGAAGCGCGTGAACTTTTTGGCTGGAACACATGGTTGCAGGTATCGCTTGACTATGACGTCACATAAATTTAGGCTATTGCTTTTGTTGAAATGTTTCAGCTGATTGTTTGGTCTCAGTCATCTTTGAACGAGAAATTACGAGAGGGCTATTGATAAGGAGGATAAAGACTTAAAGGAGCATAAATCACTGCCAGAAGTGATAAATACGATACATGAGACCTCATTTTTCTTACTAAAACGATTTGATCCTTATAAGGTATCCGACTACCCTAAAATCATGATTTTTTTAAAAAAAATGGACAAATTTCTTTTATGATTTTGTCTTATAGGCTATCTTATTAGCTTTATAAAAATACCAAGTTTTTTATTTTCCATTCACTAGAACAAAAACTACAAGTGTTTTAGTAAAAAAGCAGATGCTATAACTTTACATAAGATGCTAAATTTTAAATTACTCGAAATGTGTTTTTTTCGAAAAGTTCAAACGGGGACAGTGATCTGAAAAAGTTTTTAAAATAATTTGCTGAAATTTTGTGTGTATCTTATATATAACAAAAGAAGTGTTTTAACCTTCATATTTATCAATCACTGTTTTATTACAAAATTTACAGTTCTTCATTTGAATATATAATCACTGTTTTCTTAAGCAATTTCATATACTAGATAAGACAATGCCTGTTTATCCACTGGGTGCTTGGGGCTGGCGCCCAGGGCCCCGAGACCTGGGGGTTCCTGATGGGGCCCGTATAAGCTAGGTTTAACCAGATTTTCTGGTTATAAATTTCGATCATCCAGCGTCAAGGGGCCCGTAGAACTTCTGCACCCAGGACCCGAAATGAGTTTAAACCGGCACTGAGCCAAGATAAAGTGCTCTAGTTTTTGTAAAAATTAAAATATCTCTTTATCCTGAAGGTCATTTCAAAAAGAAATAGCAGAGTAATACATCAAAATTGAGAATTTGTTCAATTACTATTTGTCCAGAACGGACCCCATTTATGTAATTTTTTCTCAATTTTTACTCATTTTTTCCCATTTTAGTAGTAATATATATATATATATATATAATTTATTTTTCTCTCCTTAATTTCAGCCTTTTTTTTTTCTTAAAATGTACCAAATAAATCTAAAAACCACAAAAAAGTCCCCATATCCATTTTTTTTAAAAAAAAAGTTGTTGCAAGTAGTCAGATACCTTTATGCATTGTCGTACTTTGTTGAACCAATAACTTATTGTTCGATGTTGCTTTTTGTTATCAGATCTTTATAATTTTCCACATTCACATTCGTGGTGCTGTAAATTTAGACTTGTAAATATGATTTTTTTTAAAAAAAAATATCTTTGAGATGCTATTTTCTAGAATTATAGACTAAGGTATATTTATTAAAAATACGTTTCAATTTCTTGGTTAGTAGTTCTATCTTACTAATGTTAAAAATAAAAAACAGTATAATTATAATATTTAAAAATATTTTTGTAGGTATTCGACTACACTGATAATATTATTTTCAATCAAAAATCCCATTTTCTTTTTAGTTAACCATTTTAAATTCTAGTTAAGAGTTTTCTAGATCTCTCTTTGTTTTGATTGTATCACATAATTAGGAAAAAAATTACAGGTGTTTGTAATACTTATACATTTTTTTCAAAAAATAAAACTTTTTAAAGTTTAAACACGTTTTTCTCAAACTGAAAACTGTATTTCTGTACAGTTAATGATACCTCAAGAGTCAATAGAAAGATACATGTAAAAAACAATTTCACGCATATATTTTTTAATGGGGTTATTCAGGGAATGAACTAAACTCTGTGGGACTGAGTAATTTTAGTGAAGTCTTAACTGGAGTTTCCTCAAAAAGCATTGGAAGTTTCTAGTTTATAGCTACGGTTGGGTATAATTTTTGATTCAGTAAAAGAACTGAGATTTTTATGGGTATTCCCCCAAAAAAACGTATTTATATTTAAAAAATACAATTATCTCTGGAAAATATAAGATATTGTTCAAAAAAGAATATTTGAAATAATTCCAAAAAATGTGTGTGTGATTACAATTTATTTAAAGTTTAAAGCTTTTGAAAATAGTGATATTTACATATTAGTTCCAACTGCAATTTTTATCCATAACAATGATTCTAAAACTGAATAAACATTATGGTTTCGAAGAAAAACTTTTTAAAAACTTAGAACGTAGTCGATTATTTTACATCAATACTTTAACACGACATAACTGAATTAACACGACATAACTCTCAAGTACATTTCTAAATTTAAAAATAAAATTTCTATTTCCCAAGCAATGAGAAATGAGAAATTTCAAATATAAAATGTGATCCTTTGTTTAACACCTAGCCTCTTCGGTGAAGAGAAGTATTGCAAAAAAAATAAATTGTAATTTCACCAATTTTTGAACTATAATATTTAAACTTTTCAAGCATTTTCTTCTGTGAATAAATTATTCTCCTTATTGAAAGCCGTGCAAATAAACTACAAACTGAAAATACACAATTCATTGCATTCCAGATCTTATCTTTACTTGCTGAAGAGCATATTTTTCTCCACTTTGCATTCTTCTTTTATTTTGAAGCAAGATAATACATACAAAGTAAAGTTTTATACCTTTCCCACAGTTTTGCCTCGTTAGGAAGCAGCGAGTCGGATCAAATGTTTTTATTATCTGATTTTCTAATATGCTTAAGCTAATTGCAGTTCCTGTGGCGAACGACGTAATAAAACTCGAAAACCTTTTAGTTACTAATTGTGGAATCGGCCGCAAAACAGCTTGTTAAAACATGCTAACTATCAGTATTTACGGCTGGGTGAAAAAATTCATCCGAGTCTTAAAACGTTAAAATAATATTAATCATGCCGCATGATTATAAATCGTGTAGTAATTACTTGACGAAGAATGGATATCCTGTGGAGCATGAATTATCATTTAAGGATATTCGTGAGATCATTGGCTTTTTGTGAAGGATTAGACATTGGTAAGAATGTCGTTTTTTTATGATTTATTTTATTTCGCATCATGGGCAGCTACATATACCATTAGAACGTTTTCAGATGTAGGATATTACTCCATGAAAAAGTAGATTTTTGTTTTTAATTTTTACGGAAGAAATGTCCATCTGAGAAATCATAGTCATGACGTTATTGAACAGTATATAATTTGTTCTGTCTTTGTAACATTGCCTCTTAAAAAAATTCTACTAATCAAAAAAATATTTTTTTAAATATATTTTTATGATACCGTGACATTTTTCTGAAGGGCGCAGTAATAAAAAAAACCTGCAAATTAGAACTAGTTTTTGTGCAAGCAATTTTGAATTTTATTTCAATGAGCAATACATATCAGTAAAATTCACCAACTCTCAATGTTAATATCACTTCTTCAAGCTGACCTAATTTTCTCCTGATATATACCATATTATATTCTGAAGGACTAACGTCATGTGACGTCATAGTCACATGATAAATGCATTCATGTGTTTCCAGCCAATCAGCTCATTCCCATCATTGTTGACAACTTTTGCTTTTTACATAATTTTTTTACACGTAGCACGTAGGTAAACAAAATATTATGAATTTAAAAAATAGCCGTACAATGCAAGAAATTTTTTAATTTGGATTTTGAAAACTTTTTGCAGAACCTTAATACTTCGACATCTTTATCGTGGCCGCGGTAGCCGAGTGGTATAGGTATCGGACCATGGCTTGCTTTGTCACGGGTTCGAACCCAGTACCACTAAAGACCCGCCGTGTAGGGCAGCGATGCACGTTAAATCTGTCGAGAGCTGAAGCGTCCTCCCGTTGATGTGGTGTGGTAGTTAGGAGAGGGGGTGCCAGCTCAGGTGTCGTCCACGTCACTTGACCATGGTTCAAAATTACGTGGTCCGTCGCCAAAAGCCCTCGTGTAGCTGAACAGTGCGACGTTAATATTCAATCAATCAATCGACATCTTTATCCAATTATCAAATCTGAAATTGTATATCTGGATCTCACAGGTATGAATCTAATGTTAGCTTTGAATTTAATTGAAAACACGTGATTACATTTTTCATGTGACCGTCTTGAATTTAGCCAGTTCATTGACTGATTATTAACAAAGTAAACTCAATTGCGCAACAGCACATGAGGGCCAACACCTACTGCATCCATCTCAGTCTTCGTGACCTTCGGCACATGAGCAGAAGTTTCCGTCAGGTGGTCATTCTGACGTGAAAGTCCCAGTGTTTAGTTTCCAAGCAAGCTTGATACTCATTTATCGAATCACTGAAGGGATGACAGGTTGAGTAAATCTTGCGCACCTCGGATCTGGGACGTTGAAGCGCGATACGCTATCTATCAGTAATTGGGCTTCAACTGATTATTATTATCATACTTGTAAGCAGGGGCGTTGCTACTACCGACGAGGCCCCCGAGCTACAGGGGCCTCAACATGTGTAACTACAAACCCACTAACAAGACACCCATACCTAAAAAAGGGTTTCGAAGGAATTCGATACAGGACCACTCAGAACTAGCTACGCTAGTGCTTATTAGCATCACAAAGACTATCGGTGACAAACACCGTAATTTTGAACCATAAGTGAGTAATGTGGACGACATGTGAATATCAGTTTATACCCCATTCTCCTAACTTCCATGCTATGCCAATATGAACACTTTGAGCCTCGACAGATATATTGTGCATCAACCTTGCTTCATGACGTGTCTATTGTCAAAAGGATTCGAATCCACGACTCGATCGAGACCACTAGTTTACCGCGGTTGCATTATACAAAGGGATTCATAAAGAAGTATACATTTTCCAGACGCTGTAAAACAGTTACAATCAAATACAAGCATCACATTGCGAACTGTAAGGTAGATGTACTCTTAAAGTTTGTGTCTCACCCTTGATGATAGTGACGTAGACAATTGCATGTGTGTCATTTGACTAGTCAGTCAATGTAGTGTCTGACTACCGTTGGCATAATGTTTGGCGGTAGATTCTTTTAGGGTTGGCGACTTCCTGCCTGTGTGGGGGTGTGGGTTGCTATTTTAAAAGAGAAGTCGCTGGACATCTTTGGGAAACTGGAACGTGAAGCGCTCCTCCGTGCCATACTGAAGTATTTTGGCTCTGACGTTGAGAAGCCTTTATAGAGTCAGTGTTTTCTGATTGGTGGACGTGGAAGGAGAAAGTGGGAGTGGCTAAGAAGATGGTTTCAACGGTTTAAAAAAAGCCCAAAGTTCTTGCTAAGCAGACGAGAGACTCGTCTGCTATTGGCCGTCAGGGATCAGTGAGCAAACACTTTATTGGCTGTCCTGATGTTTTTAAAAGAGAAGGGCGTTAGCTTTGTAACGGAACAGACAGAAAAAGAAGGAGAGGGTAACAATTGTCAAAATGGTAACATTAGTAGTGGAATTTTGCATTTGCAGTGCATTAGCAAAATGTCAAGATATGTTAATTTTTTTCGATATGTTAACTCTTTGTTGATGTTACAGTTACAGGACGACATTGACAACTTCATTCTCCGATTGGATGGCGTACCACCACACTGGTCCACTGACGTGTGAGATTACCTCGATGAACATCTATCTCCCTCATCGATGGTTTGGACGAGTCGTACGTAAAAGACAAGACGTTCGTCCATCTTCTTCCTGTCAATCTAGTGAAGCTGACACAGCGTATCACAACCACTATCGATGGACGATACAGATACCGTAACACGGTTTTGAGCAGAAATGGATAATCGCCTCAATGCGTACCGGGCGACTAAACGTCATGCTTAAAAAATCTCTGTGATTGCTTGTAACAAAACTTTAAATACTCCCATACAATTGTGTTACAAGCAGTGGCACACACAAGAGGGGTCCTGGGTGTCCGGACTCCCCCCCAAAGCCCTTGATTTTTTTTCTGATTGATTATAATTATAAGTATATAGTAAAGGGTGTTTTTTTAGAGGTATAGAACTTTAAATTGCAATAAAACAACGATGTATTATTCGATTGACATGAATTTTTTTTATTCGAAAGATAATCTTGTGGCATTACATTTTAAATATGATTTCTGACTGCCACGGCCGGCTCGGATGTAGTCCAATCTGGACGTCCAATTTTCGATGACTTTTTCCGACATTTGCGGCCGTATATCGGCAATAACACGGCGAATGTTGTCTTCCAAATAGTCAAGCGTTTGTGGCTTATCCGCATAGACCAATGACTTTACATAGCCCCACAGAAAATAGTCTAGCGGTGTTAAATCACATGATCTTGGAGGCCAATTTACAGGTCCAAAACGTGAAATTAGGCGGTCACCAAACGTGTCTTTCAATAAATCGATTGTGGCACGAGCTGTGTGACATGTTGCGCCGTCTTGTTGGAACCCCAGCTCCTGGACATCATGATTGTTCAATTCAGGAATGAAAAAGTTAGTAATCATGACTCTATACCGATCACCATTGACTGTATCGTTGTGGCCTTCATCGTTTTTGAAGAAATACGGACCAATGATTCCACCAGCCCATAAAGCGCACCAAACAGTCAGTTTTTCTGCATGTAACGGTGTTTCGACATACACTTGTGGATTAGCTTCACTTCAAATGCGGCAGTTTTGTTTGTTGACGTAGCCATTCAACCAGAAGTGCGCTTCATCGCTAAACAAAATTCGCTTATGAAAATCGGGAACAACGGCAATCTCGTTTTCAGCCCATTCGACGAATTTACGCCTTGCTTGATCATATTTAAACTGTAATGCCACAAGATTATCTTTCGAATAAAAAAAAATTCATGTCAATCGAATAATACATCGGTGTTTTACTGCAATTTAAAGTTCTATACCTCTAAAAAAACACCCTTTACGTAAAATTTAATTAATTACTTGTTATTAATGATTAATTTTATTAATTAATGCTAATTATTTATTCGAAAATTAGCTTTTTATTGTGTTTTGTTCCCGAAAATCGACAAAATCAAAAGGAACATGATACAAGAATGTTGAACTTTCGTCCCCGGAACCCCCCTTGAAAAATTCCTGTGTGCGCTACTGGTTACAAGTAACATATAATATCTGAAATTGTTCTTGATTTGCATTGCATTTAAACTGTATGCTCCTTCATGAACCACCCTGTGTTCTAAATCAGACCATTATCTAAAGTTTTCATATGTGGACTATATGAAGTAAAATTACTATTGATTCAACATCTATAATTGCCCAATCAATCAGTTGTATTAAAAAAGAAAAAGGAAGTATGTATATATATTGTCCCTTTAATTTTTTTATTCTGTGTTTTCGGATTCCTTTCAAATCAACCGAGATCAAAATATCCTCACGTTGGTGTATCAGTTAAGGTGTAGTCCTCGTTATTTGACAATGGTTCAAAATGATGAGGCGCTTGTTACCAATAGTCCCAGTGTAGCTTCTGAATGTGACGTTAATATACAATTAATCAATCGGATTCCTTTTCAGTGCTTTTTGATAATTGCATGTTAGATTAGGACTAACAATTTAATATAGCAAAAAAAAAAAAAAAAAAAAATTTGACATGTAGGAATTAAGTAATTTTTTTGGTAACCGTGAAACTGCATGCAATTATATAACATCAAAATAAAAATGCTTAAATTAGTATATCAACAATCAGTATTAAATAAGAATAATAATTTAGTTTGGTATATGCGTAATATCGCAACAATGTCAACGTTTAGGACAGCTCGTCAAGTTGCCCCCGTTTTCGTATGTGTCGTACTGTGACGTCTCGAACATCACAGTACGTGCTGATTTGGCAACCAATATGCTTTGTTTCATATAATATCGCCAATACCATTGCGATAATACGCAAGTTCCTTAAGTTTTGATCACGTCGTTTACTGTGCAAGAATTCCCTGGTATATTCATTGTATAGTCAGAACTAAAAAAGTTTTTTCCCCATTATTTTGACAACAATAAAAAAATAAACAAAAAAAATTATACATTAATATATACAAGCAGCATTTTTACATTAACAAAACGAATTCTGAACGTAAAAATTTGTATATTTGCTAATGCCCAATTTTAAATAACAGATCTACAAATTCGTTAAGACATAGAACCTATTCAAATACTGATTCAGGTTTTATCAATTCATTTTTTAACGGAAAAATCCTTTGTGACATCAAGAGTTGATTCAAATTTATTGCACTATATTGCTATTGTTACGAATTTCGTGTAATTAATGCTTAAAATAGTGTAAATAATTTGTATCTTGATATTTAATACATTGATATTACTTTCTGTTGAATTTATTTTGTGATAAAAATTGTAATATTTGGTAACAACGCTACCCCTTACATTATAATGGCGTTTCAATCGAAACATGGCCAAAATATTGGCGATATAGCCAAGTTGGCATCATTCTTGGCTATCACTTTGTGGGTTGGCTATCATATGGATGTTTATGGAAATTACTGGAGAAATCTATTAATATAACGATCTATGACGGAAACGGATTTTTCGAGAAAGAGCGAGATGGCAACCCACGCAGAATATAAACAAAAGTCCCTCGCTGAAAGTGAGTCATTCCTGTATTTTCAGGATTGTTTTTCTACAATAAATTTTCATCGCTCCTGATGAACTATTTTGCTCTTTGATATCATAAAATTCTAGCACTATTATATACACTATCACGTCTTGCGCATTGTTGTCTTTGATTCCTTCTGCGCACTAGATATTATTAAAATTCTTTTGCATGGAGAAATTTAAAGTCGTCAGGTTTTATTACAAAAAATTTACCAGGAAAGTTTAGTTACTCTTATTGTTGCACATCTTGAATATGTATCTATAAATCACTTGAAGATGATTTTTAACCCTTTATCTACCGACGGTACTTATGACTACCACTCACTTTAAAAATACATAGAATAACCCTTTTTACGAATACTCTGACGATACTTAGCAGGAATATTCTTTTAAATCCACTGTTCCAAGATATATCGTAGCACGGGTTCTATGATGAGTATTTTAGCGGGAAGGTGAATAGTTTAATAGCAGAAATTGTGTTTTCAGCGGATTACGAAGATTGTCATTTTTTGTTCCGAAAAAATAGTTACTGTCAAAAGACAAGTGTTTCATTTTTTTTGTACGTTAATGAACACCTTAGAAAACGATATAACTATTTATTTTAAGTGAGCAGTGCGTGTAATCAATTTTACAGTTGATATCTTTAATTAATTAATTAGCTCTAACTAATCAAATTTCCCAAAGTTGAGTAATTTGTTTATGTGTATCCCTTCATTTTCAATGAAGTGATTCAAAAAAATATTACATGAAAAAAACTGCAGTAAATCATAATGCGGTGGATAAAGGGGTAATGTGAATATTTTTCGACCTTTGTTTACCATATTATGTAAAGGATTAAAAAATTCCCTTAAAGGTAACAATTATTTTCAACTTTTCACACTGTAACTACGGTTATTTGGGGGTTAAGTTTTTTCACATAACATTCCAAAAATAAGTGTTAGTTTGAATTTTCGTACGGGAAGTGTTTCATTGCATACTGTAATTTGGCAATAGGAATTCTTGCTCTATATTTACTTGTACATCAGTTTCCCACATAAATGACTGCGGTTTTTAAATCTGATAAAAAATGCGGTAACAGAAACCGCAGTATTTAATTGTGTGAAAATTGCTACATCCCCCCTTTCTTTTCTATCATTCTAATTTTAAATAAAGTGCTTCACTTTGAAAGAAATGTAGGATAATGCTTTTCAAAGTTCAACAAAAACAAAATGATCCAAATAGTAATTTTCTGTAGCAGTGGTACAATGAATGAGTAACTGGAAATGAGGAAAATATACACGTAGCTTATTTAATTTTAGATTTTTAAAACAAAACTTGTGTGTGGGAACATCCGTCTGCAAAATGTTACTTTTTTAACTGTTTTACTTGTTTCTTTGCATTTTTTTCAATGATAGGAACAATGAAGAATATAGTCCCATCAGTATTATATATGTGAGTGTGTCCGTTATTTAAGTACTTCAAAAAAGGAGACTTCTTAAGTTAATTACTTTAATATAGAAAAAAAGGACATTATAGGACGGACACACAGGTAAAAAAAAGAGAATAAGGCTATCTGCCTTTACACAGTTAGATTTAAAACATCACGTGTGTTATAGGTTTTCCATCTCGCGCTTATGGCGGCGGGAAGAGGACTGTCTCGCAATCTCGGCTGACTGCCTCGCTTCACTTCAGTTCATGCATGGCTTCGGAAGTGGTCTGCGAGTAGCTAACATCCACACGGGCATCCTGATAACCACGCCGTCCTCGGCGCTGGGGGAACAAGTGAACTGAAATAATAAAAAAAAAAACAGCAGAAAAAGGAAAATACAAAATAACAAATAGCTTTGGTGATGGTAGCTTCTCAATGTGTACACCACTTCTTCATTTTATCAGCTGAAGTTGAGGAGACATTTGGACCTTCATGTTGTCAATTTTCTGTACTTCATAACGATCGTGTTTGTTGACTTTTGTTACTTCATATGGTCCAAAGTATTTAGGTCGAAGTTTTAATCCAGTTCCGAACTGTGTACGCTGTATCGCAACTGTGTCACCTGGTTTGTAGTTATAAGCGCGTTTACGATGTTTATTGTACTGTTTCTTGTTTTCATCCTGTAAACGTAGGATATTTTCTTTAGCTTCGTTACGTAGTGTATTTCGTTTGTTAATAAACTGTTCGCTAAGTTCGTCTTCAAGGAGGTGTTTAATTTTGATTGCTGATTTAAGTTGAGAAATGAATTCATCTTTATATTTTGAGCTTCTTTAATCTTTTGTGTAATATCATAGGAGGAAATCATCATAATGGGGTAACGACTTAATGCATCAACGTGTTTCATTTGTCTACCGGATCTGTGACAGACTTCTTAATCAAATTCTTCTAGCATCAACGCCCGACGAGCAATTTTAGCAGGCAAATCTTTTTTGTGCATTGTCTTTTGGAATGCATCACAGTCTGTGATAGTTTTGAATTTTGTACCTAACAGGTAACTTCTAAACTTTTTCAGCGCTTCAATAATAGCTAGTACTTCTAATTCATAGCTGCTATATTTCTCCTGTTTAACTGCAGTTTTGCGACTAAAATAATGGATAGGATGAAATAGTCCATCATCAGATTTCTGTAATAGGACAGCGCCAAAACCTAGGGAGCTTGCATCTGTGCGGAGTTCTAAAGGGTAACCTTGTTGAAAAACATGGAGGACTGGGTTCTCTGAAAGAATGTTTTTCCAATTCTTGAAAAGATGCTATTTCTGTAGGTCCAAATTTAAATTTAACATTATCACGAAGAAGATCACTTAAAGGTCTTGCAATTCGAGCGTAATTTGGAATAAACTTCCGGAAATAACTTGTTAATCCTATAAAACTTTGAAGTTGTCTCGGGGTTTGAGGTTGTGGAAAGTTTTGGACAACTTGTGTCTTAGATGGTGAAGGTTTTATTGTTCCGTTTTCGATTATGTATCCAAGAAATTCTATTTTGCGTTGTAAGAAATTACATTTCTTTAAGTTTAACTCAAGACCGAAGTCTGCAGCTGTTTGGAGAACTAGTCGTAATTTATTTAAACCTCCTGCTTCATTTTGTGATGGAATGAGCAGATCTCTCTCTCTCTCTCTCTCATCCATATACACAATTAGAATGTTGTCACGTATGAATTTTCGGAAGACAGTGTAAATAAATCGTTGGAATACACTTGGACTGTTTGACAATCCAAAAGGAACACGTAAAAATTCGTATTGTCCTTCATGCGTCACAAACGAGGTGTATTTTGTACTGTTAGGAACCATGGGTACATGAAAGAATCCATTTTTAAGGTCGAGTGAAGTGTAGACTTTAGAGTTTTCGAGTTTATCTAACACTTCTTCTATCAATGGCAAGGGAAATTTATCTTTAATCATTTTTCTATTCAAATTGCGATAATCTACACAAAGTCTGTGTTCTCCGTTTTTCTTTTTGCATAAAACGGTTGGTGCTGCGTAATCAGAACAGCTAGGTTTTATAATGCTAGCGTTTAACCATTCCTGAATTTGGTTTTTGAGAATTTTTTTGCTCTACGAAAGGAAGTCGACGAGAACGTTGACTAACTGGGATATCATCACTCAATAAAATTGTCATTTTAAGATCAGTATCGTAAATTTTTTTAGGTTTGTAAGAGCTTGCAAGTTGTTCAACATCATTACGAATTTTAGAGTCCGATATATGTGGAAGATCAAGTTTACATTGTTGTTCATCAAAAAGGTTGGCAAGGTTTACCAAAACATCATCATTTTTGCATTTATCAACATCTCGGAATATACGAATTCCATCACGTCCAAACGTAAATTTAGTTTGTTGTAAGAAATCAATCCCTATAATTGCATCTAAAGGGATCGTTTCATCATTAACGACATGAATTTTTGCGGGTAATGCAGTGTTCTGAATTGTTATGAAATTTTTAAAATAACCTTTGCTTTCGACTCTGTCTCGGCCTATTCCTGAAAATGTACATTGTGATGGGTTCAATGTAGGGTAACCAAGTTTTTGATATGTTTTCTCATTAATTATGGTGGCTTGTGAACCAGTGTCACAAAGTGCTGTAATAGAAATTTTTGAAATGGTTATTTCAACATGCATGAGATTTTTCGGTGGTGTTAATATCGAAATGGAATTTACAGTTCTATCAACTTGCGTATTGATTTTGTGATTGGTTATCGGTGTAATCTTTCGAGAATTCTTAGGGCATTCGGCCTGAACATGACCAAAGTTTTTACATCCATAACATTTTTTTCCGAGTTCTTTATTCGGACATAGAGTACTTTTATGGCCTTTCAATCCACAGAGGTAACAAATTGGTTGTTGGTTTGTAAAGCGCTTGTGTTCAATTCTATGCTGATTAGATGTTGAATTTTCATAATCTCGAAATCGTTTATCTGGAAATTGCTTACTATGTTTTGAGTTTAAAAGTGTTTCGTAAATTTTTAATTTATCCTTGAATTTACTAAGTGTTTTAGAACCGTACAAAATTATTTTATTGTTAGAAGAATCAGGGATACCATCAATAATATAATCAATCAGAGAAGAATCATCAACCGCACCCTTGTGAGCTAAATCTCGCATTGTTAAGAAATATTCCTGCAACGTTTCGGTTGGTTTCAAACGTCTGGCTTGCATCATATTTTGTAATTGTGCACTATTGATTCTATCAGAAAATTCGTTTAATAAATGTTCTTTCATTTGTGACCAATTTGAGATAACTTTGGATAATCATTTAGGGTACTCATACTGATAATTATTCAAATAAAACACACTAATATACAAATATTATATTACCAAAACGAATTCTATGATTTGAAAAAATATGAATACTTATATATTCATCAATTCAAGTTTAAAATATAAAATGATAACACATAATCATCAAAAATTTAAATGCAAAATAATATCATATGCAATATCAATTTTATATAGTATAGTCAACACAAGTTTTATATCTGAAAAAAGATACTCAGTTCTTTTTCACTCACCATGTAATTAATTTAAGCATTTCATTTAAAAAATATCGAGTTCTTATCTTCAAAATATAATGTTCTATTCTAGAAATATTAACTCAAAATCTTTCAACTTTCGTTTCCACCAAAATTTTAAATATTCTTCGAAATAAATCACAACTTCAAATACAAAACTAATTTAAATCATCAAAATACGAATGTTATATTATCAAATATACTATAAAAATATAAGCAAAGTTTCGATTTCAATTAAAATTCCTGATTATCTTCAAAATTTGTTGTCAACATCAAAAGTTAAAGCTTCAAGTTTCAAATATTTTATTATCTTCAAAAGTTACTTCAAATGACCAATATTAGCATCACAATTGTCATTTCAAAAGAATACTTCAATATGCTTCAATTTAGTTTTTCCTCAAATGTTGGCATGAGACAATAGGAGAATCAAATTCGACATCAATTAAAATGCTACATCAAATATCATCAAATAGCAAAAAATATATTCAAACCATCAAAAGAATAAATTATCGCTATAAAAACATCGACAAGAAACAAACAGTTTCGTTTCAGCGTTATTCATCACAAAGAAATTTTTTTTTTTACATCAAATAAATTTCTTTTTCAAATTAGAAGATAATTCTCCAATTTTCTAATGGGTCATACTTTTTGTTGAAGCATTCTTAATTTCATTTTTTGAACATCGAAATGTCTACTTACAGTTTTGAGTAGTTTCTGAAGTAAAGGATTCCACTTTAAAAGCGAAAGTCATCTCATTATTAACGGCTTAGGAAACTCGTATATCAGGAACTGATGGCAGAATGATGTTGTCTAGGGGGTTTCGTTTTAATTTAAAAAAAATTAATCGATTAAGGGCAATACCACTTAAGGTAAAACTGGCATTGGCCGAGCCCTCATGTGAGTGTGTCCGTTATTTAAATACTTCAAAAAAGGAGACTTCTTAAGTTAATTACTTTAATGTAAAAAAAAGGACATTATAGGACGGACACACAGGTAAAAAAAAGAGAATAAGGCTGTCTGCCTTTACATAGTTAGATTTAAAACATCACGCGTGTTACAGGTTTTCATCTCGCGCTTATGGCGGCGGGAACAGGACTGTCTCGCAATCTCGGCTGACTGCCTCGAGTCACTTCAGTTCATGCATGGCTTCGGAAGTGGTCTGCAAGTAGCTGACATCCACATATATAGCCTGGGCATAAATTCGGAAACAAATTCCGTTATTTAGTTGATAATCTACATTATGTCCAGGATTTGTACAGTCAAAATGTCATGAGACAGATTAAAAACCAAACAGCTCTCTCAGTTTTAATAAAAGAGGTTTAATAAAAGTCAATGGATAGAACAATAGACATTGAACAATAGTAGGTATAAAAAAAGTTTCAACTTAATTTACGAACTATAATGATTAAATCTAAATCCAAACTCAGCATATCCTAATCTTAACCAGTGACAGCTACAATTCGAGAGAAGTGGATTAATATTGTTTTCCACACGTCTAAGAAGAATATTATATATAAAACTAAAAAGAAAAAAAAGCAGACAACTTCATTTCTTAACATACTGACATAAAATGCAGGAAATGAATGTGAAATCGTTTGAAGAAGTAGAATTGATTGAATCCTAGTATAAATAAATAAAAAAAAGAGTGTGTGCGCTTATGACCACACGATAGAAGTGATAACTTCAAATTTTATAATGTTGTTGCAAGGATTAGTTAGGTGAATAAAAAGCAAGGGTATATTAGTATTGTCATATAAAATTATTTATTCATATGCCTGTACTACTAAAGTAATATTTCTTGCGAAATATACAATCATATTTGTGAATTAATTATATTCTAAGAAGGAAACAATAGGTTTATGGTAGCTGAAATAGATTATAAATACTTTAGATTCAAGATTATTTAAATATCTAAAAAAACTCTGTCAAAAGCGCTGTTCCACTCTTTGTCGTGCTTTCATTTGGATCATTGGACATAATAAAATTGAATTTTGATTTTAAAAAAATCAACTAAGGTTTTTGATTTGTCTTTTTAAAAATCTACATTATAAAATCCCCACTTAAAATTACAGATAATTTATTCAGAAGAGACGATCCGGCGTTGTGAATTTTGGTTGTAATTGAACAATATTCTATCCATGAATTAATTTAAGCAAAGGGATAGTAAGACAGGTAGTTGATTGGGATGAGAGGAATCTAGGTCAAAACCTTTAAAAAGGGATTTAATCAGAAGATTTTTATCACATAATCTCTAGCTTATACTAGCTCTTTTGTCATTGTATGGCAGTTTTGTACAAGAATATCAGGTGCTGCTGCAAGGTAAGTCTTCTTAATTATATTTTGCCTTCTTGTATTTAAATTATTTAATGTAACTTTTTCTTAATACCTTTTTACTTGATTTTGTTATTTTAAATTTTTAATTGTTTTAATTTTCTTTTTAGACTCAAAGTATATTTAAGTAATTATGTGATTAATAGAACTATTTGTTCATTGCTATTCTGATTCGCTTACCAAAATATATTTTTATTCTTAAATTCGCTGCAATATTGCTAATGATAATTATACTATTTACTTAGTTCTATAAAAATTTGTTCTTTTTCTGCATTTTAAGTTTAATTTAAACTTAATTTAAACAACGTAGGATTTCTCCATCTCTCTAAGCCTATTTTTTAAAAATATGTTTCATTTTCATGTTAACTTCACTTTTATGGCTTTTATGGGGGGACAGGCTACCACGTTTCATGTCATTTCGGAGTGGCGGGGGGATGCTCTTCCTTCGGTCACATGTCTTTTTAGGGGTGTGTATGGTGCGGATGACCTTGAGCACAATTTCCTACTAAAAACGAAAAATGCCGAATGAGCGTTACAAACCCGAGCGTGACGTTCATTCAAGTTCACTCTCCAGCAAAACGTTGCTTAAGAAGTTGTCACTTCAAAAAGACACTTATAGAAACAACATACGAAACACAGTGAAATACGTTAAACGCGAAAACGCATAAGACGAAATATCGGTATACCCGAAATAATACAACGGTCTCGACAAGCTACTATGCATTTTCATGCATTTTTTCTTTTAACACGAAATGGAAATCACTTAACACGAAAAGATTTCCTTTCTGGAGGAGGAGGATATTGAAACTGAGTCGACACTTATATAATGAAATGAATAATGTAACTCCTGTTCCCATGTCATCCGAAATGAGGAACATCATGAAAAGTATGCGCAATTCTTTAGACACATTTCAATGGTGAAGTGAATAACAAAATGGACGAAATTGAACAATTTGTCGATTATTTGATACTAAAAAAGACAATGCAAAGAAAAACATCAGATTCTTTTTTAAAAACTCAATAAATGTTTTGTTTTTCAAAAAACTTGAAAATTTTGCATTAAATTTCTTTGTGGATGTTTTTGTTTCATGGATTTTTTATTAAATACATGCATATATACATATCTATGTAAATAAAATGTACTCTAATAAACTTAATTTTGGTGAATATATGTTTATTTTTTTGCAATATCTTTTAACTCGAAAAAATATCTCAGTCCCTTCAGTTGCGTGTTAAACAACTTTCACTGTATGCTCGAATAAAAACTGCTTGTTATTGAGGCTCATTCACATCAAGGTAATAAGAAGCAAAAAGTGAATTGGCACGGATAATTTAAAAGACCTTGAGTTGGCGACTGCTTTTCTGAGTTGTCGCCAATATGAACATCTGTGAAGTTATTTGATAAAATTCATTCATTATTAACTCAATGACAGAACTAAATTTGACGTATTTTCTATACATTATCGTATCTGTCTTTATATACCCTATAACCGATAAATATTGGCTGGTTTTTGTAGCCAAACAGAAACTTTGGTACCCAGTGCAAAGCCTGTGATTGGCTACATTCGCACCGCTCGCTGCTCACTAATGCTTTGGTGTGAATGAGTCTTTACTTGCTAATAATTTTATTGAATTATTAGTGAAAACAGTGCAGAGAATGATGGGAAACTGTTGCTGTTGGCGACAATTTGACTGCGGCTGATAGAAGCCTTCGGCAACTCATCGCCCATGCCCGGTTAACTGAAATGTATTATAAAATTATGTTAAATGAAGCCAACCGAAATAAAACTAAGCCTCATAGCTTTCTTCAAAATAAAAGTACTAAATTCTAAAATAATAGTGAAACAAATAATCTCCGTGAGTAATTTCGTATTGAATAGAACTACCAACTTATGTTAAAAGAAGTTAAATTTACTCAAATCCAAACGCAATTTTGACAAATTGCTATCTAAGATTTGGGTATAAAATAGTGATATGAATTCATTTATCTAAGCAATACTTTTTTTGATAATATTTATGAAGGTTTGAATATCCTTTACAAGTATACACACACATTTTTTTTACTTTCATTATTTACTATGAAAATGTTAAATGACGTCATTTCAAAAGCATTTTCTAAAAATAATTTTCAACAGAACAAGAAATATAAAAAAAAAAAAGATTTTTAAGCCCATTCCTACTTAGATCAACAAAGAAAAAATTTTATTTTAGCTGCTTTTTATTAAATAGTCACAATTAATATAAATATGTATATACATATAACAGAATCACAACATTAAGTGGTAATTAATTTTTATTAATTACCATTAAAGTATCGTAAAATCATCCAAAACAATCGTGTGTATAAAATTTCAGTTTAACTGAATGCCTTAAAACGTGAGAAATTTTTTTTTTAAAGTTTTGACCCAAGTCGCTAAAAATGAAACCAACGTGGCTGTATCTGTAATTCTTTAAACAATTAGTTTCAGTCAATTAATTTTAAATAATTATAGTTAAATTATCGTATTTTTACCCAAAACAATAGTGAATAGAAAATTTCAGCTCAAATAAGTGCTTTAAAAAATGTGAGAAAAAACCTTATAAAGTTTTGACACAAGTAGCCAAAAATGATGCCAACGTGGCTGTAATTGTAATTCTTTGAATAATTAGTTTTAATCAATAAATTTTTATCAATTATAATTAGATTACTGTATTGTCATCCAAAATAATCATGTATATAAAATTTCAGCTCAATTGAGCACTTTAAAATGTGTTTTATTAACGATTGAAAATTTCACGAAGATAAATAAATAAATATATAGAGAGAGTAAGTTAATATATATATAGTAGGAATTGAAAAATATACCTAAAAGAATTTATGTACTAACTAATCATACCGTCAATCTATTTCTTCAAATTAAAGACGTCGTCAAATGCCGCAATATATGCCACGCGCTCTTTCTAACACAGTAATAATAGCGATGACAGTATTTGGCGACACTTTTTGAATTGGCAATGTCTTTCGCATGGTGAAATAGGCCGACGATATAATACTTAAATAACAAATTCTAGTTTCCTTAAATTTTCTATTTATTATGTATGCTTTTCTACCTTTCTCCCCTTTTATGTATGAACCCTTTGGTAAATATTAAGTTCAAGATTTGCGAATGGATTTCTCATTTACAGCATATCGAACAGAACAGTTCATGTTTCTATAAAGACTCTTTTTCTTTTTTTTACATAATAGAATTTTAGGAAGAAGCTGATTGTAATAAAAAAAAAATCTGTATTTAAAATGCATTTAAATAAAACTTCATGATGAGTGCAACATTTACACACATACATAGATGAATTCGGTATTAACAATTTAATTGTTTTCGATTATATTTTAATTACTGTAACTTCTTGATTATGGGAACACAAAATTCAGGATTAAAAATGATCACGTGATTGAAATGCCATGATAGTTCTGATTATTTTTTTCTTACTAATAATAGATGTTTATACATGAAACACATTTAAGTTTTTGTTGCTGAGTTGAAATCGTTATGATTTCGAAATTATTTTTTACTTTATTTTAACTATATTTGTTTTCCCTTCAAAAGAATTCATTAAATAGTTCCAAGTGACATATTTTAAAATGGTTTACATTTTTTGTATGTGCTTCATATACTTACAGAACAAAGAACCGGAAAATTTTAACAGTGTTTACAGGGAAGAATTCTTAATAATCGTAAAGGAAATGCATAAACTTTCACCAAAAATTAAACAAAACAACGAGTCAATGTATTTCTTTAATGAGAATCAAAAGTAGTTGTAAATAAAAAAAATACACTTGACTATTAAACGCAATACTTTAATTAAAAAACAAATAATTCGAAAGATATTCACATAAAAAAATAAAATAATTGCATAATGAGTAAAAATAGTTCAGAGATAAAACCAATAAACATCATTTTCGTATAACTTCTAAATAAAAATTTTGGATTCGCGTTTCATAATCAGGGCATTTTTTTCCTAACTAGAACTTTAAAAATACAAACTCAACAGTTTTTTTTCGGGAAAAAAAATGCAACTTTCCCCCAAAACTTAATATAAATAGAAAAAAAACCCAGATATTTTTTAGCATCATTTTTTAAACTTTTTTATTCAAAAGAAATAAAAACCTTCATTTTCATTTTGAAAATTGGACAGACGATAATTTTCTTTCAACCGAATTTGAACAGAAATAATGATTTTCTTCAATTAATCTTTATCTTACGATGTTTCTTTTTTATTTGTATGGGTAAGCTGTGAAAACATTATAAAAATATTTTGATTTATTCAGTATTTAAATTATAAATTTCTAAAAAAAAGAGTCATTAAACTTGATATTTATTTTATTTAAACTAAAAAGAAAGTCAATATAAGGTAAAATAAACCGATTAATTGTTTTGAAAATTGTTTTTTGTTTAATTCAGTAATTTTGATATGAATTAATAGGTTTTATTCTTTATATGTTTAGTATAAAAAACAAAGAATTGTTAACAAAGAAAGTTAAATTAACAATGCTACAAATTTCCAATGTGTGTTAAAAATTTGTATTCTATTTTCTTTCTTGTAAATTTGTATTCCAATACATATAACTTTTTTTTTTTAAATTACTATAATTTTTTTCCTTTAATGGTTTGTTTTTCCACATATAATAAGAATAATTACTCTGACGATTTTAATTAATATTAGAAAAAGTATGGACGAAATTAAGTAATTATTATTTAAGGTTCTAGTTGCTGTGAAAATGACCTTTAGAATCAACAATAAGAATTAAAAGAAAAAAATGCTTTTTGTTTCCTTTAAATGTTTTTCAGAAGTACTGCAAAACACATGCACTTAAAGGAACTAATACCAGCTGTCTTATCAGGATTTCATTTTAAAAGTTCAATCACAATAATAAGAAAAATAATAATGCTTCTTGTTAAATACAAAGATTTTAATTCTTTTTGGTTAAAGCCATGCAACTTGGCGAAGTTTTGCTTTGGTGTATTTTCTTGACGCGACGTGATCGTTCGTGTGGTTTGTCTTCTTCCGTGGATGCAATAATTGATGATTGGAAATTAACTAAAAAACATATATAATAAAAATAATGATACAGAGACTATATATATATATGTGGGAGACAACAAGGGGTCCAAGATGTTTCTCTTACTTCACATTTATTTTAAAATTAAACAAAAATTAATTAAAAGGTAGATAAGTTTACAGATAAGTTTGACGATGATATTAGGTAACGCCTGCTCGCGCATATTCTAATGTCCAAGAGTTTTTGTTTCTCTTCCACTATTTCGCAAGTTTCAGTTCGTGTTTTAGCTGCGCCTGCGCGCGAAGACTTGTGTTTTGCTTTTGGCTGCATGCCACAACGGCATTATGACCGTACGCTGTCCGCAGCGGTACTTCCATGGAGACCAGAGGAGAATCTGAAACATACAAAAAAAAACGGAACAGACAAGGACTATACGACAAATATATAGAGATTAAACATATAAAAAAATTTTTTTGTTGAACTAGACAGTTTCTCCATCATGTGAAGGCACCTCTTCGACATCCGGAAGGTTGAAAACATTGTGTTTCACAGGTATAAGAACGTCTTTTTCAACAAGTTGATCTTTGGTTGAACGCATCGATATTTCCCTCTGTAGAGTTCTGACGTCTGTTCAAAACGATTTCTTTTTCCTTCGCTTCCACTGCCAAAGCTCAAAAAATTTTTCGGAGCAACACAAACCGTCGATAATTACTATTCATAGGTGAAGGGGTAGGAGATTGGGAGATAAATTCCACGGAACTCGTTTTCATGGCACCATTGGCTTTCTTACACAATACTATATCAGAACATTTTTCTCTTACAATACTCAATTTTAACTTAGTAATCTTAATTTTATTACATTTATAATCCTTAATTAGAGAACTCGAATCATTTCTAGTATTAAAGTTCTTAACATATAATAACTAGAGTTTTCTATCACATTTGAAACAGAAACATTTGGAAAAGAAACAGCACTAGAATAAGCATAAGCATGAGCACCTAAAGAGGATTCATTTTCACTCAATAAAACAAATTTCCAGAATATACACTGGGATGTATAATAAATTCTTCGGTCAAGGTCTGACGTTCCAACACTTAAGCTAGGAGAGTGTTGATTAAGAGAAATATTTTGGGTTTAACTTCTACCATACGCTTTCGCCAAAACATGAACTTAATGTTATGATCTCTTCGGAAGGTGTTTGCACTCTAATTAGTGAGGAATTTTGGGATCTGGCAACCTGAATCAATCAATGCTGTTACGGGCTGATTTTCCACAAAAATGTTTACGTATTGAAGATTTGCGCATTCATCGCTATTTTGTTTTTCGCTCTCGATTTTCAAAATTCACGTTTATTTTATTACGGATGTGGCTGTTAGATTCTTTAGATTTAAAACGAGTCTCTTGCGTAATGAGATGAATCACCGCATATATAGCAATTTTTATTTTCTCTTTCATGATATTGGGGATAGTTCTCTTTAATCTTTGGTTTAAAGTTTTGTCATCTATTTTTAAAGGGGTCTTGGGTATATCCATAAGTAATAGGAATTTCTTTATGTGATCCGCTTCTAGATGAAATATAAATATTCTTTAGCTAAATCAATAGGGCCTGAACCAATCTTCTGCTTCTCGAATGCCAATATGAGTTGCAGTTTCCTTATTTAAAGTTTCAAATAATTTATCAGAAATTATAAGATCACATAGAGATTCAAAGGAATTAAAAATATTGAAGTTTGCCGTCAATCTTGCAGCAAATTGGATGTATGTCTCGCCTGATGATTTTACAGCATTTTTAAATGAGTTTAAACACTCGCGAGGGGTTAATTGGAATTCTCTGAGTACTATAGATTTTAGTTTTTTTCATAGTCATTTAATTCCTCTTCTTTAATATACAGTAAGACGTTATGAGCTCTTTCGCCCAGAAGATTTATTAAAATTTCAGATTTATATTCGTCATTTATTTTCTTGGTTAAAAATGCGCGTTCTAATGATTGGAAGAACAGATTAAAAATTTTATCTGGTGGGAACAGGAAGAGATAAAGTTTTTATACTTTTTATCATATTTTTAAGTTTCGAACTGTTTATCTTCGACTAAGCTGCAGGATTTAAACTTAATGCTTTAAGCTAAGATTTTCTTTTTCTAATTTGCCAACTGAAGTTTCGCGAGCTCAATTTTTGTTCTAAAGTTACCTCTCTCTTTCGTTTTGCGATACTCTCTCATCTATACAGTTTTTGAATTAAAGTTTTAACGAAATCTGGATCACTTTCAAATGTACTACTGTTCTCAATTTTAGTCTTTAGTTTAACTATAAGTACTTTTTTACAATACCGTCTAGTTTCTCAACAACTCTTTTGAGATCCTCTTTAAGAGCGTTTTATACATTTTAGAAATGGAAAGATCCTACTTTTTTTTTTTGGCTCCCTTGTTGCTCGCACGTACGATGTATCCAATGAAGAAAAATTTCAATTCCACTGATTTCACCTCTTCGCAGGTTATATCGTTAGATGAAAAATAGTTCTTGAAATTGTTCGAGTTGTCACCTCTTCGCAGGTGTTTGTGAGTGGTTCCAACCTCTACACAGGCGGAATTTTCGTCGATGGGTTTTCCAACCTCTACACAGGCGGAATATTTGTCGATGGTTCGTTGAAAAATTCACCTCTACACAGGTTATTTTGTTATTTGTTCCGACCTCTACACAGGCGGAATGAAGTTGAAAAATTCAACCTCTACACAGGTTGAACGAAGTTTCCGAAAATGGCGGAGCGTCTCCCTTCACGGACGCTGTTGTTCATTGTCCAGACTTTGGTTCAAAATCGAAATTTTATTTATCGCGGCCGAGCCCCCATAATTTGTGGGAGACAACAAGGGGTCCAAGACGTGTTTCTCTTACTTCACATTTATTTTAAAATTAAACAAAAATTAATTAAAAAGGTAGATAAGTTTACAGATAAGTTTGACGATGATATTCAGAAGGTAACGCCTGCTCGCGCACCTCTCGCGTTCTTCTTTCTCTCTCTAATGTCCAAGAGTTTTTGTTTCTCTTCCACTATTTCGCAAGTTTCAGTTCGTGTTTTAGCTGCGCCTGCGCGCGAAGACTTGTGTTTTGCTTTTGGCTGCATGCCACATATATATGTTCTTTCTAGCAATAAGACTGATAAAATATTCAAGCATTACTTAAAAAAACATATTTTGAAGAGAGAGAGTTTGTCTTTATTTCTAAAATTCCTTGCTAATATACCGTAAAATCCGGTGTATAACGCTCACTTTTAACACAAGAAAAATAAGCTAGAAATTTAAGGGTGCGCGTTATACACGAGGTATATACATGATAGCTTTAAAAAAAAGAGACTAGTATAAAAAAAATTAAACTTTTATATATATTGAAATGCTGCTTACTTAAAAGAAACGACATACACCTTATGTGTTGTAGTTTTGGATGTATACTATTTTTTAAAAAACCTGGGATAATACCTCGAATCAATGACTTCAAAACATAAGAGCATTGCATACATACATTTCAGGTTTCTTTATAAAAAAAAAGGGGGGCGCGTTATACGGTGAATATTCCTAAAAATCAAAAAAATGCAGCTCGAAAGCATAGGTGCACGTTATAACATGGATTTTACGGTAATTTTGAAATATAGGAATAGGTTTTTAGAAAAAGGAATTTTGGAAAAAAAATGTGGTATTATAGGAATATTGAAGATATGTATAATGATGTTAAAGCTGATGTGTGTGATTAATGAAAAATTTTAGGAATTCTACTGAATACGTGAATAAAATCCATCTCTCTCTCTCTCTGATAACTAACTCTGATATAACTGAAGTCAGTGTGTGACGGGGTGTTATCGGTACGTCTCTTGGGATTCTTTTGGGGCCAGAATGGCCGCGGTTATGCAGATTAGAATTTGTATATATTGGAGCGTTAGTATTCGCGTGGAATTCTAGAAGCGCTAGGTGAAGTTCTAGGAGAAGAGTCTAAAAGTGTTCTAAGATTTCTATGAGTCGGTCTAATAGTGCCAGTGAAGTTGATTTCTTAGTGGATCGGGGACCAGAAGATTATCCCTTAGCCGTATCACGTTGGATCGAAGAATATATTGGTGATAATAAGGACTGTAGCTGTTCTCCGAGGAAGCAGCGGCAAGACTGTTTAGATTAAACTTTAATACTAGAGAGGATTCTAGTAAATTAAGAAATGATCTATAGATATAGATTCGGAGGTTTATTGTGCTATTTGTTAGAATTACAGTTTGGGTCTCATCACTCCTGATCATTAACCTCCTAGACTAGTGTTGTTCTGCTAAATATAATAACCTAATAACTCATAATAAACTAATTTTAATTATGGATGGTATTAGTGGTCAATCTTTCATTCCCTCAAACATAGGTCACGTGGATGATGAAGAGAGGATACACCCAGCCCATGGGGTATCACAAGTGGTGCAACAGCCCCCAAATAATCACCTGTATGCCACTCCGCAGACTGTGTATTCCCACCAAACGCCGTCTCCCACATCAAAAACTCTCATGATATGGGATTGAGGACTGTTTTCACAGTCAAGATGCCCACAGATGAACTGCCACCAAACCGCAACAGCTCATATTGGACAAGGCCTACTGTGCCTATCTCATTTTACGTGACCTTAGGCGCAGGAATGCATGTGCAGATTAGGGTTTCCCGTGTTCCCGGAAGGATCATAAGATTTCTGTACTTTTTCTATTCCCGGGAATCGCAAGTGGCTTCAGAAGTTTGTTGGCATTGCTTGAAACATTTTAAGAAACAAAGTCAGTAATTTTAAAAGCATTAATTGACATTAAAGAAGAACAAATGATGGCCAATGTAGAGTGTGAAACTGTGATTACAATTGTAGCAGGCTTAGAGTCAGTAAACATTGGCTTAGAAAAATTATGCAGTCGAAATGGAACTTTGATAACTGCAGAAGGTGTATTTTCTTTCGTTATTGGGGAATTAAACCAACAAAATTCAGAATTTGAGAAAAATATGAAATATTCTCTAATCCAAAGAAATAATGAGAGACGCTACGTTAATTTAATAGGATTAATACATTATCTGAATTTTGGGAAAAAATACGAAGCAGCTGTGGTTACTGTCGATATTTCACAATTGCCTGGTAAAAATTGTTTGGTTAGACAAACCCAAATGAGATAGGGAAAAGGCTCTTCTGCGAAGAAGAGAAATCAATATCCAACTCTTCGCACTCAGAAGAAGAGAACATGGAGGTTTTGAAAGAAAAACCTCTATTGTTGGACGAAAAATTAGAGAAAGAAATTTATTCTACAACAAAGGTTTTATATTGTTCAACCAAATGAAGTACTAATGTCAACAAAATCATGAAACAAGAGATGCAGTTGTTCGACTCGACTGAAAATCCATCACCAAACATTATAAAACCATGTGAGGCTTTAAAAACAATTCCTCCAACGTCAGTTGAAGCTGAGAGAGCATTTTCTGCTGCCGGATTGTTTGTCACAAAACTTAGAACTAGGCTGAGTGATAAAAGTATAAAAATTGTTTAAGCTTTCTGAAATCCTATTTTAAAAATGAATAATCAATTTTTTTATATATTTTTTTTGTAATTTTTAGTGCATTATATAAATAAGTATTAACTTTAGAATTTATATGTATCCTTATTTTATATAATTATTAGTGATTTTATTTAAAATAATTGTTTTTAAATTTTTTGAAATTTTGATGTATTCTCGAGAATTCCGGGAACGACAGTTATATTCCCGGGATTTCCTGGAAATTCCTGGGAATGGAAAACCCGGGAAATCAGAAACCCTAGTGCAGATGTTTCGGTCAAGTAGTCAGTCAGACGCGAAACTCCCAGCTATATATATATATATATATATATATACATACATATAGTGAATATTATTATTTTAAATTATCAATACATATCTACTTAAAACACAACAATTAACAAGAAAATAGCAAGACAGTACAGAACAAAATAATATAATTGCAATAATTACGAAAAGGAAGAAATTAAAAAATTCATTTAACCCCTCCCTCCTTTGATTCCAGAAACAAATCTACACTTCCACCCTTATTTTTTAAATATCTTTTAGTCAATGATTATATACTTATTTCGGCGGTATTGGCCAAAGGGTTATGATTTTGTGGTCCCCGATATCAATATCGAAACATATGATATGTATGCTCAACACATTCTACAAAATCTACATCGAATGGAGTGTTAAGATTATCTGCATGTTCCGTGGACTTTGCAAATCCTGGTGTGTGGTGGAAATTACGTATATCAGGTATCAGTTAGTCGTCCTTGACCTGGATTCAGAATTACTAATGCATTGTTTATAGTTCTAGCGGGACTCTAGTTCAATGGTTATGCAAAATATTATTTAAATTATGTGGTTATAATTATTTTGCGAAATACAGGGTTATCAGAAATGAATGACCCGATTACAAAATTTAGTAACTCCCAGACGAATAAGCAGAAAATAACAACTAAGATGTCATTGTAATGATAAAATATGAAATTATTTTCGTACGTAACGTTTTTTGACGTAAAGTAAAATTTATTGTCACAAATGTTCAATGTGACTTCCTTTAGTCACCCGTATAATATCATTGTGAACCTGGTCGCCCTGGGCTTTTGCCTTTACTTAGGCACCCATTTTCCTTTAACCATCTTCTTATACTCTTAGATGTGTCGGTGCATTTCTATGGTACTTTCTCCGAACATCACGCTGAACCGTGATTACTGACAGACTTTTTTTGTAAATGAAAGCACACGAAATACCTTCTCCGCTGCGACGCCATTTACGCTTCTGTTCACAATTACAACATTTCTGCCACCTATTTGACAAAAACAATGTTACAAACTCAAAATTTCATATTTTATCTTTATAACGACAAATTAATGATCATCTTCTGTCTATTCATCTGGGAGTTATTAAATTTTGTAATCGGGTCACTCATTTCTGATAACCCTGTATTTAGTTCTTATTAAATCTTTTCCCGCAACAATATATGAATTTTCACGGGTAAATTTCATTATTTAACTTATATCTCAAAGTCGTTTTAAGAGTTCTTGAGACCCTGTGCCCAGAGACATTTTGTGACTTTTCGTGGTGGCCCTTACTATGAAAAAGTAGGCCCTATCTGTGACCCTCCCAAACCCAGGCACAAATAGTCGACCAACTGCCGCATCTTAATTAAATGAGAGAAGATGGTTTATGGGGGTAGGCCTATGAGACTAGACATATGCAACGGTCAACACAGAATAAGGCAGTCTTGCCACTGTTGCCAGTTGATTTGTAGTTGTCCCAGTCTTTCGGAGAATATGTCTGGGAATAACATTTAACCAATAAATATTCAAAGTTATTGAGGCTGAGTCGGGAACTATAAACGAGGCCTCTACCGATGCCCTGGGCCCAACTGCAGCTGGCCAATGCAGTGGTGTAACGGAGATGATTAGGGCCCCCTGAAAAGTCAGGTTTTGGGCTCCAAGCCAGATTTTGCAAAGGAAATAAATATATTTGGCGTCAGTTAGGATTTGTGGCCCCTGGAACCATGGGCCTCCCACAATGGGGAGGTTGCGGGGATCTACGTTACGCCACTGGGTCCATGCATTAAGACACCCCTGTTATATCTATTTTGTATGATTAAGTCTCAAAGGTTAATTTTAAAATTAACCTTTCTTTTAGGAACATTATTTTTTAATATGTTGCGTAATAATTTTCAAAAATTAACACTTGTCTTCAATCAATTTAAGAGGTTTATAACATCTTACAATAAAAAGTCACTTAAAAATAACCTTTTTCGAGGTTTTAAGATACATAATTTTGAAATTCTGTTTGACACCCAAAAAGCTTCTGAAATTTCAAGTTTTTCTTTTCTTTTAATTTTACTCATGAAATAAAAAAAAGTATAAGTAAGTTAGAGTGTGTGTTACAAGTTGAAACTATTAACAAAAGTTCAAGGTAAAACTATTAACAAAATAATAAGTAAAAAGTTTGAATTTTTTATTATAAAATAAGATTTCGTTATTAAAGTTAATTTTTTTTGTTAGAAATTATTGTAAGATTTCCCAAAGTGAGTTGTATTCTGAAATTTTTAGGCATTTATATATTGAAAAATAATATATTTATAATCTTCTAACAGTGCTTAAAACATTTCATTAAATAATAATTATATAAACCTCCTTTAATGTTGAGAAGAATCAAAGAACAATTTTGTGCTAATCTTCGTACCATTGTAGCGTGAATCTCAGATAATATATATATATATATATATATATTCATTTTTTTAACTTACTAGTATGAAATATATTAATAATATAATACTCTCTCTGTATAAATACCATTAAACCTTTTTTATATTAATCTGAAATTTGCTGTAGTAGTAATTTTACTTTGTAAACTTTCATTAATTCTTGTTTTGTGGTCTTTAGCCTGCAGCAAAACTAGACCACGAAAGACTATAAAATATCTGTAATTGATATCTTAGTCTAGATGATTCCATTTTTAATTTTGTTTTCTTTTCAAATGCTCTTGTATTTCTACTCTGAGTAGCATGATGAGCGTTAATAATATACGTTTCAGACATTACACCGTTTTATGTACTTATTAAAATCAGTTCTTTTATGTCATACCATTTTTTTTCCGAGTATAAGTCATCAGTATCTGACAGATGCTTTGCAAAATTATTTACCTATTTTTTTCCAATTAAAGGTCTCAAATATGTAAGTGACACGTAGGGATTGTAATACCGGTATTTTTGTACAATTTTGTAATCCGGTATTCACAAGCTTAAATACCGGTTTTTCGGTATTTACCAGACTTTTTTTAAAATTATCTCCACTATATGTCCAGGGATCGCCGACCTAGCAAAATAGTATACGTTTTTGTTTTTATGTCTCCCTAACAGGCGAAATTAATTAGAATTTGAATATTAAGTTGCATCGTATAATCTAGAGAAGTGATAAAATATGTGAATTATCCAAAGAGGCGGGCCAAATATATTCAATTAGAGTTCAGAGCTATACTGCACACGCGCAGGATTCGTAGTCTGATATTCGCATCTGTGAAAACAAAATTGTGAAGAATATGCATAATATTTCGATATTTTTTTAAATTGAGGAGTTTGTTATTCACATAGCATTTGCATATCATACATATCATCATGATTTTATAAATTAATATTTTTTACAAAAAACATGCTTGCTATTATTTAATAGAATTTTTTTTCTTGTGAATGTACAGTAATTTGAAGCTATCGAATTTTTTCTAAGCTTTGTAATTTCCTCTTTAGATTACGTTATCCATTAGCAGGGTATTTCCATTTGTCCAATCATGCATAGGTAAAAAAATAATTTCCCATTTTCTTTCAATTCGAATATTCAGAGAGGTAAAAGTCATAAAGTTATGATTACAAAAACAAAAAAATAGCTATGTATTTACACTTTTATAAACACAATAAATTTATGTGGGCAAATATACAGGAATCTGATATCCACTTATGGATATATATTTTCACTATGTTTAAAGATTTAAGACTCAAAATAAATATTCAAATGAGAAATAAGTGTACATCTGTATTTCTTTCTTAATGTATGTGTTCTCCTAATATAAAATTTCAACAACATGCTCCTCCGAAAATTAACCCTTATTTAAGTTTGAATATTCCCTTTCTCTCTTGACACGTTTTTATTTACAGATAACTTCATTCATATTTGTTTATTTTGTTTTAAAGAACAGGTTTGATGTAAAGCAATTTTTTAAAATTTCAGTGGTTGGTGGAGTTACCATGTTTATTGAAAAACCTGAATGTTGTTTGACGTTGGTATAGCCAACATTTTTCTCATAGTAATCAACCAATATGCCAAAAGCTATTCTCACTTTTATATTATTTGTTAATAGAATTTTCCTTCCTTCCACGGAGGCTCGACAGCCCAGGGTGGGCCTTGGCCTTCTCAAAAAGTTTTTTCCGTGCTAGCCTTCTTCCTGCTAGCATTCTCCTATTCTTAGTTCTCAAAACTAGGAGATCTTTTTCTAGGCCATCAATCCATATAAGATTTGGCCTGTCCTTTCTTCGTGTTTTAATATGATTTTAACCTACAAATTTTCTTATATAAAAATAATTTTTTGTATACAAGATTTCATCAATCCCTTAAGTGGTTAATTTTTTTTTTGCCCAAAATGTTCCAAGAAAATGCAAATTTTTGTTATTACATATAACTGAGTGAGTGAGTGAATGAATATTAATGTCGCACTGTTCAGCTGCACGAGGGCTTTTGGCGATGGACCACGTAATTTTGAACCATGGTCAAGTGACGAGGACGACACCTGAGCTGGCACCTCTCACTCCTAACTACCACACCACACCCATGGGAGGACGCTTCAGCTCTCGACAGATTTAACGTGCATCGCTCCCCAACACCACGGCAGGTCTTTAGCGGTACTGAACTCGAACTCTCTCACACACACACACACATGATATGCCTGCCTTGACCACTGGGTTACCGCAGCCCTATTTCATATAACTAAGCATGATACTGTGACGTCGTGAGTAGATAACGTGCTAAAAATTTATCACAACCTAATTTTGAAATAAAAGTATTATTTATTTGCTCCACAGATTGCTATAATTGAAGCAATAAAGTCCAGTCTTAATGCCAAGCCGGTGCATTCAATCTATATAACAGTGGTTCTATCACATCAATCCTTTGTCCGAATGGCACTTGGTCATCTCTCTAACGTTGTTTCCAGTCCTCCAACGCCACCGGCGTTCAGGATCTCTCCTTCGGTCTCGAGTCTGATCTTGACTAGTCTCCGCTCTCTCCCTCTGACCAAGTCTCTCTCCAGGTCTCTCTTTTTTCTCTCAGGGCTCTCCTCTCGTCTCCTAAAAAACCCTTTTAAACACCTGGGGTTGGTCCAAACCACGCCCCTCATTCCTTATCATTGGCAGGCCACCAAAGTCTGCTCTGGTTCCTGGGCCTCATTCGTGTCCTATTTGTGCGGAACACACAAATACACTCCCGACCAGTGGGGAATGTAAAGTCGCCAGTATTCTCGTGAAACATCTGGACATTTTCTTCATCACTCCACCTTTGTTCCTTAAACCCATTCTCTCGACATCTGCCGAGGCAACAGTGTTCTTCTTAGATAGGCTTCGCCTATTGTCAATGGGTGCCGTTTCTCCTCTGACTATTATGACTGCCAGTCTGGGTGTCGATGCTTCTCCGAGGTCAAACAATAAACAATGACCCAACGACCCCGTGCACTCGTCACTTCTGTTCTGAGCCATAAAACTTGGCGTGAATAGAAAGGTGGGGTTCGCCCCAACCGAAGACGTCACAATACTAAATAGGATGCGAAAATAGAAGCAGCTTTTTATTTTAATATTCAGTTTCAACGTTTTCACACTAATTTTTATTTTATAATTATGGAACACAAAAACCCTAAATATTTTCTTTTTATAAGTACACTGCATGCTAAGAAGAATGCTTTATTTTTCTTAAAAGAATTTCTCTCACACTGAAAAAAAGGTACTATGTACGTACCTCTTTTACAAACGGTTGAGGATTTTATGTGTGTGTGTGCATATATATATGTATACATAATTTGAAGCATGGTGTGGAGACCCCCTGGGTCTCACCTTGAACACCAAGATTAATTTGAGGCAAAGAACCACTAAGAGCCATTTTGAATAGTAAAAATATTTATTTATTATTATAATTTTCTCAAAAAAAAAATCTCTGATAACATATAATACTATTATGTTACGTCACTTAAAGGGATTTACCTTTATATTAAATTAAATTACTAATAATGCAATTAATTAATAATTAAGCTCAAGATCAAGTGAGGTCTACCGAAATAGGAGATCCGAGAAATACACGTACTCGAATTCTTAACTTTCATTAACTTTAACTGAGTCGCTTAAACTGACGCTTATTTTAAGCGTACGTAAATTATATTTACCGCTGGCTTATATCAGCTTTCTGGTACGTCTAGCAGCACGACGTCTTCCCGAATCTAATCTCCTTAAATCTTCTAAAAATGCGTTTAAAGTTGCTGGCTCAATAGCCTTTCATCATCTACCTTGCTAGCTTACAACGCTCGACTTAAATACCTTATCTATTTTGCATATCCCGTTCATCTTTTTGGAGTTGATTGGAAATAAACGCGAATTTATATTCCCCAAAAAGACGCCTAAGATTAGTGGAAAGGTTCTTTATAGATTCGTCACAATAGTCTAGTACTAAGTCTTACATTGCAATGGGGGTTAGAAATAACATCGGTCTTTTTGGATTATCTTTCCATTTTCATTTCTACTCAAGCAAAAAATTGCACATTGCCCTTTTCTTTATCAAATATTTCCTGCCTTCAATGAAAAATTCCCGCCTTCACTTCAAAGAAAATTTCAGATGAAAAATATTTCAGTACCATGGACAAACTGTATCTTTTAAAAACATTATCACTAATAATCTCTATATAAGAATAAAAAATATGTACAAATTGAAGATAGAAAGAAGAAAATATCTGTACCAGTACAGAGTACGGAGAAACCTGTTAAGGAATTAACTAACCACATTTTTGATCGATAGACTGTATATTTGGGATACATACTACTATGGTGACCCACAGTCCTCCTTTAGGGAGGACAGTCCTCCATTTATATGTTTTGTCCTTTCTCGAAAAGTGTCTTTCTACTCTCTTGTCCTCCTTTTCAATATTTTAATACTCATCTGTTAATCTCTGTAATCAGAGACGAACCAAACATATTTCTAATATGTCGAAGAATGTCCTGAAATAAATATCACAGAAAATAACAGTTTTCAAAGGTATTTTTGACTTCATTGCAAATAAAGTGGACAGATATAGAAAATTTTATTGTGTTTTTATCGGAAGAAATGCTTGATATTAAAATCAATAACAATTGTCTGTTTTAAAAAGAAAGAAGACTGAATGCATATTTAAATTATAATAAATTAGAAGAGCTGGGGAAAATATAAACATGAAATTGATAAAAGATGGGTCAGAATATTTAAACCATTTCAAAAATGAACACGTTCCATTTGAAAATTTAGTTATTCTTATTGAATTTACGTTGTGCCGCCCTGGAACTAATGCAGCAGTTGAAAGTTTTTTTTCAGTTGGTAATAATTTTTGTGCAAGTGAAAAATCAAGATTGAATATTAATATATTAACTGCAGTGCTTACCGTAAAATTCAATATGAAGGATATTTTTTACTCCGAAATTTCCAATATATTAGAAAATGATATGTTGATTAAAAAATCATTCAATGGAAAAATACTCGTTTACGTAAATAAGTAAGAGGAATTTAAGCGTAATTAGCGCATTTCTGTTGGAATTAATAAAATGTTTCATATATTTGCGTTGTAATTTTTAGAAAAATTTTTCATCCTCCTTTTCATTGTTAAAAAACTGGTAATCTTAATATTATCCACATATTGAAAAACTTTTAAAAATATGAACCATATTTTGTGTTTCTGATTCACTATTACTATTGCAATTCTTTGAAAATAATTTAAATTTAGATTTTAAAAAAGAGAACTTTTAAAAATTAGCCTCCTAATGTTGTAATTCTTAGATACAAAAATTAACAGTACTGCTTGGAAGGGAAGAAGTTTCTTGAGTTTTTTTGTTTGTCTATTATTGAAAGAAAGTTTTCCCCAGTTCGCCTATACAGAGCGTTACGTGAATGCATAATAATTGAAATAATGATTCTTTCATTCCAAAAATAAATGAATTATTCATCTGCGAGTGAATGCGTCTATAGTGTGTATATAATTCCAGAGAAATTCACGAAGCTACTTGTTACTGTTTGTCTTAAAAAAGGTGAAAAAAAAATAATTTCTCTCTCTCTTTTTAAAAATTTATTTGTTATTGCTTTGAAGTACAGATGGACGATTAAAATCTTCGACCTTTCGTTTAATGATTTTTCTACATCCAAATAAGTAGTTAAGATATTTTATAAACAAACTGATGAACTTTATCGTTGAGCAGCTTATGTTCTTTTAAAAATAAATTTCACGTTTGCCCGTGAACTTGTTTAGAAAACATCAGAATTTTCTGAACTGGAAACTTTTTAATGGTAAAGTAGAGAGAGAGAGAGGAGAGAAAATTCATGGTTCGTTTCAGAATCACAGGAAACGTACCTCTTTCATTTACTTAACGTTTTCCAGTTTGCCTTTTCAACGGTAAGAATTTTATTTCTTGCAGTTTTTTTTTAATGCTACTTTTAGTTTAAATGTTTTATTTTCGAAGAGATATCTTAAAAGCAACAGCGTGAAAAAATGTACATTATAGTTTTATTTGATGGAAGACTGGAAAACGTACGCTTTGCGATTTCAGAAAAAGAAACAAAAATATTATTCAAGAACTTATTGTGTGCCATGCTTTCTAATTTTTGGAATACAGACAATCGTATTTTAATATTATGTGTCAAAAAGAAGGGAAATATGTAATTCCATTATTCGTTGCTATTCATAATTTATTATCTGCAATATAACACAGCGGTTCTTAAACTGAAGTCTGTGGACCCCTATTGTCTTTCTAGGGGGGTCTCCCATTTAATGTTAAGATTTCCCTTTTTTGCAGACTCTGAAAGGTCTTGTGGAAAAATTGAAAGATGTACCATTCTAGACTATATAGCTAAATTACCCCCTGTCGAGGGGTGGTTCCTATGTGTTGCTCTCGGGAAACCAGACGAGGTTGTTGACAAAACATCTTTATTTTTCTCTCTTGGTAGCTCGGGGCGTATGTCGGAACACTACGATGGGCACAGCGTCCACGCTCTCGCTCGTCTGATCTCCCCCACACACTCTGAAAACTCCGACTCTCGTTTCGCTTAATACACTTAATCACCGCCAGGCGGCGCCCACTGCATATGCTCGAACACCCCAATTAAAAAAAAACTGCTAGAACATATATTTACAAGGACGTATTAAAACTTTTTGAGGGTCTGGACTTCTATGCAAAAGTAGGCCTACCTGTGATCTTTAAAAGTAGACAGTATGTTTCGTGCATTGTCAAATACTCTCGTTCAAATGGTAGTTTGAAACAAATAAATGTGCACGACTCATAATTTCACAAACCTAGGCACAAACGGGCTCGACCGATGGCTGCATTTCGACTAAATGAGTTGAATGATTGTTTATGGTATTAGGCATAGGCCTAGACTTGGATAACAGTCATCAAATATTAATACAGTCTTGCTACTTTTGCAAGTTAATATGCGCTTTGAAATTCCCTGTTTTTCGAAGAATATGTACGGAAATAATATTTGACCATTAAAATTATCCGGATCACACATGATCTTATTAAAACTGAGTCGAGAACGAAACGAGGCCCTTGGCCAGTTGTCCCATGCCTTAAGTCCACTGGCGTAGCTAGTTTTGAATGGGCACCGTATTAAAACTCCTTCGGGGGGGGGCCTTTTACAGAAATGAAAGCCTTGTTAGCGGTACTATAGTTACACATTTTGGAGCCCCGTATCATTGATACGGCTGATTCTGCGTAGCTAAGCCCTTGTTTAAGACGTCCCTGCGTATTTCAATCAAGAATATGAATTTTGTCTTTTTATTGTTTGCATCTACACATAGCCATTATTACAACGTAATTTTTTAAATGGATGTTTACTGCTTTCTTAAATGAAAAAAAGTGATAAAAAAGTCTGTCTAAAAGCAGCAGAGGTAGTATTAGGATTATTGAAGAACCTCCAAATCATCCAGCCGTGTGTTGGGAGTGGGGAGGAATGTCTCTCTTTTGGGGATCCGCGATGTCAGACTAATGCATAAAGGGAAGCCGCGGCGATCGAAAGTTTAAGAGCCACTGACATAGCATATAATGAGTGTTTTTTTTCCAGGTATAGAAGTTTAAGTTGGCATTACTTTCCAAGATGGCGACCGATTTAACAGATGTCAAGTGATTTATTCTTAGTTTGGTTTGGCAATTCATCAAAACGATCATCAAGCAAGGCGTAGATTCGTCGAATAGGCCCAAAACGAGATTGCCGTTGTTCCCGATTTTCATAAGCGAATTTTGTTTAGCGATGAAACGCACTTCTGGTTGAATGGCTACGTCAACAAACAAAACTACCGCATTTGGAGTGAAGCTAATCCACAAGTGTATGTCGAAACACCGTTACATCCAGAAAAACTGACTGTTTGGTGCGCTTTATGGGCTGGTGGAATCATTGGTCCGTATTTCTTCAAAAACGATGAAGGCCACAACGTTACAGTCAATGGTGATCGGTATAGAGCCATGATTACTAACTTTTTCATTGCTGAATTGAACAATCATGATGTCCAGGAGCTGTGGTTTCAACAAGACGGCGCAACATGTCACACAGCTCGTGCCACAATCGATTTATTGAAAGACACGTTTGGTGACCGCCTAATTTCACGTTTTGGACCTGTGAATTGGCCTCCAAGATCTTGTGATTTAACACCGCTAGACTATTTTCTGTGGGGCTATGTAAAGTCATTGGTCTATGCGGATAAGCCACAAACGCTTGACCATTTGGAAGACAACATTCGCCGTGTTATTGCCGATATACGGCCACAAATGTTGGAAAAAGTCATCGAAAATTGGACGTCCAGATTGGACTCCATCCGAGCCAGCCGTGGCAGTCCTATGCCAGAAATCCTATTTAAAATGTAATGCCACAAGATTATCTTTCAAATAAAAAAATTCATGTCAATCGAATAATACATCGTTGTTTTATTGCAATTTAAAGTTCTATACCTCTAAAAAAAACACCCTTTATAACGCTTTATAGGCCGTGGTAATTATACTAACCGCCAACTATATTAATTTTTAATTGTCGATGGGAAGTTATTTTCCCCTCTAAGAGATGTTTCCTGCTGGTATTTCAAACCAGTACGCCAACTGATTTTTGGATTTTCAAGTCATAAACTCAAATAACAACATGTAAGTCTCCCGAGCAGCAAAACTATTCCACAGAACAAGAACACTATACCTGAAGAATATCTTTGAACCAGTAAAACAGGATGATGCGTGTAGAGTACTATACAATTATGACATTTGCAAAAAGTATGGCGAATCCAACATTATTTTTTGTGAAAATAACTAAAACATAAACATCCTGCATTAGATGGTTGGGTCACATATTTATATCTAATGACTTGCAACTAAACTTTCTCCAGAATTGATGGTAAACGAAAAAAAGGACTATCAACTCGGTGACTGGATAACGTAGGAAATGTCTTAAGGGTAATTGGAATAAGCCGATGGAGGGCTAGTTTGCCTGATAGGGCCAGATGGAGAAAATTTTGTTCGGAAGGCTTGGTCTGCAAAAACAGGTTGTAGTCAATGGCGTAACTCCCGCAGCCTAGGGGTCCAAAGTCTGACTGATGCTCTTTGTAAAATCCGACTTTAGGCATAAAACCTGACTTTACATGGGGCCCCTAATATACTCTTACGCTACTGGCAGTAGTGCTTAAGAAGAAGCTTATGTTATAATGGGAAATACAAAGCATAAAATGCCCTACTTTTAAATATTTCCCAGTGGGTAGTAGGAACAGGGGCGTAGCTACCACCGTATCAATTATACGGGGCCACCAAGCTACAAGGGCCCAACATATGTGAGTAAAAATTGTTAATATAATATGGTGCTCCAAAAAAGGGTGTGCAAAAAATTTTAATACAGGGCCCACTCAGGACTGTCTACGCCAGTGAGCAGGAAGCACACACACACACACAAATGGTTTTAAAACTCGAATGAATGAATGAATAATAAATGAATATGAATTTATTTTTATAAATCAATCCCAAAAGTATTTCAACACTTATAAATATTTTAACATATTAAAGGGTTAACATACAATAAGCATTCAAATTTCATCAATCTTCTTTCTATTGGGTAAACAAAATTCTGTCACAGTTTTATGGTTGGTTAAGTACACTTATTTATGATGTCTCTGTTTTTCCCTTTGCTACAGTTTTGTCTACTATACTCATTATCAAACAGGATAGAATCTTCTATTTAGAATTCAGGTAGAATGCGTCATTAAGTGAATACTATTTGTTCGAATCAACTCACTTGTCATTCAGAAAGAGTTCCCGATACATCATCAGCGAGAGCATTACGAATTCAAGACTCTTAACGGTATTCATTAACTCGGTAACTGTGTCACTGGTTAATAAGAGTGAGAGGTTTTCACAACAATGAAAAGAGAAAGGCTGCAGAGGACCGACACTCAATTAGGACCGCCTGTAAAAATACTAGTCGGCAGATTAGTATTGTTAGCTAATGCTGCATTATCATTATGATTATCTTGTACGTCTGTGCAATTCTCTTTGTTCGGTTGTGTTGTCGGGACGCATAGCTCCTCCTCTTGGTTTTTTAATTAATATATCAATTGTGTCGCTACGTTCAAAAGTTAATGCTTTTTATTGATCGAATTGAAAGAAATCGACACTTTTTGTGTAAGTCGGAACTCTAATACCTTTTAGAGTGAATTTATTTTCGTATTTGTGTACAAATAATTAACGTTGTGGCTTCTGGAACAATAGATTGTAAGAATGGAGCCACTTTTATACAAAAACACACAAGTAATACATAAAAAAATTAAGTCAAGTCTTACTTAGATCAACAAAGAAAAAGTTTATTTTAGTTACTTTTTATTAAATAATTGCAATTAATATAAATATGTATATCACATATGACAGAATCACAATATTTAATGTCAAAATAGAAAGCGATTTTCCTTGGGATTTTTCATTTCCCTTTCTATAAATGATATTGGACTATTATTTTTGTTTTGGTTACTATTTATTCATTCATTAAATTTAATTATTCTGATAAAATAGTATAGTCAAAATAAATCACATTCTTCGAAATTAGACCATCCCAGGTGGGATTCCAATCCACGACCTTTGGATTAGAAGTCCAACGCGCGCGCTATCCATTGTCCTACAATAACACAACGAGCGACTTTCCTGTTTATGTATGGTTTTGGACTATTATTTTTGTTTGTTACTATTTATTCCTTAATTAAATATAATTAATGAATTAATATTTGAAAAAACTGTATTAACATCAAGTGTCTTCCACTACAAGTTTAAAAAAATGTATTTGAACTTGAGTGGATGAATAAAAAGTATTTTATTAACGATTGAAAATTTGAACAAGATATATATATATATAAGTAAACATATATAGGGAGATAGTGAATTATAATGGTAGGAATTGTGAGCAAAACTTATTTCGAGGAATTTGACAATTTAAGAATATGCTTTGAAAAAGTTCAAAATTCTCGAACACGGTATTCTAAAATAAGTTGGCTCCGAATTAGAACCAAAATCTATAAAATTATATACATGCGTTATACTGACTATATAACTGGTATTTTTTGTATATAAATATTATATGAATAAATAGCTCACAATGAAATAAATTACTAATTATCTTTCCGGTAAAAGTTAGTTGCAACAAAACTTAAGAGACATTAAACTCACTAGCTTAAAAATTTGATAATGCATACCTTATTTAAGTATGATCAATAAAAAAGCAATAATATGCTTCTAAATGATTTAATATTTGGAAACTATAATTCGGATTATACGGCAAATTCGATTTTTTAAGTATTTCAATGCCTAAAACTATTATCCGTTTAAAGGCTTTTAAATTTCATTGGATTGTATCAATTATTATATTCATTGATTTCAGTAATTCTTAATCCAGTTTGAGAAGTCTTGTTAGCCTAGAACCGTCGACTCGTATGTGATGTGCGTGAGGGGCTTATGTCTCGTAATTTTAAATTAAGACTGCTATCCATCAAGAGCTGATTAACATTAAATAGAACCGGTTCGATCTCCTTAAATTGATATGGTGTTAGACAGGAATATTTTAAGTCATGGGCCAACTGGGCTCGGGTCTCAGCCTCAGGATGGGGGAGGGATAGGTCTCATTTCTTTCTCGTCAATAAAAGCACGACACGTGTTTCAAGAAATATGCCCCGAAAAACTCTGGGGTATTCAAACTACATGCCAACTGACAACAATGGTAACACTCCATTATTACCTCATGTTAGTCTCTAAGCCTACCATTATACATCATTACTACTCATTTAGTCTACAGGTAGCAGTCGCTTTGTGAGATTGTAAATTATGCACATTTATTTGTTAAGGGATGCAGTTCGTATGAGTATTTGACAACATATGCTGTATATTGTCTACTTAAAAAAGTCGTGGGTGGAACTTACTTTTGCACAGGGCCCAATTTCTTCAAGAAATATTAAGATGTCATTGACGTTGTATTTTGAGATTGGGGTGCCAGCTCCCATTCCAACCTTCAGCTAGCCATATGTTAAATCTAAGACTATTGAGATATATTAAATCGAGAAAAAGTTGATAGCCTTAAGCGATTATTCTCTTATCTTTGATTATGTGCCTCATGACCTTCTTAACGAAGACACTAATTCACCCAACATTTATTTTAATAATGATTTTGGAAAATCCGAACAAGAAGCAACGACGGACCTCACAATTCTAAACTATAGTTATGCAATGTGAATATGATAGAACTGTAATTGTACTTTCGACATCCACACCTATATGAGGACTCTAAGCCTCAACATATTCAATATATATTTCAAACTCGCTATACGTATAATGATATTAGGAAGTACGGAGCCCCAACCCATTGGTTGTGAATTCTCACTATTCTATTAGCCTACCTACTAACACCTGTAGTAGGAATGATCTTCGCTTTTAATCACAATGCTCAATCGCATTTAGACAAACTGCAAAAAAGCATCATCTCCCTCTTTAAATTCTAGTAAACAAGAATGCAATACATGAAAAATTTCGAAACTGTATTATACTCTACCGACATTGTAATTTACTACTTACTTTATATACTTGTTCCATTCCTATTAAGTCATTTTTATTTAAAAAGAAATGAAATAAAGTAATAGCTGTGTAGAAATCGCAGTTCTGCAGGGTTCTTAAGTCATAATTTATAGAAGGAGTTTTTTATTGTATTACACATATTAAATTGTTGGTATATGTTCTACATTGAGTACAATAATTGATACTACATTTGTCAAGATCTATAATCATTAAGCAAATAACTGACGACAGAACTGATTCATAACTTATAGAATACTATTACCTACTATAAATTAGTCTGGCTGTTGATAGGTGACCTGCGCAGGATGTACACGTGTATCAACTGGTCCCTTGAATTGCTAAAATAGGGCGAGGCAGAGAAGTTCAGATGAGATATTTATTTTTGGCGTCAAATAAACCTGTATTAGTTACATTAATTTTTTTAATCAATCACGTCAAATACATTTTACATAATTCTGGTTCAAATATTGACGACTTGAAAACAGTGCAATGAAATAATCGAATCATCGATATCCAACAGCGAGCGCAATTTCACAACCCCTATCTTTGGATTCATCTTTCAAGTTTAAATTTATCAGTCACTAGTATATACTAAATCAAGATTATACTTACACTGTGTTCATTTCTTTGATTATTAATGGAACATATTCTTCCTACGAAAAAAAAATGAGGATTAAGATATAAATCATGTTCTGTCTTTCATAAAACGAAATGTTTCAAGCTACGAGTACCAAATGTGTCTTGTTAAGGACAGGATACAAGAATTCCTTTATACTCGGTTAACTGCAATTAAGAGATATGTTACTCAGTCTGCGATTTGAAAGACGTTACTTGGAAAAAAATCTAACAATGATTTTGACTCTTTCGAGTCTTAATCACATAACCTAATATTCAAAATAATTACATATGCTGATAACCCTTGTATTATAAATATTTGGTATCTGTTTATAATAATGGTACTATATATATATACTCGGGAATACATTTTATATCTATAAAAAAATAGGACATATACCCTGTATACAAATTGCATGCATACATTTGATTAAATATTATATCTAAACACATAAAATGTATATACACAAATTATTAACATGCAATAAATACGTACAAAATACATATAAACAAATTATCAAATATATCTTTACTTCAAATGTTAAACATAAAACTACGCAAATATAGCATCAAAAAACATGCTTGTTTATACTAACAAGGAAGGAATCTTTGAAACAATAGACAGAGTTTTAATTAATTTTTAGAAAGAATTTTTGACTTTATTATTTTAAAGAAAACTTACTTATGATACGTTAAAAATTTATTTTTAATTAGTTCCCATCAGAGATTTTTGATTTATGATGTATGATATACTTTTTTTATGTATGGTACAAGAAATTCTACGTCTTAACTTAGTTACCTCATGTTGACTATTCATCTACAAAATAACGAAACTTTTCAATTATTCCAATTTTATTGTACTTTATAGCAAACTTTTTCAACCTATGGGCTTATTTAATACAATTAAGAAATATATTTATTGTGTCTGCAAAAACAAATTTCTTGAGTTTGATTCTGTGATTTCCGAATGACAGGTTGTAACCGCTGATACCTTAATAAAAGGCAAAGTAATAATATAATACATTCTTCCGTCGACCGAATAGATGAAATAGAAACTCTAATTTATATAAAAATAAATATTTTTTTCGTAATAAAATTATTTTTCTAGATTATTTTTAATACACAAACGAGAGATATCATATCAAAACAATTTAGATGCGAGGTTTAAAGATCAAATGGAATAAATTACATAAATATGTGATTATTTTTTCACTTATACATAATTTTATTCAAACATTTCCAACTTCCTTTATTTTCTATGCCATTAGTTTTAACTGCCATTAACTACCATCTCTGCATGCATCATTAATGCTGCCTGAACTCTCATTATTTCATGCATCATTGAACGGGTGGAATACATTTTTACAAATAATTTCACAGCAAATGAAGAAGTAGTGTTCTGGGAGGTAAATGGGGGTATTAGTTGAAATTATTCTACGTCTGTTTCATGGTAATTCTTCAATGTCTTGTTAGAACAGTCCTTTATTTTTCGAAGTATAAGGAATTTAAGGTTATCTTCGAATAATATTAAAGAACGAATCCAAATTCGGAACACGTTGTCGTATAGAAAAATGTCTTTACTGAATACTTAAAATAAAATGCGTCTATTTATGTATTTGGAAAAGACATTTTTTACTGGTGGAAACAAGCATTAACTATGTCATAAGAATACGTTAGAAAGAGTGTATTGCGCTTATTTATGCCATCTTTAATGTCTGCTTTCACCAATAATGAGCTTAATTTTCAAAAAAAATATACTGCCTGTCGGAGCAAGAGACACAAATAATGACAATTACATACATTTTTACCATCAGATGACGGTCAAACTATTCAATATTTTAAGATACTTGTTGGGCGTCTTCTTTTAGCGTTAAAGCCTTCAAACTATTTTTCTTATTATGACCTCGTTCTAGGTATATTTGAAAGAAAAGCGATTTTGGTATTTATTCTATTTCTGGTACTTTTCCGTTTCTCTGGTGCAAATCTCGCCAAGTTGGCGTTAATGGTGACAACACACAATATACACTCAGAAAATATTGATAGATATCAGTTCTCATTGGTTTTTCATCCAGTTTGATGTACAACCTCTGACAATAACGTTCGATGAATAGACCTGTAACATTAACGCAGATGAAGTATTAAAGATAGTTACCTTACTGCCTTCGAAATAGTTACTTCCCATAACTATGCACAGCTGAGATCTGCTATGTATGTCCTGGAAACTTTGCTAGAAGTCTTCTGAGATGGAGTTCAAAGGCCTCGTCACGTTTCGTTGTATGTCAGAAATATCGTCAAATCTCTTTCCTTTCAAAGCGAGTTTGAGTCGTGGAAATAGGAAGAATTCTGAAGGATAGAGATCTGGCGAGAATGGCGGATGTTCTATTTGCACCCCCACCGCCGTTTTTGCCAGAAACTGTTTGACGATATTGGCTGCGGGAGGGCAAGTATTGTCGTGAACAAATAACCATGAACCTTGTGCGTACTGGGGTCGTACCCTGCGTAGACGTTTCATGAAACGAGTCAAAATTTCAATGTACCTTGCAGCATTCATCATCCAGCTATCATGAGCACATTTCAGGACCTTTCGTGATTAATTTACTCACTTTCTCAATGTTTTCGTCACTGACGGAGGTTGCCGGTCTTTCGCTACGGGGGTTGTCAGAAACACTTTCCCAGCCTTCTCGAAAACGGGCGAACCACTCGTACATGCACTTCATGGAAAATGCTTGATCTTTATAAATACATACCAAGATCGAATAAGTTTTTTGCCGTTGTCTTGTGCCAAGCTTTAAACAAAACTTTAAGTTGATCCTTTGTCCATTCAATTAAATGTTCTCAGTTGTAAACCAGCGCACTAAATAAGCACTTTGTAAAACAATTCTTACATGCAACACAAGCGACTAACAGTGTGAGCAGATGGGCAACACCTGCCTCAAAGCATGTGCAGCGTCTTGTTTAGCTAGTGTTGCCAGATCGGCAGTTCTGACTTCATTCGCCGAACTTTATTGTCAGAGGTTGTATTATGAAAGATACCTTAATAAACCTTAAATAAAAAAACCTTATTTATTTTTTTCGATCGCATTCAAAATTTTTGCTTTATATTAAATTTGTGGAAACTTTATTGTCTAATATTTTTTGTTATTCATCTTTATATATAAAAATCTTCTGTGCGTGTGTTTGTCACTAAACTCCTCCCTAAACGGCTGGACCGATTTTGATGAAATTTTTTGTGTGGGTTCAAGTAAATTCGAAAATGGTTTAGATTCACAATTCGGTCCAATCTCGCAATTAGTTAAAAAGATATTAATAAAAAACATTCAAAAAATACAACTCAACATTCACCTGCATTGTTGTAACAACGCTATTGTTATAAACACAAGTAATATAAAAAAAATTAAGTCAATTCCTACTTAGATCAACCAAGAAAAATTTATTTTAGCTACTTTTTTATTAAATAGTTGCAATTAATATAAATATGTATATACATATGACAGAATCACAGCATTAAGTGGTTATTCATTTTTATTAATTATCATTAAAGTGTCGTATTGTCATCTAAAACAATCGCGTATATAAAATTTCCTTTCAACTGAATGCTTTAAATCGTGAGAAAAAAACCTTTTCAAATTTTTGACATAAGTCACCAAAAGGGTCGCTAAGTCGCCAACGTGGCTGTATTTGTAATTTTTTAAATAATTATAATTAAATTATTGTATTGTCATCCAAAATAATCATGTACATTATATTTCAGCTCATTTGAGCGCTTTAAAAAATATTTTTATTAACGATTGTGTTACATGGCTCACTCCGTCGAATACTCAGCACTCAATTCGAACACAGTTTTTAGTGGACTGGTATTTATTTTTCACTACAACTCTTTTTTACAGTTACATCAGAATTACTGGGCATGCGCAGTCAGGCAGCGCTGTTGCGCTTGCGCAAGCATTCCGCCTGGCATTGTAATGTTACAACATTCAATAAGTTTCATGGCTTTTACAATATTGGTATATTAAAACAACACTATTAAAATAATTAAATCAGAAAGAATTCACTAAAATACACACAATACTAAAAAGATTAATTACAAAATAACTTAAAAATAAGTAAAATCTTGTAATACAAAAAAGAAAAAAACTCATTCTCTCATGGGCAAGATACAAATTTTAGAAATAGGTCTTTTTACTACACCATGTTGAGTCTTGGATTGGTGCCACAACCCTAATTTATTATCTTTCCAAAAATACCTCGATCAAATCGCCCATTAGCCACTTATTGATTTGCTAAGTTATCCTCTTAATAAGGACTAAATCACCCTCTCTAGCACGTTATCCTTTTCAAATTTCCATTTAGATCTCTGTTGAAGATTACTTAAGTAATTATTACTCCACCTTTCCATATAGACTGCACAATTTTTGTTAATCTCTGATATATGTTTAATCTATTTGTTTCTATATGTATAATGTTTGGTTCACTAATGGAAGTAATTGGTCTTCCAATTAAAAGTGTGCCGGTGTCAAACCGACAAATCATCTATATCAGTTGACAAAGGGGTGAGAGGACGGGAATTCAAAATTTCAATTTGAGTCATAATGGTTAGAAACTCTTCATAAGTAAACCTAGAATTGCCTGCCTCACGTTTAATGGAATTTGAACGACTTTACACCAGCTTCCATAAGCCAAAAATTTGGTGCCTGGGAGGAGAAATTTCAATTTACTTTCATCCTACTAAAAACCAGCCAATTCAGGATCAGGGATTTATAACTTGTACAATCTCTGAGTTCGGCATTAGCTCTATAAATGTTTCATTATCAGAAAATATTAGAGAGAGGGTCTTCCTCTTCTAACAATAAATCTCTTTAATGAGGCAATAAATGTCTGAGTTGTTAAATCCGACACTAATTCAAAATGTACAGCTTTAGTGACAAAAACACACAAAGTGAAACATATGTCTTATACAAACTTTGCTTTTACGCTGTTTGTTGCTCTTGATCCAAAACGGTCCATAAAGTCAATCCCACTGCAAACAAAAGGAAAATTTTCCTAACTCTTCTTTAGGCAAATTGCCCATTATTTGTTCACAAGTTATAGGTTTCACTTTAAAACATACAAGACAATCATGTACTATTTTCCTACATACATTACGTCCTCTAAGAGGCCAAAATCTCTGTCTTACTTGATATAGTAAGGCCTGTGGTCCTAGATGGAAGTATTTTAAGTGAAAATATTTTACAATTAAATTCGTTTAATTTATGGTTACAAGGTAATATTACAGGAATTTGCATTCAAAGTTCAAATCACTATTACAAAGTCTACCACCAACTCTCAACACACCATCTTTATCTAAAAAGTAAGATTTAAGCTTTTTATAAGACTTCTGCAGACACTCTATTATTTTCTTTCAAGCTCTTTTATATCCCTTTTTGAACTCCTGTAGTTGCACAATCCTGATTAAGGTGATCTCCTCTTGGTTGATTTCCTGGACATCTAAAGGTCCTCTCCCTTTTTTCCTCGGCAATTTGCTATGAACCTAAAAATAAAAACTTAATATTCTAATTATTTTAGTGTACTTATTACTTATATTTAACAGTCAGTCATAAATGTGTGTGTGTGTGTTGAGTTTTTAGATTTAAAATTAACACAGTTCTTTTGCGTTACTTTTAAATTCACAGTTAAATTCATCATTATCAGTCACTGATGAAAGGGTATTCCTTTCCGGAAAATCTTTCGTCGCTAAAAACTTAGGTCCATTCCACCACAAAGAGTTGTTGAGAAGACTAGATCGGGTCGAGACCTCTTGAAACGAGGTCAGCTGGGTTCTGTTCCGAAGAAATATGATGCATGCCACTGCTCTGGCGTTTAGTCAGGTGTTGGATTGTGGCAACTCTATTTGCCACGAAGGTTTTAAGCAAGTTAGGCTCCTTCTGGATCCACGCTAAGACAATAGTCGAGTCACTCCACAGGTACACGGGGTGTTTTTCATTTGTAAGGCAGTCTCAACTCTTTTCATCAGTTTTGCAAGAAGAACGGCGGCACACAGCTCGAGTCGCGGCATTTGTGACACTCTTCACAGGTGCTACTTTCCGCTTTACTTGTTACAAGCTTCACTGTTGTTGCACCATCTGGCGATTGAGAACGGCAGTATCATCACTGCTCCGTAACATTTCTCTGAAGCATCAGCAAAACCGTGAAGTTCTACCCTCCTTGTCGCTTGAGGATCCACAATACATCTACCAATGCAGATACTTCTTACACTGTTGAAGTCTCTCAGAAACGATGCCACTCTTTGGCTCTCCTCAGAAGGCAACTCGATCCAGTCGATTTTAAGACTCCAAAGACTCTGCATGAAGATCTTGGCTCTTGTACGACTACTGGACCTAATAGTCCTAATGGATCAAACAGTCTAGCTATTGTCGAAAGGACACATCTCTTTGGTGTAGGAGTCTTTTAACTCCACTGCAATTTCGAAAATAAAAACAATCCTCTTGTGACTTCCAGGACACTCCCAATGTCTTGGTTTCAATTGATTCTCGAACTCCATAGTCTCCGAGGATGTTTGAAGCCAATTCGGATGACTACTACCCCACTTGTGCAATTCCATTCCTCCCTTTTTCAAAATGCCGGAAAGTTGGTTCTTCAAGGCCTTGGCTTCCGCATTAAAGATGCAGCGCCGCAAAGAACGTCGTCCATATAAAAAGTTTTCTCTAAGAACAGGTGCAGCCAAAGGAAAGTTCTTCTCTTCATCTCTCGATAACTGCAGTAAAGTTCTCGTTGCTAAAAGGGTGCATTCACCGTGCCATATGTGACTGTTTTTTCATCTCAAGGTTTCACCGGATCCTCTGACTTTCTTTTCTTTCCACAAAATTCTAAGCAACGGCTGTTGGTTCTCATGGATGAGTATCATTCCGGTACATCATCTTCACATCTGCCTAAAGGCATAAGGATGCTCTCTAAATTTAATCATAATTGTAAACAGGTCATTTTGAACCAGTCCTCCATTGTATTGTATGGAATTCAACGATAGCCCATTACTTGTAGGATTGGTAGCATTAAAAACTACCCTCAGCTTCGTTGTGCTCTTCTCTGGTCTTTAGGAATCATGGTGTGGCATATAATAGGCACGACTAGCCTCGGCCAATCAAATCGCAGTAAGCAGGGCAATCGTCCCTTCGGCGGACAGACTTCGTCTGTCGCCATTCCAGCAGAATTGTTCTGCCCATTTAATTTAATCTTTTAATTAAAAACTTATGTATCCCCATAAATTCGGCTCTTAACTTTAAAATTCTGAGTGAGGAGGTACGTCCCTCATTTTGGGGATAGGTACCCGTAATTTATGCCACTTGCCACTTGTCAGAGTTGTCATGCTCTGCGACAACCTCTTTCATGTGACCAAGTTGGGTCATACTCATGTATAAAGTCTCTATACAACTTAAGATATTGAGGATCTCTGATTAATCGAGTCCACAGTGCATTCAATCGTTTTAGAGCGATGTCCCTCGACTCACCTAAATAAATTTGGTTCGTTTTTAAGCGGGCATTTTAACCACATACCGACCCTCCTCATCTCTAGAATGCATTTTTAGGAAGTTATCCTCACAAAAATTGCTTCTTCATTTTTAGTTCTCTCTATCTCAACGTTTTCAATTTCCAAAACATTTTTAAAGTCTGATTTAAATCTCCTTTAATTAATCCACAATGAACCCGTGCTTCAGTATCTGCAAAACTATTGCTCCTAGCCACGAACCCAAACACAGTATTTTGAAAATAAGATTAGAATTTTCAGAACGAATTTGCCCACTACGCACAATTCATAAAAAAATTTCTGCACCTAATAAACAATGGGACCTGGCACATAAAAGGAATCATCTGCTAAATTTATATTTTCAGGAATTAATCCTTTTTCACATTTAGATTTTTAACTGGGAGTTAAATCAGTAATTTTATCTACAACTAACATTTTTATTCTCTTTTTTTATAACTACCATCGGAATTCGAGATTTCCGTAGTTACGCAATTTTTAACACATACAGAGGAGTCATTTAAACACATGACCAAAATATTTACTTTTCTTTTCGTAATCCTAATTTTTCTACGAATTTTTTTCGTAATTAGATTTGTCATAGAACCGACGTCAAGCAGACCTCTTATTTTCCATTTCTCGTCGTATGAATCTTTTACAAAACACTTCACGGAACTCAAAAACACACTAGTGGTTCCCTTTTTTTTATTAATTGCAAACACCGCATTACTATCTTTCTCCGAAACCTCTCTAGAGGGAAAAGCAGGGTTAAATTCTCGCTCTTCCGCATTCAACCTTGATTCGGTTGATGGATGGAAAGCATTCGAATTGTTATGGCTTGTTTGAAAATCTGTATTTTGTTTGGGGAAATGTAACGAGACATGGTGCCTCTTAGCGCATAATTTACAAGGTTTCGCTTTGCACTTCGACGCCATACAACCTACTCTTAAACACAGAAAGCATAGTCGCTGTTTTTTAACTATCTCTACTCTATCATGAACGGAAAGTTGTTTAAATTTTGTACAAAAAGGAATAGCATGATTTTCACAGCAATATGAACATTTTTTTTCACTGAGATCGGACAAAAAAACACTAGTTACACCTTTTAACCCCTTTCTGTCGACGCCACTTTTAAATAATTTATTTTGTCGGAAACCCGTATTTATTTCATTTCTACTTGAAACTTTAGATGACATAAACAAATCTAATTCACGACCCATCTTATCTGGTGTGTACCAATTTTCGCAAATTTTTAAATTAATATAACTGGTCAGTTCTTGATCAAGAGAATTATCTGATCGGCAACAATTAACTGGCATAATTCATTAAACTCATTTTAACGTTTCTTAATTTACAATAATAATCAAACATTGCTTCAATTCTAGAAGCAAACTGAATATAGTTCTCATTTGGTAGTTTTTGGGACCTTCGAAACTGATTAAGCAATACTGGAGGTGTTGGTTGAAATTGTTTTAGCACTAACTGCTTGATTTTTTCGTAATCACCCAGTTCCTCTTGTTTAACATAAATCATTAAATTTCTCACCTTTTCTCCCAACATATTCAATAAAATCTCTGCTTTAAATTTATCCTCCACATTTTTTGTTTTAAAAGCTTTTTCTAGCGATTGAAAAATAAATTATAGGCTTCTGTGTGTGTATTAGAAGGGACACAGGTATTGTTAGAGTTTTGATACTTTTAATTAAGTTTTTCAATATCAGATGGGACAGATTCGAAATGTTCACTTTTCTCTTGCGCAGGGGACAATTTACATTTAGCATTAGTTAACTCAAGCTCTTCTTTAACTGTTCTAATTTAATTTTTTCAAAGTCAATCTTGGCCTTTTCAGACTCTAATTTAAATTTTCTTGTTCAATTTTAGCGGCCCTTTCAGACTCTAATTTAAATTTTTCTTGTTCAATTTTAGCGGCCCTTTCAGACTCTAATTTAAATTTTCTTGTTCAATTTTAGCGGCCTTTTCCGCCAAAACGCCATCAATTACACTTTGCAGAAACTCCTTATCAGTTTCAAAGATTTCACTACTCAATTAAATTTTTAATACTATAAATTTTGGATTATGGGATATGTCTAATCCCAGCTCCTCGGCGACCAGCAAAAGCTCATCCTTTTAAGACTTTTAATTGTCGACATTTTAACACATAACATTAATTTGATATCAAATAAGAAGCAAGGAAATCGCTCTTACTTCGACTGATGAATTGCGCTGGACTCTCAAGACACAGAAAATACTTCTGAAACTCAGTTTCTTCCCTCAGTTTTCAGACACAATTTCCGGCACAATTTTAACTCATCACTACACGCGGTTTTTCTCCGGCTCGACGGACCAATGTTATGGCTCACTCCGTCGAATACTCAGCACTCAATTCGAACACAATTTTTAGTGGACTGGTATTTATTTTTTACTCCCAACTCTTTTTTACAGTTACATCAGAATTACTGGGCATGCGCAGTCCAGGTAGCGCTTTTGCGCTTGCGCAAACAGATTGAAAATTCCACAAAGATAACTAAACAAACAAACAAATAAAATATGTATAGAGATCGTGAGCTAATAGTAGGAATTGAAAAAGACGTAAGTTGGCGTCGAAAATTGATTTTCAGCCAAACTGGCCAAACCCGGTCTTCATTGTTACGAAAATGCAGACGATTCACGCTTTTTTAGCGTTTTTAATTAATATCTTTTCAAATATTTATATATGTAATTCTTCTGTGCGTGTTAATGTAACTGAACTCCTCCTAAACGGCTGGACCGATTTTGATGAAAATTTTTGTCTGTTCCAGTGGACTCGAGAATGGTTTAGATTTATAATTCGGTTTAGAAATGTTTATTTAATTAATTTTTTATTTATAAATTGTTGATCTTGGAATGTTTTACATTGGATCCGGCAGACTGCGCTACGATCGCAGTATAGAATATTCAAAAATCTTTTATTATAATTCAAGTTGGTCCCGACAGTTGGTGCTGTGATCATTTCAGGAAAATATTTTGTCACTTCGTGTTATTATTTTGTTGAAATAAATCGTGTGTTAATTAAATTATTACATTCAGATGTAATTAGTGTTTGAAGAGTTTTGAAGTGTGCATAAAAAACTATACATTTTAAAAATTTAGTATGCAATTGAAGTGATTATTTAGCATGATTTTCTATTAAATTTACACGTGCGTTGACAACAATTATCCTAACCTACAAATCTATTTGTGTAGCTAATTGATTACACACATTATTAAACTTTTTTTTATTTAAAATTATTTCTTATCGGAAATAGTTAGTGTGTGTTTTCACTTGTTTTCACTTCTAAGCAACCCAGAAGCATAAAACTTGGCACATAATTACCTTGTAATAGCTTTTTAATACAAATTTTACTCAAAACGGTCCAGATTGTTAAAGCTTATTCATAAAAATTTGGAATTTTTGAATTTAAGATGTGTGTACAGGACAACGTCTGTCGGGTCCTCTATAATAAATTATTTTAACTTCGCTTGTAGATTTTATATTTTAATTTCAGAATAATGTTTTATAAAAAAATATTCAGCTGTTATTAATACAAATTCGTGTTACTACAGCACAAATTTCGTTTTATAATATAGAATGGCTTTAAAAATTAGAAATCTCTTACAAAAATATACTCAATCTATCCCTTTGACATATGAAATTGAATCCCAATTCTATAACGGTATAAAAATTAAATTATGGAATGATTTTTTTCAGAAAAGAATGAGTTGATTCGGACATTTTGTTTTTCTTTTGTTCTCCATATAAACTTAACTCAGTAGCGCTACAGCACATGGGGGCCAAGGCCTACTGTGCCCAACTCAGTATAACGTGACCTTGGGTCCTGAAGTACATGGACAGATGTTCCAGTCAGATGGTCAGTCTGACGTGTTTGTTTTCTATATAAGTCAATGAAAACTTATAAAGTCGAAATATATTATCGACAAATCATTATTGTATTTTCTTAGGTAAAAAACTCACTTTCGGGGAGCGCATTACATACGTTAAAAAGAAATTTAAAGATACTACCCATACACACATTGTTTCCCTTTGTAGTGCCTGACTACTGATTGGGGTGGTAGATTCTTTGAGAGTTGGCGACATCCTGCACCTGCGGGTGAGGGATTACTGTGTTTTGTGGGGAGAAGGTTTTTTGACCTCGAGCGAGGCGGTCAGGGAAAAGAAAATCCCTTGTTTTTGGAAGCGCGAAGCACTGGAGTGTTTTGGGGGTGAAGGAAATGGAATTCCTGCGGTGAGATATCGACGCACAGTGCGTGATCTGGTGTAATAAGAAGAGATAGATTCTTGAGAGAGTCCCTTGTTTTTGGAAGTGTGGAGTGCTTGACTGGGATTTGGGCTTAAGGTATTCGACTACGTTCGGAACCGTGCTTGTAAAAAAGCGGATAAATGGATAATTTTCATGATATTTAGTGTCACTTAGATTTATGTATAAAATATTTTGACAAAAAAATTATTTAAAAAATATTCTAATAGAAGCAAAATTTTTGTGAATTATAATAATATTTTGCCTGAGCTCAAATCTCTTTGGGCTGAACTATTGTTTTATGTTCATTTATTGTCAAAATATTGTACTTAAATAATTTTTTCATTGTAATACTATTCTTAAAATAATTTTATATACATTTTCTAATCTAATTGACACTAAATATCATAAATATTATCCATTTATACGCTTTCGCAAAATCATGGTTCCGAACGTAGTCGGATACCTTAAGGAAAGTGAGTGAATTTGCTGGAGAACCAACGCATGGCATGCGATTTGCTGTACCAAGAATAGTTTCTTGGGCGTGTTTTAACACACGACGGACAGTGTTTGTTTGATTGTAGTGATAATCAAGGTAATTGTGTTTGAATTGGTTTATTTGAGAAGTAGTTTAGAAAGTAAAATTGAGAAGATATTACACCCTTAATTTCACGTAAATCTGTTTTAAGCAGACGGAATAAATTGCTTCTCTCTACTTGGGTCCTCAGACTAGTCCTGACCTCTGCCTCCTTTATTTGGGAGCATGCAGCAAAAATGCACTTAAATAATTTAAAGAAAGCACAAAATCTTGTTTTAAGACAGGCTCTTAACACTGAATGGTTTATGAGAAACTCCGACCTTCGAGTAAAAACAAAATTCTTTGTTAGGTTATTAGAAAACCAGTAATCAAATTTTTCGAGTAAATCGAAAACCCGACGAGTTTGTATATAAATAAAATTGATGAATATATCCCCACAAACCAGGACAAGTTTTAACTGTTCTTGAATTTTTATAAACTATCCCTTTTAGTTTCTAGTCTTGACATGATTCTTAAACAATTATACATGGTGATTCGGTACCAGAACGACAAACTTGCAGAGTGTGTAGGGAGAGCAGAAATGACTCGGAATCACATAGGAATGTAGGGTCGCGCAAGTGTCGTAGTTGCGAGAAATGGAGCAAAGAAGTAGAGAAGAACAAAAACGGGGAACACATTAATGTGACAGAAAACTTTTGATGGAAAGGTTGTACTACAGCAGGTGTTCGAAAATGCATGAACTTTTTCTGGGGTCACATAAAGAGTTTGGTGTATGAAACGCCCGCTCTTCCAGTTGAAGACCTCATCGTTCGAATACCTGTAGCTGCCAAGAGGATACGTGAATAGGAATCTTCGAAAATGTAAGGAATTCCATACAGCGCAGCTGTCAGGCCTTATCAGGTCGCATTTTCAAGCATTTGTTGTAGCAAAAACTTTCAATAAAATGTTTTCTGTCCCATTAATGTGTTGCTCTGTTTCTGTTCTCTTTCTCTTAGCATCACAACATGCAACCACGGCATTTTCGACCCTTCATTCCTATGTGAATCCGAGTCGGCTTTGTACCTATTATACACCATGCAAGTTTGTCAGTCTAGAAGCGAATCTCCGTGTATAAATGAGTTAAAATAAGAAACCAAATTTAAAACTAAAACTTCTTAACGTTTTACTTTATTTTTAAATTTAACACATTGCACCTTTTACTCAAAATTATCACCTTATGATTTTACACGGGCTTTAAGCCTCCTTGGTTAGTAAATTATGGATGCATGCACTACCTCTATAGGAGTTTCCATTGCTGTTTTCCTTCAAGAATGTTTAAGACTGTGATGCAATTTTTTGCACATCTGCGCCTCCAGTACTAACCACAATTTATAGTCAAGTCACAATCTGTAGCGTTCTATTAAGTCCGGCACATTCTCTTTCTACCACCATTGGGTCATCTTCACCTTGGGAGCAGGAACAGAGTAAAGTTGAAAAGTCCAATCGTGCGCATCCATTGAACGGGTTTACATGCAAAGTCTTCGCTATTGGTGCTATGATAGTATTTTGATAAACTTTTGCCAAGGTTTTCACTTATTTCTGACAAAAATGAATCTCTGAGACTCCTAAAAAGTCTACATCCCACCAAACCATTACGGAAGTCGGATTATAAGCTCTCTGCATACATATTTACTTTCTAATTTCTTGGGAATTTCCTGCGTATATACGTTCTTTCTGGTGGTTGAAAGATTCTTCCATGTCTAAAATATTTTCGCCAGTATACAGAATTCGCAGCAGTATCTGACAACTCGTATAAATTTGGAAAATTGCTTTTGTTGGTACAAATTTCCAAAATTCAATAAATACCATTCGGTTCACTTGTAGTTGAATTGTTTCTTATATTTTCTATTTGTATTTCGGGTGGGTTACAAATAACGTCTTGCAGATAAATTGAAAAAGGATCTATGAAAAGATAAGCGCTTTTTTTCCATCTTGAAAAATCATTAAACCTAGCACTGAATAAATTCTGCAAAATGGATATTAAATTTTTAAATCTATCAAAGCTCTGAGCGTTGATAATTTTGGTAGTAGTTCCTGCATTAACGCAAAATGTGTTAATCTTTTTATCTTTAAAATCGAGACAATAAAAAGCAAAAGTTTGTTCACAAAAGACGATATATGACCAACTAGATTAGGAAAAGTATAATCTTTTCCCTGTAACCTGAAATTTAAATTATTTATATGTCCCATACTATCAGTCAAAAAAGCACTCCATAGCCAATCTTTATTCTTGAGTAGCAAGCACTACTGGGCAGTTCATTGTGTTTTCTTCCAGTTATTCCAAAACCATATTCAAAAACCTCGCGAGCCCACCTCCTTTGGAAAGCCAGGGCACACAGCAAGTTAATTCTTCACAGCCGGGGTGGGTATTAAGTCGATTGCGATCGCCCAGTGGACCACCAAGGCATTTTGGGGTGACCGTCTTTTGTCTTAAGACTTAATATTCATTTCATAATACGAAGGATCTAGAAATATTTTAAAAATACGGTGAAAAAAAAATCGAATCATAAGAGAAAAAGTTCGTTAAATATAAAATTCGCTTCGGAATTTGGAGGTTATTTTACGAAGAAAATCGTAAAATTTTCTTAGTTCCACGAAAAAGTTCTCTAAATAGAAAAATTCGCAGCATAGAGGCTCGTGAAATGGAGGTCTGACTGTATTGTAGACTTTCCGCTAGTTCACTACACCTACGCCACTGGGTCCGCCCCCAGTGGCGTAACGTACACCCCCGCAACCCTCATATTGCGGGAGCTCGAGGCTCTATGGGTCCAACACTTATTGATGCCAAGTACATGTTAGGGTATGAAGCCCCAAACCTGACTTTGCAGGGGGCCCTAATATTCTCCTTTGCGCCTCTGGGTGGATCGCAACACCTTGAAAAATTAGGAGTAGTCTGTACCCTGGAAAAGTCTGCCCACCCCTGCTTTACAGAATAATTTTTCATTGCAATTCAATTAAGTGCGTGTAAAATTTCGAGTTCTTTTTTTTTTGTCTGAGACAACCGTATTTCCATAAAATTGTAAATAAAACGTTATCTATTATTATTTTTTCAGATGTTTTAATTTTTCAACAAGTCCTCCCGTGAAACTGTTACAACTTCGCTGTCGCGGGTTGGCCACTCCTGTTCTACATGATGAAGGTAAAACTTATACTTTTAAGTGTTTATTATGAAAGCACCATTAAAATTTTGAATATAACAATCAAAGGAGATGTCAGAGCTCTAGAAGGGCATTTTTAAAGGCCAAAGTTCCTACCATTCTAGGACTTGTAACATTTAAAAACTCTTATTGTATGTATATGTTACCGTTAAAGTGTGAAGTCATTTATTTCATAGAATAACTAGATATTTCATGAAATAACTAGACATGTTAGTTAAAGTCTGCTTTTAGACAGTTTTGAGCTACTTATTTCTGCTTTGCAATGACGTGTGTGTGTGTATACCCTTCATTCCGTTGATTTTAAACGTAGAATTTAGACCAGCGACACTCAACCTGCAGCCCACCGAGCCTTTTTAAATGCCTGATAAATTCACTTATTTAAGAACAATGTATTAAAAATTTGGTGGGAAATTCTTTGACACAAGAAATCAAATATATCAATTTTGCTTTTTTGCTATCCATGTCGCACGGCTGCGAATTGATATTCTTTTTATAATTTTAACTATTACGGTTAGTGATAACAGACAGGTAGAGTAGTGACCATTTTATGGGTGGAACTAATTTTCAACAATCTTTCCTACCTTGCAAGCGAAAAATACTCGAACGATTTCGAGGTTGACTGTTTTGTAGTGAAAAACAAACCTGAATCAGTACTTGTTTGATTTGTCACGAAAGTGCTGTATTTAAAAATACCAGTAAACAGGAATCATTCAATGACACTTTTCCTCGAAGATCTCTTTCAAGAGATGTAAATAGGTTTTATTGAATAATCTTTGCAGCAGCAACAAAGTGTTTTGTCAGAAGTAATGTCACAGCAGTAACAAAGACTTTTGATTGATTGAATATTAACGTCGCACTGTTCAGCTACACGAGGGCTTTGCAGTAACAAAGACATGCTATGAAGTTTGTTATATTATTGGTAATCATATGAAACTGTTTACTGATGCAAAAACTGTGAAGGAACGTTTCTTGACTTCTTTTAATTTAGTGTTAGTGACAAAAATAAAAAAAATATTAAAAATAATTAAAAAAAAGCAAAACAGATGTTAGATAATATTTGGATCAATTTTTCACATTTTAAATTTCCAATGTTATCTTTGTCTTAAAGAATTCCCTCCTCCCCATTTAACCTCATGATGCGGCCCGCGGGAAACAGCTAACATATATATGCGGCCCGCGGGAAATAGCTAACATATATATGCGGCCCGCGGGAAATGGCTGACATATGTATGCGGCCAAGCAAAAAAAAAAAAAAAAGGTTGAGTACCCCTGATTTAGACAATGCATATATGTTAGCATTTTACATTTTGGATTATCTACAAATATTTTTGCAAAGATTTAATACAGCAGAGATTTGAATCTCTCTTCATCACATAAGCGCGGGGCAAAGGAAAACAATATTGAACTTACTTGTGTAAAATTATTATTTTTGATAGTGAAGTAAAAAGTGCTAAAACAGCACTGAAAAAAAAATACCACATGACTATTGGTTACACCAGCATTATATCCTTGAAGTTCAAGAAGTAGAAAAATCAATTGTGCCAGTAACAGATGCAAAAAAGAACCCCCCCCCTTCTGTCTAACTAATGTTAACAATAGGACCAATAAAAAGTTATATCATTTGTTTTTTCTTACTATTTATTAACAAGTAATATAAAAAAAAAAGTCAATTCCTAATCAAATCAACAAAGAAAATTTTTATTTTAATTACTTTTTATTAAATAGTTACAATTAATATAAATACGTATATAGATATGAATGAATCACAACATTAAATGGTAATTATTTTTTATTATTATCATTAAAGTATCGTATTGTCATCCAAAACAATCGTGTCTATAAAATTTCCGTTCAACTGAATGCTTTAACACTTGAGAAAAAAACTTTTCAAGTTTTGACACAAGTCGCCGAAAATGATGCCAACGTATTTGTAATTCCTTAAATAATTGGTTTTAATCAATTAATTTTTATTAATCATAATTAAATTATTGTATTGTCATCCAAAATAATCATGTATATAAAATTTCAGCTCAATTGAGCGCTTTAAAATGTATTTTATTAACGATTGAAAATTCCACCAAGATAAATAAATAAATAAATATTTAGAGAGTATGAGCTAATATATATATATAGTAGGAATTGAATTAATCATAACTAAAAATAACTTTGAAATTGTTTATTTTTCATTCTTTATCGGTCTATCTCTCATTAGTTATTTTAAAGAATAACTAGGTAAGGTATGAAATTTTTCATCTATTATATACTTTAACTGACGTTTAGTTATTTCATGAAATACCTAGTTATTCTATGAAATAACTGAATTATAGACTTAAACGGTAACATATATTCTGAACGGTGTACACTTAGACTTTGAGTTATATATAATTTGTCTATTCAAACAAATTGCAGTGGATTGTAAAAATAAATGATGGTATATCCCTTTAAGACCATGGATGTGAGTCCCTTTTTTCTTTTCCTCTTCCTTTTTTGCAATTAGTTTTCTTTTCCATACATTTGTTGAGGAGTATGACATTTTTATCCTCTCCACAGATATCTGCATCCATATTTCTCCCCCGAAAAAAAAAATATCTGGGGTTTTTGGTGGCAGTTATTATGGTGTGTGGTTTTTATATATATATATATATATATATATATATATATATATATACAGTCAGGTCTCGTTTTATGCGGTAGATACGTTCTACCGAAAACCGCATATAAAAAAATCGCATTAAAAAAAGACATTACTTGAATGGAAAAAGTAGGGATACGTTCCTTAGTTTTCTACAATCGCATAAAACCAAAACAACTAGTTAAAATTAACTTAAAACCGCATAAAAAAAAAAAAGATTGCAGAAATGGAAAGAAATAGGCTGCATGATAAATTACTTCGAATGTCTGAAAGAAATTCATACAAATCTAGGGAAAAACTTGTATTCAAACCTTAATTCATTTTTTATGGAAAAGTAATACACATAGTTTTACATTTTTAATCATTATCGCTATCTGATAATGGTTTGCACCGTTTGCGAAGTGGTTCCAAATCACCATCATCAGAAGAGACTGTCTCTGCAATAGATATTTGCGGTAAAGGCCACGGATTTTCGCAAACTTCATTCACGTTCTGTGTAGCTCTTCCTTTTCTGACAATGTCATCAGTAATTAAACTTTGCGATGAGGATTCTTTTATTTTTTATAGAGTTCAGGATATCCAGACATGCAGTCCTGCAGCTCACGTTGTACTTTAGAGGCTCATTCAGAATTGGGGGCATTAATAAGAAAATGATTTTCTAATTTACTGCAAAGTTGAAGACCTTCTTGAATTAATTTTCCAGTGAGGGGAGTTGATTTTTCTTCCTGATCATTATCACCTTCTAGACCTACGATGCCGTCTACAGTTAGATCTAAAGTTAAATCAATAATATCATTGTCACTTAATGCATTACCCATCATTGTGGCTGAAGGTATTAAAACCATCTCTCCAATTTCATGTGCCAAATTAATTATTTCATCTGATATTGTCGATGTTTGAGTGGTTGTATTGTTCGTCACACATGCTGGCCAAATCTTTTTCCAGCAGGCATTTAAAATTGTAGGTCTTATTTGAGCGGAAGCAGATGCAACATGAATTAAACAATCAAAAATAGAAAATTGTTTCCACACATCTTTCACTGTTTTGGACTCATTTTCTAGTTTATTCAAGATGAATTTGTACGTTGTCTTAATATAATATTTTTTATGCCTTGATCTAATGCCTGAATAAGGCTTGTTGTATTGGGCGGAAGAAATACTAGTTGAACATTTAGATGTTCTAATTCTGGATGACTTGCTGCATTGTCAACAATTAATGAAACTTTAAAATCCAGAGATTTTTCCTTCATATAGGCTTCCACTTGGTACGAAACAATTATTGAACCATTCTGTAAAAATAGCTGTTGTCATCCAGGCTTTCGGGTTAGCCATCCAATGCACGGGCAGTTGTTTTAAATCTTTACCTTTAAGGGCGCGTGGTCTAAGAGATTTATTTATTAAGAGAGGTTTCAACATCCGATCTCCTGATGCATTGCTACAAAGTAATAAGGTGACTCGATCTTTACATTTATGTCCACTTGCAGTTTTTTCATCCTTTGCGATGTAAGTACGATTAGGCAATTTTTTCCAATAAAGTCCTGTTTCATCAGCGTTAAAAACTTGATCGGCAGAATAGTCCCCATCTTCAATAATTTTCGCTAGCTCCTCTGGAAATATTTTTGCTCCTCCTTCATCTGCTGTCGTACACTCTCCCCTGTTATCTTAATATAATGAAGTGCATTTCTTTTTAAGAACCCGGTTATTATCCTTTGCTAGCTGAAAATTCTTTCTAGCTTGGGAAGTGGAAGTTGATGGTTCTAAATTGAGAGCTTTTTCTTGGATTAAATAACCACTTACAGGAATCCTTCTTTGAACTTGTTCCTCAATCCAAATTGCGATGGCTCTTTCCGTTCTTTCTAATAATACATCCCTTTATGTACGATGCAAATTTGTGCTTAATTTTTGAAATGACCGATTTTTTTATTGCTTTTCATTCTTTTAATTGCTCTGACAGTATGTTCCTAAATTTGTTTTCCATTTAGTTTTCTTTTCCTAAGCGATCAAAATTGCAATTTTTGTTTCCAACGAAATTGACTGTCTTTAATGTTTTTTTTTCTCCATTGGGCCAAATAAAATCTTAGGAAAGGAATTTAAAAAAATTACACTTACGATTTTCTAATGAAAAATAAAACTTTACGACACTCACTTTAAATCCAGAAATCAAAATTTGCTGCTTATTATATTGCAACTTAAATTCGCCACTTATTAAAGTGAAACTTTTATAAAAATGAACGAGGCCCCTCTAAGAGATAACGTATTTCTCTCTCTCGAAATAATGATATCGTATCGGTATACTACTGAAATACAACTGAAATAACGAATGCGAATCTAAGACTGTCGCAGCTGAGCCACAGACGTAAGCACCAAAAGGTGGAAATTTCGGAATACTTCTACACACACACACACGTCTCAGTATAAAAAATAATAATAATAAAAATCTAGAAATGTTTGGAATACAAACCGAAAATGTTTGAAATACAAACCGCACAACTTCAAAACCACATAAAAAGAGTCCGCATAAAAAGAGACCTGACTGTATATATAAACATATATATATATATATATATTATATATAAACATATATATAACATTATATATATATATAACTAAAAAGTTTGCATTCTACCGGCTGCGCCACTAAAGTTTGATTCTAATCAATGGGCACGGAAACAAATTAAGAACATGGCGTCTAAATTTTAAATATTAAGGTTTATTAAAAAAACATTTAAAGAAAACAGTTATTATACAGTTAGCAACACTCGGACATGACTTCACTCCGTCGTACCCAAAGACCGAATGGTGAAACTTCACATTCCACATTCCAAGGGGGAGGGGAACTACCCATCCCCTTTAGCAGGTGTTAATGGACCTTTCCACTCCTACACCTCCACCCTTAAAAAGCTCATCCGTCATTCCAGGACGATGCAGCTGAAAAGAAACTATAAAAAACAAAAACAAAAAACACATGCATACATACATGGCAAGAAACGAGATAACGAGAGAAATTTTTTGTTCCAGGTATCACGTAAAAAGAGCTTTTGCTAATACAACTCCCACATAGTTTTGAAAATCATATTAATATGCTAGAAAAATTAATATCCATACAAGTTTCAAACACAAATAATACTCAAAAAATATTAAAATATAAAAGTCAAGTTACTAAAAATATAGCACAAAATCTAAAATAATTATACAACATGTACTAGCAAAGCATATTTAGAAGCCAAAGTTTTAATCTTTAGCAGTTTTCAGAAATTATGGTACTGAAAAACGTGAAGTATATATATATAATCATCGGCATAAATCTTATCTATTTAACAGGAGCAGGCAACCTGGATAATTCATTACTTTTACATGCTTAAACCTCCAGCCAAACGTTAATTTCTATATTGTACTGGGTTTAACCATTTAAAAATTCTCTTTTCTTTTTCTTCCAATTTCTAAGTAGAATGAAAGCAAGAAAAATCCTTTTCAATCCAAAAAGCGACAAAAGCAACCAATGCATGTTATTGTCCATAAAATATCCACGCGAACCTTAAATACTTCCAATCCTGCTTTCAACTCCAATTTAACAATACCTGTTATAAGATCACGACAACATTGCACCAGGATTGAGTCAATAAATTCGGAAATACATTCCTTACGGGGCTGACCCCGCCTATTACTATACAAGATTCTATTTTTAAATACACAAGTAAAGGCAACCTCTCTCTTGCTTTCTTTTATACCTTGTCCATTTGTTTGGACATTCGATGCATTAATTTTTACTGCAACCAAATCTCCGTTTGGAACATTCAATAAAGACTGTGTGTAAGTCTCAGGACGTAGATTGGTGATCACTTCTTGGCTGCAAACTGATTTTGAATCTGTTGAACTAATAATTCCTTCTTCCTTTGAAGGTTTTCGAAGTTTCGCAGGATTGCGAATCATTTTTGCGAGAGTTTTCTATTAATACTTCATAATCAGAGGAACAGATTAACATGTCGTTAACCAAATTTTTAGAGACATGCACAACACCGTGCCTAAGGTCATTCAATTCCATGTTGGAATCTTTTACTTCACCCATTTCATGCTCCCCAAATGCAGATTTTATTTGAATTGACCCTCTATTATCAATGCTTTGTCCTTCGACAACATCTGGTCTTACCACGGGCATCTGGGCACCTGTGTCCATGACAGCATTCACCATTTCTTGCTCACCCTTGACCTTGACGTAAACAACCCTTAAATCGACAATTCCATTTTCTTCCTTGATAGGAGTAGTTACTGGTATCGTAGCTTCAGCCATCAACACAGCAGGAGATGTTTCCCTCATATGTTCCCCGGCCCTCCCGATACTAATTCGGTAATTTGAAGATGTCTTCTTAGGATTTTCTGCACAACTCGTCCGCTTAACATTCGACCGAATACTTTCGATCTCTCACCGCAGTTCATTCAATTCTGATTCCCAGGGCAGCTGCTGCCTGGCGATTTTTTCCTCTGTTTCCCTTTCAACGCGTTCCTCTGAAATAACGGATAACTGATCTCTAACGAACTCCTCTTCGTAATCTTTGCTACCGATTATGATATTCTTTAAATCTATAATCGTCATTTTATCTGATACCTTCTGACCTAACTCCTCAGCCAACAAAACTAAATCCTTCTTTTTAGCTTTCTCCAAAAATGCCATTTGAAATTTTTCTTTTTCCAATGTACCGCAACTAAACAAATAATCAAATGAAAATAACATCCGAAAGGGATTGCCAAAAATTAAACACCGCAAATATATCTTTGTTTACAATAAGCATTCGCTACACTCACACAACGCTCAATGAATTAGGAGGAATTCCAGAATAATGTATTATATATTTCGCAATATACCAAGTGTACTTAAATACTCTATAAATAATCACTTAAAATATTACTGATACACAATAATCACTTAAAATATTACCGATAAGCACAACTTAATCTATTCCTGGTTGGAATAATGGAACCCTACAAAATATTTCGGTAGTTTTATCTCCAATTTAAACTGATATTTTTTTTCACATTAATCGAAAAATACTATGCGTACATAAGCACAAAATAATTTCATTGACATGAAATAAGTATTATTCTTTAGCATTAATTTTTCAATAAACTCAATTGCTATTCACTGACGTGAACTTATTATTGTGCATTACAAAAATAAATAAATACAATATCATGAAAAAAACATACAATCTTTCTATATTAATTTTCGATTACACAAACTGTTTCAAATAACTCGTATATTTTACCAATTTACATTGCTTAATGCATCAAAATACGAATACAATTAACCAATTATACGTATTAAACAACTTGGAATATACAGCTTAATGAGTTTTCCAAAACTATCATAAAATACAATAAGTAATTCGGGTAGTTACTTATCAGCAACAATCTTAGATAAAATGTATTAAAAAAACGTTAAATACACATATAAATCGCGAACTGATGTTCGAAGTATATCTGTCCGAGTGTAACATAAATATTCTGAATGCAGGAATAACTGAATTTAGAACTGATGTTCTAACCCTTACTAGCAAAAATAATAAATTATACACTGATGTATAATAATTTGAACTGGCGTTCAAAATTTGAACTGGCGTTCAAATTTTATAACTGCATGGATATGCAAGAAATAATAAAAAATATACTGATATATAATAACTGAAAAACTGGCGTTCAAAAACATACTGAGAGAGAATTAATGATTTTGAAGCTTCTTAATTTTTAGAACAGATGTTCTAAAACTTACTTTCCATTGATATGGAACAAGAATAATAAAATATATACTGATGTATATAATAATTCAAAATTGAACTGGCGTTCAACAAGTTACAACTGCATGGATATGCAGAGCAAAAAAAACGTACACTGACGTATACAAAAAATAAAATCAAAATTCTCTCTTAATAAATGGATATTAAACAGTATAATTTTATAAATTTCTCTCGTCTTACATTACAGGGAGTTGCAAGCAAAAACTCTTACCTGATTCATTTCTTCGCGGGAATCCAAAAAACTCGAAATTTCCGTTTCTAACGTTCATCCTAAGGGGTTTGCCGCTAAGGATTGATCATCCTGCCGGCTGCGCCACTAAAGTTTGCATTCTACCGGCTGCGCCACTAAAGTTTGATTCAATCAATGGGCACGGAAACAAATTAAGAACATGGCGTCTAAATTTTATTAAATATTAAGGTTTATTAAAAAAACATTTAAAGAAAACAGTTATTATACAGTTAGCAACACTCGGACATGACTTCACTCCGTCGTACCCAAAGACCGAATGGTGAAACTTCACATTCCACATTCCAAGGGGGAGGGGAACTACCCATCCCCTTTAGCAGGTGTTAATGGACCTTTCCACTCCTACAATATATAAGACGCATTTGTTGTCTGTTTGTCTGTTCCCTTATAACTGAAGATCCAGGCAACCAAATATCGTGAAATTTGGTACACTTGTACAAAATTACACGAGGAAGGTTCTTAAATAGGTTTGGCGTTCATAAATCTTTCCGAATTTTTTAAAATTTAATTTTTAAGTGATTTTCCAGTGTTATAACGTCATATGATGTCACGTTTCTCACTAAGTGGACAATTTATACTTCACATGCAGTTTTTCAAGATTATTACATATTTTTACTGTATCTATGTTAATCGGTTGGAATATTTATTCAATTTTTCTATTCTTTGATATTTAATTAAGATTATTTTTCGAATAAATCATTTTTTTAAGGATTATTCTTATAACAACTAAAATTTTGGTTTGTTGTTTTGGCAACATTTAGGTATTATCGCGGGATGTTTATGTGTGTGATTTTGCTTACAAATTACAATTTCAGTATTTTTCCGGAGAATTTATTTATTTCTTTAGAATGCGAAGGTTATAATTTTGACAAACTAAAACTTCTTATTGATAATGGTATTTCAGTTCTTATTACTGCGATTAACATAAGTATAGTATTTCCGTTTCCATTATCTGTTTTAGATAGTATGAAATTAATAATATTTTGCAATTTTATGTGTCTTTATTTTAACCTTTAAGGGTATACTATTGGCTTCAGTGCATAAAATTGCCTTGCAGAAAATCAAACTTGGGTAATTATACTGCCCAAGCAAAAGCAGTGTTGGTAGTAATCACATATCAAATTGGAATAGGCATCAGAGAATGAGCAAAACAGACAAATGGCTTAAATATCTGTTGAGGAAGCAGGTAGTCGTAAGATAAATTATTTTTGGTACTTATGTACTATCCTAACAATCGCCAACGTTCAAAATAACTTGCGAAGTTGGAACCCCGATTTCGCATGTCATACATATGCTGAATTGTGAGTCATGTGCTTCATTTCATATAAAGTCGCCAATAGGTTGCTGTTACATGTAAGTACCTTACTTTTTCAAATCATGCTTTTGCATTGATAAAGTTAGTTCAGTTCTTTTTATGTCAGTTAATGTTGGTATTGTACTTCATTTTTCAATTTATTTTTATGCTCGGGATATATATACTTTAGATAATTTTTTTTATTTAGTATTTACACGTATTATTGCACATTCGGCAAGGTTCAAGACAACTCGCCACTTTAGCAATCCCAACTTTGTATGCGTTGAATTGGCAATCGTGTGCTTCATTTTGTATAATGTCACCAATAGGTTGCGATAATACATAAGTACCTTTAATTCTGTACATTACTATAACATTAGACTAGCCACAACACCAATTTGGCATGCTTTTAAAATCATGCCAAAAATGATTAGCCTACCAATATGAAATTATTATGAGTATTATCTTAGCTTGTTTTATCTTTCCCTCCACTTAGCCTTAATTAATATTCAATATATAATTTTTGTTTTTTTATATTTTAGTACTTACATTTTTTTTGGCGATTATGTACTGCAAATATTTTTTTACACATTGCGATGTCTTTGGCAAAATTAATCAGTGGTATTTTCTTTAAATATGTTTTTTATCTGTTTTTGACAATTTTTAAAATTTTGTTTGATGTCTGTCTGAAAGGCAAATAGCAAACTAAATATTTTACAGTATATATATTATGTTTGTACGAAAATGTTTATACTGATTTAATCAAAATATTGAGCCTTCTTTTATTTTTGATATCTTTTTAAGATTTAATTTTATGTTATAACTAGCTATATCTAGCTAAATGTTGCTGTGGCTAAGTCAACTTTAAAAGACTGGTACACCATAAAATATGCCATGAAGCTTACAAAAGTAATACAAAAGAATTCAAACAAATCTATATCTATATATACATATGACGCATTTGTTTGTCTGTCTGTTTCCTTATAACTCAAGATCCAGACAATCAAATAACGTGAAATTGGGTACATATTCACAAAATTACATGGGGAAGGTTCTTGAACAGGTTTCATTCCATCCCAACCTCACTCTGGCCTCCTCCAGCCAAAAAGAGTGCTCCATGTGCATGTTCTGAGCCATGGGTTCATTTTAGAGAAAACTTTTCTAAACAAAAGCGGTAAGTAATTGGTAATACTTCTTTGTTATATTTACTTTACTGCAAGCAAATACTGCAACAAATATCATTACTTACTACATTCCATTCCATTCCTTCATTCATAGGAATGTGTTGTCATTTTTTGCTACAGTCATGCCTCTGAGAAAAAGGGGGAGAGTATAGACTTGCAGACACCATGCTTTTTTCATGGGCAGTTGTATGTGGCCTGCTCTAGAGTGGGCAGAGAGGAAAATCTTTTTGTACACACTCCAAATGGAATTGCCAAAAATGTTGTCTATCACATTGCTTTAAGATAAATGTACCCTTTTATTGCATGCAAATAAACAGTTTTGTAAGCTTCTACGGAAAACCTTATTTTAAACCCGGGCAAAGCCGGGTACTTGCAGCTTGTATATATATATATATATATATATATATATATATATATATATATATATATACATATTTATATATTTATATACATATAGATATATATATTTAAATAATAAAATTTTCTGATACATTTTACTATTTTTCATGGAATACTGTGTTAACTTTTAACCAAAAACATTTTCAGGTGTCTCAAAGGAGAAGAATTCTCACAGAAGAAATTTTTTCTATTCATGAATAAATCAGATTGAACTTAGATCAGAACTTAGTGATCTCTCGGATGTTGACAATGCTGTGAACAAAACATATGAATCGCGTATACCGGAAGGAGAATCAAGTTCAGATGAGACCAATGAAGAAACACATGGAAATATTTGAAATGGAAAGACAATTTTGGATCATTCTTTACCATGAAAGTCTCTTGAACACATTCATTACAATGATTTAGCTGTTGCAAATTCTTGGTTTCTGTTCAAACAAGATGCAATATCAAATAAAATTCCCCTAAAAATTAAAATGGATCGCTTAAAATTTAAATTAGAGATAGTTGCAGCGTTATCAGTCTTTCCACCTACTAACAAAAGTATTTTAACTGATGATGAAGATAACAGTGTTGTAGTTCCACCCGCAAAAAGATCGTAGCATTATAATCCACTTGCCATGGCTTTTATCCTGGCCATTCCAGGATAAAAGGCTTGGCATGTATAGCCATTTTGATGTGTTGATGACATTTCAAGGCCTCGCAAGTGAAGATTTGAAAACTACGAAGGCAGTTCGAAAACATGTTGTAACGAATGCAATGTTTATTTATACTTGTCAAAAACAAAACAAAGATTTTTGCAGTAAGTAAATAATGAATTAATAAAAGAGTTAATTATACATCAATAATTTCCATATTTGTAACAATTTTAGTTGAATTAAGATTGTTTCTTCTATCAACTTAGAGCTAAAAATGGAAAACTCGTAAAATTTCACGGGTGACCTTTCTCATAGATAGCGCCATGTTCGTGCGGGTACCGTCTACATTCCAGGGGGAGGGGGGATTTTTTTTTATTATTATTTCCAATGTCATTGGGGTTCATATAGTATTAATAACCAGAAGAATTTAATATTTGAAGACAAAAATAATTCGGGTCTTAAAGGTTTATTGAGCGACGGTTGGTGTGTCGTGCTTCGTGGGTAACACTTATAATACACGGGTCGTAACACTTATAATTACACTGGCTGGTCATCTATAAAATAGTCTTTGATCTAGGAACCACTGCCTATTCTTTCAACATTCTACAATCCAGGCAAACCTATCCCAGCAAAATGTGGTACATTTTTGCGATGAATTGTAGAAACCATACTCACATAAAATTGTCCTTAACAGCAAAAATCTGTAATTGCAATATTAACACTTTTAGCATTACATCTGTTATATAAGTAATTTAATTTTAGCTACATTTATGGTTAACGTTTAGCAATACTTCATCCGTCTTTATTATCGTATTATAAAAGTATTATTGATTGTCATATCGAGCAAAAGTTGTTAATTCTTTTTATTTATCTTAAATTTGTATTGTTACAATAGGCAATATTGGAACATTTTCTTAAAATTATTCTTCATTCCAGTTTATTAATTGATCCATGTTTTATTAACGGAGACTTATGAGGAATTTGTGATCCATTGGCGATGGACCTCAGCTGGAAATCCACTCTCTAAACTTCCACATTTATGCCCATGCAAGAGTCTTGACAGATTTAACATACGTCACCTCTACAATTACTGCACAATTTTTTAGTTAAACGCTGCAGGTTAATAATCTTTCAAGTAAAGAGACGCATTTCTTTTTCTTTACAACTTAATATGTTATATATGAGCAAAAGATTGAGAACGAGAGATTATTATCTCTCGTTCTCAATCTTTTAATCTGATTATTATTATTGATCTCATTATTATCTCATTGTTGAAAGTTTTAAAGTTATTTCTTTTAAGGGAACAGTATTTATATAAATAAAGAAATCTAATTTGTTTATACTCATCTGTTCTTTATTATTTAAGCTATCTTTTACATTCCCGGCGTATGACGTGCACCCGTAAATTTCGATCTTATTTCGTGTGTGTGTTAAATACGAGTCGTACACGCCGGAGAGAGAATTTACGGTACCGTAAAATCAGGCGTATAGCACGACCTTTGAACACAAAAAATGAGATCGAAACATTAGGGTGCGCGTTAAACGCCGGGTATCAAAACGATAACTTGAAGAATAAGAAGACAGTGAGCATAAAAAAATTAACTTCCATGCATATCGAAATACTGTTTACTTGAAAGAAATGACATACCTTATGAACTAAAAGAGTTCTAGAGAGTTCTAGAAATATACTATTAGTTCAAAAGTCTGGAATAATATCTCGGATAAATGACTTCAAAACAAAAGAACATTGTATACTATCATTTCAGATTTCTTCTCAAAAACGGGATGCACGTTATATACGGCGAACATACCTAAACATTAAAAAAAATGCAGCTTGAAAGTATAGGTGCGCGTTATACGTCAGATTTTACGCTGCTTTTAAAATATTCTCAAAAAGCCATAGTGATGATTGTAAAAGAGATACGTTCAAACATTTTTCATCAGGTACGGATTGGTAAAAGGCAATAAGTTTTACGTAATATTCATTTAAGAAAGTTATTATTAAAAACACAAAGCATCTTCTGTACATGTTTTGATTTTCGTATCAGATACCCAATTTCATTCTTTTTTTTATGTTTCGAATAATGGCAACACTCTCCTGGAGCATACGTCACTCTCCAAACACACCCAACCAGCAAAAAGAAATGAAATCTAGCTCCGTCCTAACAAGAAACTCGTCTTTCTAATGGAATTGTGATTAATCTGTAAGTCTGGAATGGCAAGATACCTGACAACTGTAATAGCCCATCCTCAAACATTATAAACTGTCTGTTGAGGAAAAGGTATGGAGGTACTTATCGGAATTACGCATCGTCTTCATTAATAAGTACCCATTTCCCTTCAGACATTTTCTTTTGCTGTTCCAACCGAGGCGGTCTCTTTGCCAGAGGACCTATCGAGTTCTCCAGAGGGACTACTGCATAAATTATTCATCGAAGATCTCTCGATTTTCTTTTGGCAAGAGTCTCACGTCTTCCTTTCGGGCCCTTGGGGGGAGAAAAGGGACCAGAAATATTCTTTCTTCTTTTTTTTCTCGTTGGGTTTCGTTTTCTTTTCTTTTTTTTTTACTTTTCTCTTACGCCGAAAAATATCGTATTTTATTTTCAACGCAGCCACGTCTGGCGAGTTGCTTTTCGCCAAGTTCTGTTTCACCACACTTGTGTGTGTGTGTAGGAATTTGCAAGAGATCGCTCGGTCTGGGCTTTTCGTTTGCATGAATAGATGTGGTGTATCGGATTACGCAATTTTTTTTCTCTGTCTAGGGTGGAGAGGAAAAGAACTATTGGAACTAGAGACGACTTGGTGATTCGTTCCTCGTGTGTGCTTTCAAAGGTTGTTATTTTATACTAAAAAAAAAGACAAAGGAAAAAGAAAAGGGGTGAGACTGGTTGACTGTGAATATTTAGAGTAAAAAGAATGAGTCTTTTGTGGCCGAAAGAATAAAAGTGCGATTGTCAACGTGGTCGGGAAGAATTTTTACCCAGGAAAAACGAAGCGAGAGAAAGATATAGAAAAGAGTGATGTTGGTATTGAATTGTTTGATGTACAAGCCTTTTTAAATCTTTGGTATATAAATAACGCTTTCATATTTTTGGTTTTGATTTCATTTGCTCTAATTAACATCACTCTAAGATTCGACCAACTTTGTTTCTATGTAGCCCTTTTAAAAACAATTTAAATTAGACACTTCTCTAGTGGCGTCATTTAGTTTCAGTTTCAATTTAAAAAATATAGAAATAGATAAATATAATTTAGTGCTATATTATTAAAATATGTACAGCGGCGCACACTTGGGGGTGTCCTAGGTCCAGAGACCCCCATAGCCCTTGATTTCTTTTCGATTGGTTATAATCCTATGTACATATTACGTAAAATTTAATTATGCATTTGTTATTAATAATTAACTTTATTAATTAATGCTAATTATTTATTCAATAATTAATTTTGTATTGTTTTTACAAAAATCCCGAAAATCGGCAAAAGTAAAGGAATATATTGGGCGGCGTTTTGGAGCATGATACCAAAATGGTGGACTTGACCCTGGACCCCCCTCCCTTGAAAGTTTTTGCATGCGCTACTGAGTATATATATATATATATATATATATATATATATATATATTTATTAAGAAAAGTTTTATTGAATTTTTTGTGTCTTTCTTTGCTCTAATCCTGTAAACCTAGCCTCTCCAAACAGGTACCATGAAGGTGCTCACAAAATCACATGTGTGTGTATCACAAAATTTTCAATCAATGAAAATTTAAAGTATTTCCTTTTTCCCGATTTCTGTCTCAATATGAGCTGTTTTAATATTACAACTTCGCAAGTGGTAGAATAAACATTTAACAAAAAGTTTATTTAAAGGAATTCAATGTAATGATTAAAGATTTGGTTTGTTTTGACTTGAAAGAAAGCAATATTCACCTTTTATTATAAAGAATATATACAAAAGGTGGGACACAAGAAAAAAATGAGACTAAGTGTGTAGATTGAAAAAAGGGGGAGTTGGCAACAACTGTTTCGTCGACGTTATCCCACATACCTCCTCTAACCATGTGGATAGTTTCGTCTTAATCGATCGTGACAGTTGGGAGAACTGCGTTGAAATAATGGTGCATTGACACGGCCAACACCCCTCTATACATGTCTAGTTTGACATATGGAGAGCAGGTGGCTCGCTTGTGGGTTAGAGACCGTGCACGTGGCTTTGGGGTAATTGTCCTTTGTTTGGCCTCTGGGCAGTCGTCTCCGGTGTGGATGAGGGCACAATGAACCGGACATCAACACATTGTGTGTCCATTGACGGGATTCGTCTGTCTTAGGAGACTCGCGCCTCGGAGGACGGCGGCAGGTTTCTTCAAAGAGGGAATAGTGACGTGGTGGATCAAAAACCGATGTTCGGACAAGCCTTTTGTCGAAGGAGCGTTCGAGAGGGACCAGAGCCATCGTTGGATCCACACCAGTGGGATGCTAATGAGACTGAGGGCAGTGTGCAAACTTTTGGGGGGTTACCAATGAGAGATGGCGAGGGGCGTGTAGTTGACCCACCCCTGGAGTTTAAAAGGTCGATTCGAGAAAAAAGAAAAAAAAGCGGAAAAAAGAATAAAAACGCTCTTCACGTGTTGGGCGTATCGCGATGGTGAGAGAGACGAACGCGGGCGGAGTTTTCTAACGGATCTTGTGACACTGAAAAACATTGTACGGCGAGCGCCCTCCAGAGATTAGAGAGAGGTGTCGGAAAAATAAGACCAACAGCTCCACAACGGAGAGGCCACCATGAAGCTAATTCAACACGGACTTTAGTTTGTTATTCTTACCAGTGAACAATGAACTGATTATTCTACGATTGTAATGCTACTGCTTAAATTCAGATAATATTGACTTAGTCTGGAAATAAAATAGTTTTTTTTATTGGATTGCTGTGTTACTGAAAATGCTACCCTATCATGACGTCAACACGATGTTGCAGCGTCATCGCGTGAACACATGCAACTGCATTCTGCCGGAAAAATGCCGAATCAACATCAGGTTTCTTGTGAAACTTAAGAAATCAGCTACGAAAACATTTCAAATATTAATCGAGGCTTACGGAGATGAAACTTTGTCCAGTGCATATGTGTTTGAATGGTATAAGAGGTTTTCAGGGGGGAGAGTCAGTGCGGAAGATGATGAACCTGCTGGGCACCCAAGATCAGCGATTACAGACCAAAACATAGCCAAAATGCGTGATATGAGTGGGTTCCAGTGGCGCACTCAAGGGAAGGTGCCCTAGGGGTCTAGACCCCCCATAGCCCTTGATTATTTTCGATTAGTTATAATCCTATGCATATATTACGTAAAAATTATTTATGTATTTGTAATTAATAATTAATTTTATTAACAAATGCTAATTATTTATGCAATAATTAATTTTGTATTGTTTTTGTTCCCGAAAATCGACAAAGCCGAAATAATTGTTGGGAAGCATGATACAGATATGGTGGACTTTCGACCCTGAGCCTCCCTCCCTTGAAAAATTCTTTCATGCGCTACTGGTGGGTTCCTACTCACATCAATGGTCAAACTGTTAATCAACACTACTACACTGAAGTACTATAGACTTTGTGAAAAAATTACGGGAAAAAAAAGGCCAGAATTGGGGATTAATGGATGCCTGTTGTACCAAGACAATGCATCCGCTAACATGACCCTATCTGTCAAGCAGTTTCTGACCAGCAAAAATATTACTATGATGGGGCATCCTCCTTACTCACCTGATTTGGCCTCATGAGACTTTTTTTTATTTCCTACAGTTATATGTTGCTGAAAGGGAAAGTATTTTACCTCAGTTGAAGAGGTTCAGGCAAAAACGGAAAATTCCCTAAAGGGCCTTCCAAATACCTCGTTACAGAACTGTTACCAGCAAGGGCAGCAGTGTCACGGAGAACTGATTCTGTAAGTACAATGATTTATTGTACCAGTTCTGTTTTTTTTTTCTGTCACACCTCGTATGTACATATATTATTAACTTCATAATCTCATAGAGAACAGTATAATTAATTATAACATGAGTTTCTCAGTTTAAATGGAACTATTTTTTCTGTGTATGCGTTTCATTAATTGTTTAATGTAGTTTTATGCTTAACTGATTTAATCGATGCAATAATTAATTGATAAATTATTTGCTTAAGTAAAATATGGTATATTTATGAAATATTTCAATATTATAATACCACATTATTATATTAATGGATATATGCGTTATAATCAAGCTAATTTATTTTAAGATTTTTTTTTATTTAGAAATGCGCCCCAGAATTGAGGCCTACTCCATTAGAGAAAGACAGCTTTAAAATCATTGTAAAGCAGTTTTTTTCCTAATGGAACGAAGCCACAAGATCGTATTTTTAGAATCCAGAATGTAAACTAAATAAAGGCCAGTGAGAAATTACAAAAATAATTAAATAATAAAATTATGTCATAGAAAAATCCATAAGATCCCTTTCAAGACATATTTGTATTTTCTGGAACCTTCTTTAGTTAAGGAGGTATAAATTTCTACCCATAAACATTTTTCTAGGAGTAAATCATTATTTAAGCTTAAACTAATCAAGAAAAAATCATTTATTAGCAAGCTACCTTTTTATTTTATGAGGAATATTCGGTATCGTCAGTATCGTGTTCACTGAATGTTATTATTGTAGTGAATTAATTATATTACTCTCTGTAAATATCGACAAGCACATTTGACGTCTAAGGTGAGCAGTAGTGTATCTAAACTTCCACCCATTTTACAAATTTTACATTTTTTAGATTTATTTTACAATTTCCATTTCAATGTTCAATCTTTGATGCTTAAAGCTAAAGAAAATAGTAAACATATTATGTAAATATACGTATGCGGTAATCCACATGCCTTAAATTTGGACTCAAGGGCCTAACAAGCAAAAAAAAAAAAAAATCAATACGATGTTATGTATCAAATTGGGCTACTATGTTACAATGCAAGATAAATATTGATAAAAAAAAATACATAATTTACGAAAGATAAATTTCGTGATTTTTGGCAATTCTATTATAAATTGAGTCATGATGTATTTATATAAACAAAAATCTTAATAAAGCTTCTTTTGAATGCATCACATTTAACCTTTTATAAAAAACTCCAACGAGAAAAGGCATTCGTTTTTTGCATCAAATAATTCAACTTCTAGTTTTACACAATTCGCAGTTCTTCAGCATAATCTGTAAATAATATTGATAAGTTATTTATCATGGTAATATGGAAGCACTCTTTCAAACTCATTATCGAATACGTCTGATCTGAAATCTAATTATCTGATTATTTTGTCAGTTCTTAAAAAGGTGATACTTTATTTCACTCCTAGGAGAACCCACACCCTTGGCGCGAATTACTTTGGTTGGGGCGATAATTGCGCCATCTTGGCAACCTTATGGCAACCTTAACTATTTCTAGCATTTTCGTATTTTGTGGGCGCGCATTTCGAATTTCATTTTCTTGCTGGGCTCCGGGCAGGCTGCATGTGAGGGAATATACTTTAGAATTTTTTTACTTTGTTGGATATGAAAGCTAAAAAAGAATTGATTGAATGGTGTATGAAGGAAGGATTGATTGCTTCGAGTTATGAATGTCCTAAATGTAATGATCGGCATGATGTAACATGGTCGGCAATTAAACGCTTTCTTCAAAATCGTACCTGTCACGCCGAATGTATGTTCGACCATTACCTCGCAAAATAAATATGGCGGCACTCACATGATCATTCGCTTAGCAATGAGTCCTTTAAGGCTTTTTTAAAATCTGTTGTTACGCTGTACCCTCCACTCGGAAAAGATCAGAAGCAAGAAAGTAAGTGCTGCTTTTATATTTTTTATCTTAAATGTTTAATTTCTGTATTGTTTAAATATATTTTCATTACGCATCCATCTTATCCCGCTATATTCCCTTGCCGCCATTGTCGGTTTCGCTTGGCGCCATCTTGTTTTGGCTTGGCGCTTTTTTCAGTTTGTCGCCAAGGGTGTGTGTTCTCCTAGGATTTTACCGATACATTTCCACACAGTAAAATATACAGGTATAAGACAAAATAATAGGAACACCTGTGAAAAAATGAAAAACTCTTATTAGTAAGGAATTAGTCCACCTTTGGCTTCAATGACAGTTTACATTGGGAGAAGGATTGGCAAATAAAGGTCTCGAACACAGTACATCGAATTCGCACTTATTCCTCGTGCAGGGCAGTCTCAAGGTCAGATAGTATGCGGAGAGGAGGAAACCGAGCACGGACTTAGTTCTTTAAAAAAAACCGCACAAACACTCAATGATGTTCAGTTCAGGTGAGTGGGGACACCACTTTAGATGTCCTACTTCATCATCAAGCCCATGTCACCATGTTTGAACACAGCGAGACGTGTGAACAGGGGCTTTTCTCTCTTGAAACACAGGACGCTCACCCAGAGAGAGATTCTGAAGCATAGGGTGAAGATGATCTGCGAGAGTACTTCGATAATGATCGCCTGGGATCATTCACCTCAAGTCAATGCGAGAGTACTTCGATAATGATCGCCTGGGATCATTCACCTCAAGTCAACGAGATGCCCCAATTCAAGGAAAATATTGCACACCACACCATGACAAAACCCCTTCCATGTTTCACGGTTGAAACCAGTCTGTCAACACGAAATGATGCTCCCGGTATTCGACAGACGAACACGTCCGGTTGTCTAGAATAATGTAAATGAGGATTCATCAGAACAGATGACTAGTTCACATTTCAGTTGTGTCCAGTTTAGGTGGTCTCGGCACCCTTGTAATCTCTTAATAGCAATTCGTTCCTAAACTAAGGATTTTGGATAGTTACTCTGCCATTAATGTTTGCAGCATGCAACTCTCGTTAAATGGTTTTCATGGATGCAGAATTCTGAAGGTAAGTACAGATGGTGATCGGTTAACGAACAGATCGGGTAACGAACAAATCGGTTAACGAACACTTTCACGAAAGATTTTTGTGTTCGGATATATAACGAACACATATTCGGATAACGATCACTTTCAAGAAAGATTTTTTTGTGTTTGGACAACGAACACATACTCGGAGGTGATCAGGGATACATCCCTGAAATTATGGATGAAATTTTGACAACTACTAGAGATCTGGAATTGGAGGTGAACGGGGATGACATAGAAGAGCTCATGATGAGACACGAAGATGAACTGACGACAGAAGAACTCTAAGAAATTTTGAATGAAGAACACCAAGAAACACAGAGAAATGTGTCTCCTTCTGAACAAGAGGAAGACGAAAGAGGACCAATGCTGACATCTGCCATTAAAGATCTTTTGAAAAAAGTGGGTGGATGTCAGAGCAATGGTCTTAGAATGGCATCCGAACCAAGCTGATGTCAGTAGGATTGGGGATCTTTACAACAACAATGCTATTAATTACTTCTGGAAAATCCTGAAAAAGCGAGAAAAGCAATCGACATTGGACATGTTCTTCAACGCTCCATAAGCAAAAAATGAAAAGGACTGATTAATATGCAAGACTATATGTATGTATTATTTTTTAAAAAATTACTAAGAAAATAAACATTTTTTAAAATTTAATTTTTAGGGTCTCCAGAACGAATTAATCGATTTCATATAGAAGTCTATGGTGAATAGATGATCGGTTAACGAACAATTCGGATAGCGAACACAGTCTTGGAACGGATTATGTTCGTTAACCGATCACCCACTGTATTAATCTCGGATGTTATCTGCGGCAGTGTAGTCTTGCATTTTTGGCTGACTGTGCACTTCAACACCCGTCTATCACGGTCCTTCAACTTCGACTTTCACCCACTGTTGTGCTTCGCAGAAGACATCTTACCCAGATTTGTGTAGACTATCATAACTCTTGAAACAGTGGTCTTTGAAAGGGTCCACAAGGTTGACTGTTCTGGACATAGACGTGACAGTGAGGCAAGATCCAACTGTCATGCCTCTTTTTACGTCGGAGAGGTCGGATATAATGACACTCTGCCAGGAACAGAAAATTTTCATGCAACTCTCACACTGTCAAATGCTTAACTGATACCTTCCCTTTCACCGTCACTAGATGGCACACTGTTGCGACATGTGGTGGCCGTTTATTTGACGGTCGAAGGATTCCAATTATTTTGTCCTATACCTTTACATTGAAGAGTTTGGTCCTACTTCATATTGAAGACATACATTATGATGATCTGTTTAATATGAAGTAGAATTATCTTTCGTCCTCAAAATCTCCAACATCCGGCGAGTAATTGATTTCATAAGGGGCTATTAGGTGGTCTGAGGTATCTAGTACCAAGCATTTAGGTACTCAGGTATCTGGTACCAAGCACTTTGCGAAGTTGCAGCTTAGCAGCAAGAATTCGGTTTTTCAGGAGGAACAAAGAATATTGGATTGGATTTGTGTCATGTGAATTCTCTCGGAGGCTAGGGAATTGATTGAAATTCACCAGAATGCTCCTCGAACCACTTCCAGATGATTCATCTCTTACATGCACCACCGGTAACCAGTAGTATAACCACTGGTAACTGGTATGCACCACTGGTATTACCCACAGTATCATTATGATGCGGTGGGCTATACCAGTGGTCACCAAACTTTTTGACTTCACGGACCAGTAAATTCAAAATTTAAACCCTGCGGACCACTAATAGGATTTTTTAAGTGTTAAATATATTTATAAGAAAAACTTATCTAAGAACACATTAAAAATGAAAGCTATTTAATAAAATGAAACTATTAATTGTAACCAAATTATGAAAGCTTTGTTAATAAACAATAATAAAATAAACAAAAATTGTAAAAACAAAACAATTAAAAAATGGTTTAAGTATATAAAACGTTTAGCATTATAGTGCATTCCTATGAAATGGCGTTATTCTATGACGTAGCGTTTTTATAACTTTTCATGTATTATTATGAATTGAATCATGTTTCAACGCATTTTAGAACACAACTTAAGGAGATGAGTAAATATATTCCACATTTCTCTGGGGACCAAAATATTTTCTCACCGACCACCACTTTGGCGACCTCTGGGTTATACTATGGGAAACACTATTACACGCCTGGAACTCTATTGCCATAAAGGGGTGCAACTGGTCTTTGCAATGTTGTTCATTAATAAACCGTGTTAACAGATTGAGTCATTTATGCAAACCTATACTTAAATTTTGATTTTTCTCAATAGCAAAATTTAAGGTTAATTTTTAACAGTATTTTCGCTTCTAGGCATTGTATAGCTACGTTTTTAAATAAAGTCTTGAAAATATATGTATAATTTAATCTTTTCAGAAATTTGAACTGTCTAAGGCTCTACGTTATTGAGAAGCTGATTCCCATTAAATTAACAGAGGGCCAAAATCCTCATTTTGGCATGATTTGGAGAAGGGAATGCCAACTCAGGTATCGTTACGATTAATCGATTACGAGGTTCATCGCCAACAGCTCTTCTGTCACTGCGAAGTATGACGTTAACAAACAATCAATCAGAAATTTCAGTTAAAACTCTACGACTGCATGAAATACATAAAATATTTTTTCCTATATGTGTTTTCTTATGTCTTGAAACTTAAATTTTGTAAAAATACCTCCCATTGTTGCTTTTACTTCAGAAATACTTTAAATAACGTTATTCTGTTATAGTTTCAGATTTCTGTAATCTCCAAATTTTGAAGAAAATTGTGTGGATTTTAGATATTTTTTTCTCTTACCACATAAAAATTTAACGTTGATTTGGCTATTATAATTCAGTTTCAAAATTACGATGCCATTCTAAAAAAAAATTAGATTCCCCGAATTGTAAAAGACACTCGCACTAATTCTGCGAGAGTACAGTATTCCTTATTTAAACGACTTTCTTCCCATAATGAATTACCAAATTCATCTGTCATTTCACTAAGTCATTTTGCAGAAGCACTTCCGATTAATAAGTGAAATGACTTCGCTGGATAATGCAATCCCTTTCAGGAAAGAGATCTGAATGCATTCCACACTAGAGGCATGCTGTGACTAACTGCGAATTACTGTAATTGCATTTGTAATGCTGCAATTTGCTTCTTGACAAAATTGGACCATTGTAAGACAAATTGCATTACTTGACCTTTTGACATTTTTCATTTCCAACTGAGTCAGTGGGGAGGAAATGACAATTCCCCTACTGGTAAGAAAATTTTATCTTATTCCTTAAATTTAAGATTAAAAACCTATGCCAGACACGAGGCATTCTTATTGTCATGTAGATAGAATTGTCAACGAAACAATACAAACAAATGAATTCGGAAAGCATTAACCCTAATCCAGTTCGAATTTCAAAATCTCTTATATGTTGTTATATACAGTTATAGGTCATGTATAATCATAAATAAAAGTTAACTTTGTACAAAATGTTAGTAGATGAAATAACTACACTACTCAAAATGAAACTAGGATTTGCGAAATTTAACTTGAATTTTAGTTCATCACTTATGCTAAATGGAAAAGCAGCATTTATTTTTCTTATCACAAATTTACAATCCAGAAGGTCGTTTGCACTTTATGGCAGTGATTTTACTGTCAGTTTTCTATGCATAAATATCATACATTTTCTTCTATAAGATAAATTTATGTGACGTCATGGTCCCATGACAACTGCAATGACGTATTTTCAGCCAGTCAGTTCATACGCTTCGCTGTTGTCTTTTACTTTTTATAGAAACCTTATTTTAACAGCTAAGCGGTAATTTTTTATTTATTTATTATTATTTTTTTTTGCACAAAATGTTCCAAAAATAGGACACATTTTTTTATAGCATATATATATATATAACTAAGCATAATACTTAACTGAAAGCGAACATTTAAGAATTTTATTTTAATTTTCTATTTTAAAGTTTTCACTCTATTTTTATTTTATAATTGCGATACACAAAAACCTAAATGTTTGCATTCTATAAGTATACACTGCAGGCTACCAAGAATGTTTGACATATATTAAAAGAATTCCTCTCTTATTTACAAAAAAATTCATATGTTTATACTTCTTTTGAAACGGTTGAGAATTTTGTGTGTGTGCATGTATATATATACATGAACACACAATTTGAAGCATGGTGTAATACTAAGTCTTACATTGAAATAGGGACAGAGATAATATATCGGCATTTTTTAATTATCTCTTTCCATTTTCATTTCTTCTCAAGCAACAATTTGCACATTGCCTTGTCAATCCCTGTTCTTTATCGAATATATATATATATATATATTCAAGAATCTCAATTCATGCCTTCAATGAAAACAATTCTTTCCTTCACCAAAGAAAACTGCGTATGAGAAGTATTTCAGAACCATGGACAAACTGCATCTCTTAAAAACACTAGTACGAATAATCTCACTATAAGAATTATAAATATACGCAAATCAAAGATAGAAAGATGAAAATATCAGTGCCCGCGTACAGCGTACGAACAAACTGGTTGTGGCCAGCTTTTGGTAGCCCGTACGAGCAAATCAATTAAAGGGTTTGGTGCCGTTGGTTGAGTTCGAATAATAGCCAGAGATGGAGATAGTACTTAAATTTATATTACAAGAAAATAAATATTTACAGTTAAAGTTTACACTAAAAGGTAATAATGCGGTTAAATGAAAATTACACCCTTGAAGGTGCTGCGGATTGATGCGAACAAGACCTTGCGTCCGTCCGTTGCGTTTCAGTTTACAGAATGTCCCCGTACCGGTTCCAAAAAGTTTCCGTTGGGGTAGGAAAGCGGGAAAATCTCCCGCACTCAGTTACAGTTAAGTGAGGAGTGGAAAATCTGGCGCACTCAGTTACACTTAAGTGAGAAGTGTAGGAAACATACTCCCACCCTATATCCGAACTAGTTCGGATATATGGGAAGTTTGTGAAGTTTATGACAGGTCGTTTAAACACTGAGTCTTGGGTTTTCACAGTTGCAACACGAACCAGTCCGTCGTTGCCTGGATGCACTTGAAGAACTCGAGCCATTGGCATTGTACCAGGAGGACCCTCCTCTTTGATCAATACGATGTCATCTTCCTTCAAGTTTGGTTGTGCGTCCTGCCATTTCTTGCGAGGTTGTAAGGAGGAGATAAATTCGGAGCTCCACTTCTTCCAAAAGCCCCGTTTGATGTTCTGTAGCAACTCCCAACGATCTCTGTGGTTGGAGGTTGAAGGTAGCTCCTCTGGAACTGAAAGAAGAACATCACCTGTAAGAAAATGTGAAGGTGTGAGTGTAGATATGCATTCTATGTCAGAGTCATTAACGTAGGAGAGAGGCCTGGAATTTAGTAATCCTTCGATTTGCGTGAGCAAGGTTGTTAACTCTTCAAAAGTTAATATGGTTTCTCCCAATACTCTCTTCAGATGAAATTTGACGGATCGAATTCCTGATTCCCAAATACCTCCAAAATGTGGTGATGAGGGTGGAATAAAGTGCCAATCTATTGAAGATTTGGATAAGTAGTAAGAGATGGCTTCATTAGTTGGTAAGGAAAGCCATAACTTCCGTATTTCGTCAAGTTTTCGACGAGCTCCAACAAAATTGGTTCCATTGTCACTATAAATGTGGCGGGGAGCACCACGACGAGCACTAAAACGACGAAGTGCAGCTATGAAGGAATCAGTTGTTAAGTCTCCGACTGCTTCAATATGAACAGCTTTAGTTGCTAAGCATACAAATAAAGCAATGTAACCCTTTGTAGATTTAGTCCCTCGACCTTTGTTGCATTTAATCAGTACAGGACCAGCATAATCAATACCGCAACTGAAGAAAGGTCTCTCCAGCGTGACACGGTGTTTTGGTAAATTGCCCATCAGTTGTGGTGTTGTGGCGGATGTTTTGAATTTGTTACACTTTAAGCATTTTCTAATACATTTGTTAATTAATTTTCTACTTCCTACGATCCAATGGGACTGTCGAAGAACGTGAGCTAACAAAGTCGGCCCAGCATGTAAATGAGCAATGTGTTGTTCCTTGATAAGGAGTTCACTAATACTGTGCTGAGAAGGAAGTATGATAGGATGCTTGGAATTGAATCGAAGCTGGGAATTTTGCAATCTCCCTCCCACCCGTACTAAACCATGTTCATCTATGAAAGGGTGGAGGGAACGTAATGGACTTTTGGGTGGCAGAGAAATCTGTTTTTTAATGCTTCGTATTTCTTCCTGAAAGTAAAAACCTTGAACCCAACGAATGATGGTTTCTTCAGCGGTTTTGGTTTCCGAAAAGGTAAGTGAAGTAGTATTAATATGGGATGAACTGATCGATGATCCTTGAGATGCTATCTTTTTACAGTTTTTAATAAATCTTTGGCAATAAGCAAAAATGCGAATTACTTTGGTGAGTGAAGAGTAATGTTCGAATAAACCATGAATTACATCATTTGATGTGTGAGTAAACAGATTGAAGATGGAGACTGATTTTTTGTTCCGCTTTTACCTCATCCGAAGCCTCATCGCAACTGGATTCAGCCTTGGGCCAACTAGAAGTTTCTAGCCTTAGCCAGGGTGGTCCTTGCCACCATAACTTGCAATCAGGTAAGCATTTAGGATCAATACCTCGGGATGCAATATCTGCGGGATTTTCCTTAGAAGGCACATGTCTCCAATGCTTTGTAGGTAGAACCTCTATAATTTCAGATGTTCTATTTGCTACGAAAGTTTTCCATTGGCGAGGATGACCAGACAGCCAGGAGAGAACTATTTTAGAATCCGTCCAAGCGAATACATCAAAGGTATAATATTCTAATGTCCGTAAGACCGATTTAAATAGCTTGGATAGTAAATGTGCACCGCACAACTCCAATCGAGGAATGGAAACTTGTTTGACAGGGGCTACTTTAGTTTTTGATACAAGTAGTTGAACCTTTATTTTGCCGTTGTGTTTCTGCCGACAGTAGATTGCAGCAGCATAAGCTAATGAAGAAGCATCTGCAAAACCATGCAATTCTACTATGTTGTCTGCTGTAAGGATGACCCATCTGGGAACAGTGAGGTAGTTGATGGCATTAAAGGCCTTTTGAAACCTAAGCCAATCCTCTGTTAATTGTTGTGGAATGGGAGAATCCCAATCTGTTTTTGTAAGCCAAAGTTTTTGATAAAAAATCTTCATGAATATTGTACAAGGTGAAAGAAGTCCTAAAGGATCGAAAATTTTGGAAGATTCAGATAAAATACGTCTCTTTGTGAGTGGTGGTGTAAGTTCAAGCGATGGTTGGAAACCAAAAGTGTCATTGGATGAATTCCAAAATAAGCCTAATACTTTAGAACTTTCATTAGAATCTTTGGAAAATTCAACTCGTGCATCATGAGAACTATGTTCTGAAAATTGAGCGAGAAATTCGGTGGAATTAGAATTCCATTTTCTTAAATGAAATCCGCGAGTACTCAAAACATGAGCAATGTCCTTGCAAATGGAGATTGCGTTATTTGGCGTATCTGCTCCTGATAGTAAATCATCCATATAAATATCTTCCTGTAAAACTCGGGAGAGGTTGGGATTATCTTTATCATCGAGAGCGATTTGCTTAATACACCTAGTGGCCAAAAAGGAAGCTGAGGCTAAACCGTAGGTGACAGTTTTTAGCTTGTATGTGCGAATGTTTTCACTAGAGTTATTTCTCCACAGAATTTGTTGGTATTTCTGATCTTCATCAGCTACTAAAATTTGACGGTACATTTTTTCAATGTCCGCTGTAAATACAATTCTAGGAATTCTAAAAATTAAGCAATATTTCAAAAATATCCCTTTGTAATTTGGGACCTACTCCTAGCAGAGAATTTAATGACGTACCATTTGTAGTTTTGCAAGATGCGTCAAAAACTACTCTTAACTTTGTTGTAAGGCTGGATGGCTTGATAACGGCGTGATGCGGTAAAAAATTCTGATCTTTGGAAGTATGGGATCTGGAATTTACTAAGCTCATGTGACCTAGCGATTCGTATTCGTTCATGAATTCTTTGTATTGTTTTTCAAAATCTGGGTTATTTTTAAATTTCCGCTCCATTGCTAATAAGCGAGAAATTGCTGCGGGTTTTGAGTCTCCCAATTCTGAATTTGATTTATAAAATGGAAGTTTTACAACAAAGCGTCCATCGGAATTACATGCATAAGTATTTTGAAAATGTGTTTCCACAAATTGCTCTTCAGAAGTTAATAATTTATCTTTTACGTTAGGAATTTCTTCTAATTCCCAAAATTGCTTTAATTGATTGTCAATATTTGTACCATTAATGTGAAGATTTAGCATTGAATTTGAGTTTAAAGACTCAGTTAATTTGCCTGAAATTAGGAAACCAAAAATGGAATTTTGAGCGATTAAATTACTTTGAGAGCAAGTAATTTGCCCAGGAAGCAAAATAGAAAAAAAGTAGTCAGATCCGAGAATCATATCGATATTGTTTGAGATAAAAAATTTCGGATCCGCTAAGCAGGCATTTTTAAATGAGAGAAATGTGTTTCGTTTATTTTTTCCGTTGGTAACGGAGCAGTTAGTTTTTTCAAAAACATATGCTTTAACTGGTAGTTTGACCTTGGGGTCATGTAACGATACTAAATCTATTTCAACACACCCTCTAGTCATCGCGATTTTAGAATCTTGCAATCCTTTAATTTGAAATCTAGCGTTTTTTCTTTTTCAGGCCTAGCAGTTTTAAACATTTTCCGAAATGAATGTTGATTCACTTCCGCTGTCCGCCATAACTCGAACTTGACAGTTCTCCCCCAAAATATTTTTAATGTTAACGCTTAAAGTTGGTAATAAAGAAAAACATGTTTGTATAGAGTTCACGGAAGCTGCAACTTCTTTGTTTTGATTAGTATCATTTCCTGTCTGGTTTTGACCTTCAGCACGATGAGATTTATTTGCTGACATTGCGAAATTTTTAAAATTATTATCATGTAATAGCGAATGATGCTTTTTCTTACAATAGTGGCAAGTAAAAGTTGAATTACAATGTGACTCAGTGTGCCTATCAGATAAACAGTTCATACATAATTTTTGTTTATTAACAAGTTGTATACGCTCTTTAACAGACATTTCTTTAAATTTAGAACATTTGAAAACAAGATGATTCATTTTACAACAAGAACATTTTAAACTATTGTTAAATTTCGATTTATTAATATAAGGTTGTTTTTCATAAGTAACATTTTCATTATATACAGATGTTCTCACAGATAAATTTTCTAAAATATTCTGTAGCTTGGCTTTGGTTTCGTAATATTTTGTTTCGAATTCTTCCATTTCAGAGGATTCGATAGGTAAAGCAGCATCCGCTTTATCAAATTTCGTATAAGTTAATTCAAGTTTCTCTAACTTGTTGCGTATATCATTTTTGTCAAAAGTTTGATCATTTTTATCAATGAAATTTATAGTTCTTGTAAGTGCAGCCTTCGCTCTGCCGCGAAGCACTGTAGCCGTTTCGGCATCCATTGTTGATAAAACGAAATATGGATGGAATGAATCAGTAAGAGAAACCAAAGTCAAACGTTGAATGAAAATGTAAAATAGTACTTATCTCTTGTTTCTCTGAATCGTTGACGAATGTCGTCGGTGCCTCCAAATGGTGCCGTTGGTTGAGTTCGAATAATAGCCAGAGATGGAGATAGTACTTAAATTTATATTACAAGAAAATAAATATTTACAGTTAAAGTTTACACTAAAAGGTAATAATGAGGTTAAATGAAAATTACACCCTTGAAGGTGCTGCGGATTGATGCGAACAAGACCTTGCGTCCGTCCGTTGCGTTTCAGTTTACAGAATGTCCCCGTACCGGTTCCAAAAGTTTCCGTTGGGGTAGGAAAGCGGGAAAATCTCCCGCACTCAGTTACAGTTAAGTGAGGAGTGGAAAGTCTGGCGCACTCAGTTACAGTTAAGTGAGAAGTGTAGGAAACAGGGTTAAAAAGTGCTTATTTGTCAACAATAATAACGCCCATATAGAAATAAGTGTACTTGATATAAACGTACACGTATAATATAAGTAATTATTTTTAAAATTTTAAAAACATTTTGAAGAATTTTAATATGTGAACATTTTTACCCCGTTATAAAATTTCAAATTTGTATCTAAATTTTACAACAAGAACGATAAGTACATGTCAGTTTTGAATGCAATGGAAAACACGTGATTGCTTTTATCATATGCCATCAGGAATTTAGCCCATTCGATAAAGAACTAATTCCTTGATTAGCTCTGGGTTGAATTTTCCATGAAAATACATTTTTTCAAACAGGTCAGTTCACCTTTAAGTAAGTCATTCTTCTTCAGTCGCTTTCCAAAATACTTTTAGTACGGATATTGGTTTCCTAAAGCATGTTTTAACCCCTTTAGAGGTCAATTTTTTTGCCCAAAATGTTCCAAAAAAAGGGCAAATTTTTTTTATTGCATATAACTAAGCATAACAGAATGTAAAAATGGAATATTTTAATTTTTAATTTTAAAGTTTTCACACTATTTTTATTTTATAATTGTGGGACACAAAAAACCCGAAATGTTTACTTTTGTAAGTACACTCTGCATGTCATGAGAAATGTTTCATATATCTTAAAAGAATTTATTTCCTACATACAAAATAAATTAATGTTCGTATCGTTTTTTCAAATGGTTGAGGATTTTAATTGCGTGTGCACACACAATTTGAAGCATGGAGCAATTATAAGTCTTACATTGCGATAGGGACACAGCTAATATCGGCTTTTTTGGATGGATGGTTTATTTTCATTTCTTCTCAAGCAACAAATTGCAAATTGCCTGTTCTTTATTATATTTTGAAGAACTTAAATTTCTGCCTTCAATGAAAAATTCCCGCTTTTACCACAAAGAAAATCCCGGATGAAAAGTATTTCAGTACCATGGACATACTGTATTTCCTAAAAGCACTAGCACTAATAATAATCTTACTATAAGAATTAAAAATATGTACAAATCAAAGAAAGAAGAAAATATCAGCCCGTACAGTGTACGGGCAAACCGGTTTTGGCCAGCTTTTGGTAATCCGAGCGGGATACGGGCAAACCAGTTGAGGCAGGGGTACTCAATCTTTTTTTCTGCCGGGTCACATACATATGGTACTCAAGTGAGTGAAGATTTTTTTGCCGGGTCATGGTCATGGACGACATATGGTTACCACACCACGCCAACGGGAGGCGTTTTTCAGCGTGCGATCCACGGCGGGTCAGTGGTACTGGGCTCGAACTCGTGACAAAGCCAGCCAGATCCGATTTATGGCTACCGCTGGGGGGGGAGAAATGAAACCAAGATAGCATAGAAAATTTAAAATGTGGAAATTTGATCAAAATATTAAAAATCCTATTTTGCTTTTTTTTAATTGTTATTTTTTATATTTTTTATTTTTTCGCTGCATTTTTCTTAATTGGAAGCATTTAAGAATCACTCCTTTACAATTTCTACATCAGTAAACGGTTTCATATTAGTATCAATAATATAACAAACTTCATAGGGTGCCTTTGTTACCCCACTGTGACATTACCACTGACAAAACATTTTTTTTTTTTGCCATTGTAAAGATTATTCAAGAAAGCCTATCTATAACCTCTTGAAAGAGACCTTCAAGGAAAGTATCATTGAACTATTCCTGTGTGTGTTCATTAGTATTTTTTAAATACAACACCTTCGTGACAAACCAATTACTGATTCATGCTTATTTTTCACTACAGAATAATCAACTTCCCAATCGTCTTGAAACAACCTCTTTTCTTCGAATATTTTTCGCTTGTAAGGAACGAAAGATAGTTAAAAATTAGTCCCACTGATAAAATAATCGCTACTCCACTGTTGTCTATTATCAATAATCAGAAGAAAAAAATATCAATCCGCACCAGTAGCGCACATAGGAATTTTTCAAGAAGGGAGGGGGGTCCAGGATCGAAAGTTTACAATTCCCGTATCATGCTCCTTTTGATTTTGTCAATTTTGGGAACAAAACACAGTAAAAAACTTATTGAATAAATAATTAGCATTAATTAATAAAATTAATCATTAATAAAAATACTTAATTAAATTTTACGTACTATATACTTAGAATTATATTCAATTGGAAAAAATTAAGGGTTTTTTTGGGGGGAGTCCGGACCCTCCCCCCTTCTGTGCGCCACTGATTCGCATCCATACAACATCCATAGCAAAAATCAAAATTGAAATATTTGATTTTTTAACAACGAATTTCCCACAAAATTCTTATAAATAAATGAATTTTTCAGAGCAATGGGGCATGACCGGGCCACTTAAAAAGACCCAGTGGGCCGCAAGTTGAGAGTCGCTGAGTTAAGGGGTTAATAAGTCAAATAAACAAAAATGCACTAGGAAGCATTGAAAGATTCAAAAGCACTTCCATAAATGGCACATTTTTTTTATTTCAATTTGTCATTCTTTCACTTTTATATGCATAGTGGTTGATCTTGAAACTAACTCGGGGCTATGTCTACATGTCGCTTCCCTTTGGCAATAACCTGGAATTTCCTGATCAAATATTAGATCGAAAATTTTCTATTCATGATTCTGAGAATTTACTTTAACACTGGTGGATTATTTTTTTTATGTTTTTACTTGCTGTTCTATAGCAAAATCCTGTTGCAATCGCGAATCCTTAAAAAAAATTTCTGTAGAATGGTTAAGTCATCTCCCACGAAACTTTTTTATTTCATAGTTGTGTAGAAAATCGCTCACTTTCTTTTTCAATGGGCTCAATTCATGTGACGTCATTGTCACATGATAGTGAAAGCCACGTGATTCTAGCCAATCAATTCAAAAACTCATTCGACGTCATAGTCACACGATGAAAACTATCTAGTGTTTCCAGCTAATCAGTTCACGCGCTCCGGTGTTGCCAAGTTTTACTCTTTGCAGAAACTTTCTCTTAAAAAGTACAGTAAATATACAAAATGCATTTTATTTAAAAGTATAAACATAAAGTATGATTTTTTTTTAATTTAAAAAAAATCTTTTTGAAGAATTTTTTTTCCCTAACATTTAAACATCTTTACCCAAATATGAAATTTGAAAATTTTATCTGAGTGTTACAAAAATAGAACAACGCGTGCAATTAGTTTAATGTTTTCTTTGAATTCAATGGAAAATACGTGTTTGTTTTAACCATGTAACTTCATGAATTGAGCCCATTGCGCAAACGAAGTTATTTTGCATCATTATAGCGACAAACTTCAAGCCTTTGTCGACTGGGACAAAGCGGCTTTGGGCACTAATCTTATACGCCGAAGGTCATGGGTTCGATCCCTGCCCAAGTAGGTGGATTTTCATAATACAGAAAATCGATAGCGTCTGTGTCGTATGATTACACGGTATGTTAAAGATCCCTTTAGTGCCTGTTTGGCTTAGGTGTTTTCGGCCAAATTTAATTCCTTGTACAGTTTTGCATCGTCAGAACTCAGGCTCCTCTCTGGCGAGGAAACTAGGCGTCAAAGCTACATTGAGGTAATTAGTATCCATCGATAAGGTGCCGCACTTGAAAGAGGTACCAGCTCCCGGGGAAAGTACTGGATCTGCAATGATGAAATATCAATCTGCAGCCGAATTAGAAATTTAAAAAAGAAAAACACTTCAACCCAACTCTAACAAGATTATTTCTGCATTTTACTATTCTTTTTCTTTAAAGTGCGTGTTAATTTTAAGGTTATATGTATTTTTACACATAACGTTAAATTTTTTATTGAATAATTTTATCTATAATATTTATTAAATTTGAGATGACATATTCCCTGTCTCATTGTAAAGTGTTTTTCTATAGGTTTACTTTCAAAAACTCTCTTCAGACATTGATCTTCTTAATGATGCCTGAAATTTGAATGCTTTTAGGGTCAGAGATCTGCTAGTTTTATCTTATTATTCTCGGAATTAATTTAGCAAATTTCATTCTTTAATGAAAACAGGAGTCGAAATCTTAAATTTTACGTTTAGTGTTATGGTATCTAAAGTTTTAAAGTCGAAAAAATTAACTAAATATTAATAATTTTATAAGCTTTTAAGAAAAAGAAAAGAGAGAGAAACTCTGCTTTATACATAAAAAAAGTCCTAATATTTACTTTAGAATGTAAAATGATTTGCACTATATTGTGTACAAAGTAAGTTCAATAATAATAATAGTAATAATAATAAAAGTGTATTTCTTAAAATTCTTAAATAAATAAATAATAATGGTTAATATTCTATTTCAATCCAAGATAAAACATATAGTTAATTATGCTTATATATATATATATATATATATATATATTTACAAAGGAATTCTATATTAAATCTCAAAATTTTAACAACGGAATAAAGAAAACCATCATAATTACCGTAATTATAATCTTCCATGAATTGACGAGATTTGAAAATCACGTAATCATAATTACCGTAATTATAATCTTCCATGAATTGACGAGATTTTCGGGTAGCGTAAGGCAAGGTATTACTGTATATATAACTATAAAATTGATACAATTATCATTATTGCTTTAATTGATATAATTAGTCAAGAAGAATGCTACAATTCGATTTTTATCGAAGAACTGTCATGCGGAGCAGCTGAATGTACTTAAAATCTATGGGGGCTCAAAGTCCTTATGTTGGCGTGGTGTGGAGGTAGATAGGGGGTGACAGCTTCTATTCAGAATGTGGTTTAAATTGGAACACTTTCATACGAGTTAACTTGTGCTGCACATAATAATCGGAAGTGTAACGTCGTAACTCCCAACGGGGATCGGCGTCTTTGGTGGACCCGACACTCACACGTGCATCTTACAGCTGCAGATAAAAGGTTGCGACGTGGCCGACCTCGCAACCCCTTTTTTGTATACCGAGGAATCGAACCCCGCCGACCGGAGGATGAAGGAGAGATGCTTTGAACTTACTCGGGAGCGGTGGCCAAAAGATTCCTCCTCTCACAAATTATTGAACTCTAACGATCTTTAATTAAGTTTAATAGCTTCAATGTATAAATTCAGTAAATAATATTCAATAGTTGTGACGTAAATAAATTCAATATTTAAATTAACCAAGCATACGCTACCGTTATTCTTTCAAACGTTACAGGAGCTAGTATTGAACAGAAATCGCTTAGGTCCCTTCATACGTGGTCAACAAGGCATCTCAAGCACTCAAAACCATGTTTTCCTCCCCTCTAAATGACTAAACTAAAAGGATAATGTGAATGCTAGGCTCTTCACTCGCGACTATTTATGTACTTAAAATGTTTTTCTTGCTTCTTCGGAGTCTGGCATTCCCTTTTCAATCAGTTTTGTGTCCACGTGTATAAGGAATTCTCTCACCTCTTTCACTACAGGAATGGTGACAGAATACAAGTTGACTTGCAAAAAGTTGCCTTGTGGAAACCAGCTTTATCATCTGGATGGGGTTTTCAGACCCTGTGTCGGACCGAAAAAGATTTTTAAGAAACTGTATAACTTGAATAAAATATATGCCAACAATTTCTTTGGTTTTCTTGCGTGTTCAAATTTTTAAATCGTTGGTAAGCATAGGCAAAGAAATATAACGCAATTCACGTAATAACGTAATATAACATGTTGCTTTAGAATGTGAAGTAAATTAAAATAAAGCTACGGTATTAACATAAGTTAAACATGTCACGGCTGAGAATTTTTCTGTTGTCATGTTAAAAAAGGGTATGTATTTGGCGTCAGTGAGACTTAAGGTACCCTAGAATCCTGGGCCACCTCGCAATGGGGGGTATACATTACGTCACTGCACATACGGGGAATTGTGCACGGATTTTCTAATTCTAAGAATGGTTAAGGCAGGGCTGTCCAACATGTGGTCCACCAGTGCGTAAGTTGCGGAGGGAAGGGGGGCTCCGACTCTTTTTTAAAATTTTTTAATTATCAGATTTTTAAAGTTTTTTCATTTTGAAATTTATTTGAGGAGAAATTTACACACAAAAACACACACAAACACACACACACACATATATATATTTACAATGTATTCGCCTGTTACCTGTTCTTGTTTTAAAATAAATCCTTTTTGATAATAGAAATGTCCTTTAGATTAAAATAGATTTATATTTTATCAAACAGTTACAGTTTATTTTACGATAGTAAATTACTTTTTTAACAAATTTCGAATTGCTTTATGCATATCCTTTACTATGGATGATACATGATTCTCTATGCGTGCGACTTTCGTTTCTCCTCCTCCTTTTCTGTTTGGAGTGCCCAAAAAGCAAGAGACAGTCAGATGTTTTCAAAACGTAAAAAAAAAATATTCTGGACGTTAAAGATAAAGGACAATGCATACTTAATCGTTTGCGAATAACAGCACTATCGAATTTCAACAATGAGTAACGAAAGATCAATTCAAAAGGAACACCGTAATTTTCAAGAAAATGGCAACACACACTGTAATATTTTAAACATTATTTGATCATTGCATTATATTATATAAACATTATCATATTATTTATGCCTGTATACATGAAAAATAATGCAAACCATACTAATATTCATTCTGTTTTAAATTTTCACTCCAATAAATGTTTTTTTGTTTCCAAATCTGATATGAAGGTACATATTTTTAAGTGCAGCCCGCGAGATAATAATGTTTTTCCGGACTGGCCCGCAAGGTCATTTGGGTTGGACATCCCTGGGTTAAGAAATTGGGACTACATCTGTGATGGTTCTACATTCTCTTTGTTCCCACACCCTGTGAGGACCAGTCCCGTTTAACGTAAAGCAGCCATTCAAATCTGAGCTGATCTTCAAACTTAATATAAATGGGCAATCGGAAAATATTTAATAAAATCAAATCAAACTCTGAGATTCATGTAGACTCATTGGCCGAGTATAGATAATTGGTTTGGCTCCGTCATTGCCAACAAAACCCAGCACTGAAACATTTTACTATGTCCCTCAAACCCTTATTTTGGAGGGCTTGAGAATGGGAGGGTCTCAACACAGCTAATACAAACATACGGGGTTCACTGACCGCGTGCAACAAATCTTTTGAGTTGATAAGAAACAAATAACCAGAAAATGCTCAAGAAACTAAACCGAGACGTATAGCACTGTTATTTCATTTATAAAATTCCAAAACATGCTTTCATGTGTATTATTCTCCAAGAAATATTTTCAGAGACGTTTTTTTTTTTCTAAAGTGACTTGATGAAAACATATAAATGCATAAACATGTTGCCATCTGGATGGAGGAGAGTTGCTTTTCTTTTTTTTTTGTTCAACAATATTGCGAAAAGTTCGAAGTACATATTTCGAAATTCCGCGTTTTTAACCGCAACTGGAATAACAGCGATGGCGGATAGACGCCATAAACTACGGATTACGAATCCCAAAGGTCCGATTATAGATTTTCTTTTTGCTTCGTATGACAAGCAGAAATTCTACTTGTTTACTTTGTCGCGGTAGGGGGTTGCACACAGAGGATAACATGGCTGTAAGACTGTAATCCGACAAGTTTCGATAAGTTTCGGAGTGCTTTCGTAATTTAAGACTTTCTTATTGTTTCCGACAAGAATAAAAATAAGTGCAAGCAAAACAGAAGAAAAAAAAGATTTTTTTTCTTCATGTATTGTGGTGTTTAGGAATCGTGCACTGCATGTGAATGTGCAATGTCTGCGCAACATTAGTTTCAGTAAAAGGCTGTGGGAAATAGTTTCAGTAACAATACAAGGCTGGAGTTCAATCGATTCGGAATAAAACGTCATGGAATGTAACAAGAAAAAAATCCAGAGAAAATAAAACTTTTATTGGGAAAATTTTACAAGCTATAAAATTTCTATTATCTGCATAAATTTTAACGATAAACTAACAATACAAATCGAAATTTATATATTAAACAAGTAATATATATATATATATATATATATATATATATAAATTAAATTAAAGTCAATTCCTACTTAGGTCAACAAAGAAAAATTTTATTTTAGTTACTTTTTATCAAATAATTACAATTAATATAATATGTATGTTATATTAGTGGAATTATCACAATATTAAGTGGCAAAATAGAAAGCGATTTTCCTTTCTATAGATGGTGTTGGAATATTATTTTTGTTTGTTACTATTTATTCAATCATAATCTCAGAAATCAGGCCATCCCAGGTAGGATTCGAACCCACCCCCCTCTGGATTAGAAGTCCAGCGCGCTATCCATTGAGCTACAGGGACAACAAGCGATTTTCCTTTTTATGTATGGTTACTTTTTTTATTCATTAATTAAGTTTAACTAATGAATTAATATTTGAAAAGACTGCATTAGCGGAAAGTGTCATCCAATACAAGTTTAAAAAATGTATTTGAACTTGAATGGATGAATAGTAAGTATTTTATTAAGGATTGAAAATTTGAAAAAGGTATATGTATATAGGGAGATTGTGAACTAATAGTAGGAATTGAATAAGTAAATAAAATTCTGTATTTGTAAAAAATATTAATTTACAACAATTTAATTACCATTTTTTTTTTTTCATTTTGTGAATGTGTAGTTCTCTACAGTAGCGCACACAGAAATTTTTCAAGGGGGAGGTCTGGGGTCGAAAGTTCACAATTCTTGTATCATGCTCCTTTTGATTTTGTCGATTTTCGGGAAGAAAACACAGTAAAAAACTAATTATTTAATAAATAATTAGCATTAATTAATAAAATTAATCATTAATAACAAATACTTAATTAAATTTTACGTACTATGTACATAGAATTATAATCAATCGGAAAAAAATCAAGGGCTTTGGGGGGGGGTCTGGACACCCCCTTGTGTGCGCCACTGGTTCTCTATTTTCTCTCTTTATAATTATCTTCTCGAATTTAGACTACAGTACGCATTTGAATACGCAGTAGAAAGAATACAAGGTCAGGAAGATTCTTGTCTTGTATTGTGTCAAAAGTGTCTTTTGATATATTCTGGTGATTTGTTTAGTAAATTTTCAGTTTTAAAAAAATCATTTAAAAATACTGTCTAAAATCGGAGTGAACAGAATTTGATAGAAACATCTATCTCTTTCATAGGCATTTAGTTATAAACTAATAAATACAATAGTCTATAGATTTTAAAATGCAATTATTAATTCAAAAGAATCAACATCATTACCTTTACCGTAAAGTCTTTAATACGTATATTGCAACGATGCCGTTTTCGGCTTCTTTTAATGGTTCTTTTATTAATGAAATGTGGCTATCGTAAACTCGTTGTCCGTGTTATATCTGTCAAGTTATTGGTTCCAGTCGTAATGCCCCTACAAACCCCTCGTGTAAATGAAAGATGCATTTTGTATATATTGATACTCAAGACTCTCATATTGGGGTGGTAAGGAAGTTTGGAGAGTGGAGAACCAGCTTAAGTATCAGCCTCGTCACTTGATCTCGGTTCAAAATTATGATGTTCATTGTCATAAACCTTTGTGTTGCTTTGAAGTACAACTTCATAAATGGTTCATTCAATCATTTATGAACGACGTCGTTTTGTTGATCCTTTTAATTTTTATCTTCACTCAATAGTTTTGATATTAAATATATATTTTTATATAGGGTGTTTTTTTTAGAGGTATAGAACTTTAAATTGCAATAAAACAACGATGTATTATTCGATTGACATGAATTTTTTTTATTCGAAAGATAATCTAGTGGCATTACATTTTAAATAGGATTTCTGGCATAGGACTGCCACGGCTGGCTCGGATGGAGTCCAATCTGGACGTCCAATTTTCGATGATTTTTTCCAACATTTGTGGCCGGGCCGTATATCGGCAATAACACGGCGAATGTTGTCTTCCAAATGGTCAAGCGTTTGTGGCTTATCCGCATAGACCAATGACTTTACATAGCCCCACAGAAAATAGTCTAGCGGTGTTAAATCACATGATCTTGGAGGCCAATTCACAGGTCCAAAACGTGAAATTAGGTGGTCACCAAACGTGTCTTTCAATAAATCGATTGTGGCACGAGCTGTGTGACATGTTGCGCCGTCTTGTTGGAACCCCAGCTCCTGGACATCATGATTGTTCAATTCAGGAATGAAAAAGTTAGTAATCATGGCTCTATACCGATCACCATTGACTGTAACGTTGTGGCTTTCATCGTTTTTGAAGAAATACGGACCAATGATTCCACCAGCCCATAAAGCACACCAAACAGTCAATTTTTCTGATGTAACGGTGTTTGATATACCCTTGTGGATTAGCTTCACTTCAAATGCGGCAGTTTTGTTTGTTGACGTAGCCATTCAACCAGAAGTGCGCTTCATCGCTAAACAAAATTCGCTTATGAAAATCGGGAACAACGGCAATCTCGTTTTCAGCCCATTCGACGAATTTACGCCTTGCTTGATCATATTTAAAATGTAATGCCACAAGATTATTTTTCGAATAAAAAAAAATTCATGTCAATAGAATAATACATCGTTGTTTTATTGCAATTTAAAGTTCTATACCTCTAAAAATAACAACCTATACTACTAGAGCCGCTACCCACTCGCTTTGACTACACAACATTTGAGATTTACATTTTAATGCATGCTAGGGGGATGAACTAAGCAGATTTATTTCATGACGGGGTTTACATGAAGTTAGAATGCTAATATAAATAAGGTGTAAAAGTGCTTTTTCACAATGAATGGAGTAAAGTGGGTAAAACGGCAGATTTTTCACCATTTGAAAATAGCTTATTGTTCGTGCCTGTTTAACAAAAGCCTTGATTTCGAATACAGCAAATCTCACTGGGTTCTAAAAAGAAGTCATGTAAAAAATGTTCTTAAGAGGGTCACTTCACGAAAATCCATGAAAAAAATCGATTTTTCAATTTTGATTGAAACATAAAATACCATTCTTTTTCTTTCTTATGCAGTTTAAATTTTTGCTCTAGCTGAATTATAAGTATTTTTAATATTTTTTTTAAAAAGTTGTTTACATCTGTCAAACCCCAAAACCGCTGATTGCCACGCCGTCTCAAATCAAAAAAAACACATGCTACTTTTCAGCCTTATCAAATGGTTTAAATTGATTAAAAGAATTTATTTTGATCAGCAACTTATTCAGAAAAGAAGTGAAGTGAATAGTTTTAGATGTTTGTTTACTTACAGCCTATTTTTTACCTCATTAAATGCAACGAATTTCTGCTATCGTGTGCAATAGTGTTTTCCATCAAAAACATTAATAAAACGTTTAAAACACGTTTTTTAAACTCTGTTAAGTAATAAAATGTTTAAAAAACGAAAGAGTTTGGGAAAAAAATGTACAAAAATCCAAACTTTCGTGAAATTAAATGTTGATATATATAACAGTCAGTTCAACATAAGTTCAACATAAATAAATCAGCTTTAAAATCTAAGTTAGGTAAGTTTAATAAAGAGTATGTTTCTTTTAAAGATTCATTTGAATGTTTCTGTGAAATTCCTGATATTGTACTGTTCTTTTGTGCTTTGAAACAACATTAATTACATAAAACTAATGCAAAAACCAAGGTATTCACATGAATTTTGGTCGCCAAATCTAGGGTTTGGATACAAAATTGCTAATATTTTGTGACTTTTGTGGTCTTATTCAAACATTTCTTAATACCAGGTTTACTAAAACAGTAGTTAATCAAAAAAGATACAAAATTATATGAATGGGACAATAGAATTTCAAATGCTATGAGGTATATTTAGCAGAAGCAGTTGCAAAAATATTTTGCGCAGTTATGCATTTGTCACTTACACCATAGTGGTTTTGTGATTCCATGCATACATTAAATAATGTGACAGAGAAAGTAACCAAAGTGTCTATGGCTTTAGCTGCTGCCGAAACAATATCATTTAATAGTGGATAGCCAAATGTACCAGTGGCTATCAATGGTACCTGGCTAAAAAGAAGCTATACATTTCTAAATGGTGTTGTCACGGCAGTTAGTTTGGACACTGGGAAAGTTGTTGATGCTAAAATATTATTGCAGAAATGCTCATGTAATTTTAACAGCGATGTGCATAGCTATGAGTGTTCGGCAAGTTACATTGAAAATAATAGAGGAATGGAAGTTGAAGAGGTGCACTTTTTTTGTATCCCTCATCGCTCGCAGACATTACACAATTTACGATATACACAATATTTGGACTATATGGGGACTCTAAATCATACAAAGCAGTTTTAGAATCTAAAGATATGTCAATATTGAAAAATTAGAATGTGTTGATCAAGTTGAGAAAATGATGGGGACATGACTGAGGGCCTTAAAATCAAAATTAAAAGACAAAAAGCTTAAAGACAAAAAATCTCTAGGATGCTGTAATGGCTTGACAGATGCAGAAATAAACAAATTGTAAAGATACTATAGGTTTTGGCTGTTCAAAACAACTCGGAAAAATTTGTCAGCCATAAGGCAAGCTATTTGGGTTATATTTTTTGATAAAATGTTCACAGATTTGAATCTATGACACGGTTTATGCCCCATGGGATGTGACTTGTGGTGCAGATATAATATGTCCATACTGAAAGGTTACACATACAAGCATAAACACGACTTACCTATTGCAATTAGGAGAATTGCATAAACAAAGTATTTAGAGGTCACTAATCTTGAACATTTATCTGGATGCTGATGGAATCGGCACCCACGGAAATTGTACGGCAGAACAGGGACTATTAAACTTCAACTGATACAAAGCGTCAACCAAGGCTATTCCCAACAGATTTCAGCTCGAGCCATGCACAAGGAATTACGGAGGATAGGAATGCATAGTAAGTGCCTGTGAGAAAACCATTCATATCCGCTCAAAATGCAAAAATTCGTTTGGTTCGGTGTCGGGAAAGAAGACATTGGATATTTGAAGATTGGAAACGGGTAATGTGGTCGAATGAATCACGCTACACTTTATTTTGCACTTATGGAAAATATCGAATTTGGTGAGAATTCCACGAAGCTGTGAATCCATCTTGCCTTACTCGCACTGTGCAAGAGTCTGGTGGGAGTATCATGATTTTGGGCATGTTCTGTTGGCATAAAAGTAGAGCCCTGGGGAGTTCCTCGAGGGTAAACAAAAAGCCATGAAATACCTAGATATACTGGTAGATCAAGTGCATCCAGCAATTTTGCGTTTTTACCTTGATGGCAATGGATACTTCATGGACAATAATGCAACTGTATATCGTGCTAGAAAGGTTCAGAATTAGTTCGCAGAGCATCAGTCTGGTTTCCAACACCTTCCCTCTGAATAACCAGATTCTTAACATACAAAAACACCCAACAGCTCTCTAATCTTCCATCTAATTTAGAAGATCTAAAAAGCTTCATAGCCAATGCATGGTACTCTCTGAACGTAAATGCACTCCAGAAGCATGTAAACTCGATGCCCAAACGAATCGGAGCAGTTATTCGAGCAAAAAGTGATCCAATAAAATATAGATCTTGTGATTCTAATGGGCTCAATTCACGATGTCACATGATACAAACAAACACATGTTTTCTTTTGAATTCAAAACAAACATTAAACTAATTATACTTGTTGTTCTAATTGTAAAACTCAGATAAAATTTCAAATTTCGTATTTGGAAGATGTTTAAATGTTAGGAAAAAAATTTCTTCACAAAGATTTTTTAAAATTAAAAAAAAAATCGTATTTTATGCTTATACTTTCAAATAAAATGTGTTTTGTATATATATGTACTTTTTTTAAGAGAAAGTTTCTGCAAAGAGCAAAACTTGGCAACACCGGAGTGCGTCAACTGATTAGCTGGAAACACAAGATATTTTTTTATCGTGTGACTTTGATGTCACATGAGTTTTTGAATTGATTGGCTAAAATCACGTGGCTTCCACTATCATGTGACTATGACGTCACATGAATTGAGCCCATTCATTAGCTAGCGTGTGAATATATTTGTCTGTTGTTTTTGTTATTGAGAGAGAAATCCAAGTACTAGCCTTAAGCTTTCAGTTGTATTCGAAAATACTCTTATAGCCCTCGCCTCATGATTTAAAAAGGACAGGGTTTGAATTTATGAAATGGAAGCATACTCACACAACTTTTACGACTCTGACAGTGGTGTAACGTACACCCCTGCAACCCCCGCATTACGGGGAGGGCCAGGGACTCTAGGGGCTTGACTGACGCTAAATACGTATTTGAGCTTGGGGCACAAAATCTGAGTTTGCAGGGCGATGGGCCCTAATAATCTTTGTTACACCCCTGGCCTCAACCCTTGGGAGTCGATTTCCGCAAAACCCGTTATTAACGGATTTCTATTCAATGAACAAAACATGTCTGCCAAATTTCCAGACTGTAGGTCTAATAGTTTAAATACGGGATTTTTTTAAAATCTATTACGCCTCCTCTCAGTTGATTTTCACAAAACCCGTTTTTAGCAGATCTCTACTCAACAAAAAGAACATGCCTGCCAGATTTCAAATCTGTATGCCTAATAGTTCTGGAGATCACAAGAATGAATGAGTCGCTTTTCTTCTATATATGTATAGATTGATTGAGTAAGTGTTTGAATATTAACGCACAGTGTACAGCTCCCTAAGGTTTTTGGCGATGGACCTCGTAATTTTGAATCATGGTTAAGTGAAGAGGACGACACCTGAGCTGGCATTCCCTCTCCTAACTACCATACCAGCGGGAGGACGTTTTAGTTCTCGACAGATTTAAAGTGCATCGTTCCCCTACACGGCGAGTCTTCAGTGGTACTAGGCTCGAACTCATGACATGCTAGCCACGAGTTCGTTACCTTGACTACTAGGCTACCGCGGCTACATAGATTTATTGAAGTTTACAGCATTATATATAGAGAGAGATATGAACCTCTTGGAGCTATGCTAAGATCTTATCACTCTAAACATCTTACATGTAATAAGTATATCTATACTGGTCTTTTAGTCTAATAGGGGCCGTGCATAGTGTGAGTGCCACTTAACTGGTTCTCTTTGGTAGAACCAATGGCGCACACAAGGGAGGGATCCTCGGGTTTGGACCCCCCCTCATAGCCCTAGATTTTTTTTCCTGTTGATTATAATCCTATGTATAAAGTACGTAACATTTAATTAAGTAATTGTTATTAATAATTAATTTTATTAGTTAATGCTAATTATTTGTTCAGTATTAATTATTAATTAATTTTTTACAGTTTTCGTTCCCAAAATCGACAAAATCTAAAAGATAGGTTGGGCGGTGTTTGGAGCACTTTCGACCCCCCCCTCCTGAAAATTTCCTGTGTACGCCACTGGGTAGAACTAATTATAAAGTTTTCCATATATAGTAAAGATTATACTTGCCTGATTGTTCAAGAGAACAGAAAATGAAAAACCTTTTTTTTAATGGATGAAGGATATTTTTTTTGATACAATCCGATTTCCGTAATGCATATTCTATTTTAACTTCTGTTTTAATTAACTTTTATTTCCCTGAATACTATACGAGCTCTATTCAAAGTATATACTACAAAAAAACTTGAAGTTAAAAATTCGTTCCGCATCTTGAAATGACAAATGGAATATTTATTAAATGTCCTCCTGCCTCTTTGTTTAAATGTAATTGCGAAACCGATAAACGCTACGGACGAAATATTAGATGCGTTATTTTGTAATTTATATGAAAAGTAAAATAGCACTTTAAAAAGACGAAAATCCTTGAAATGCTAATACATTTAAAAACCAATTGCGTTAGGCACACTTTTTTCCGTTGAAGAATGTAAATCTAAAATAAAGTATCATATAACCAATAAAAACTTACCCCTTTCCAGAGTTTGAATTCCCTCTTAGGTATAAGACGATTATAATTAGGATATAAAACAAGTTGACTTTAGAAATTTTCTTTGGTTCAAGAATTAACAGGGAAAGAAACTTAACGAATTTTAATATGCTTTAGATGGAAAAATGTCTGATAACAGAGGAGAAGATATATAAGAATTGTAAACACATAAAAGCTAGGTGGAAAGATAATTCTTGAAAAAAATAAAAGCAACTGCCGGAATTTTATGGTTAATTTAAAAATACGTAAAAAGAGCTGCGAAATGTTTGTTTAGTTTAATATAGGCCTGTAAAATCTGGAAAATACGTTTCTTTCCTCTGCAAATGAATTTTTTTTCTTTAAAAGGAGTTGATGATTGAAACTAAAGATAAATATATTTTTAGGAAACTATTTTTATAATATCTAGCTAAAACCTCTCCAACTAAAGTAAAAATTTTGGTTTTAAATTTCAAAAAGGCTTTGTTTAAGCTAAGAATTTACATTTCAAAACTAAATGCTCTTAAGTAAAAAACAGAAATACATAGAAAGCAGTATTTTATCTAAAACGTAGGGGAGATTGAATTTGGTTTAAGCTTGGTTTCTTCTCTAAGAAATGTGTATTTTTATTGTTGGATATGGTTCAAAAAATAATTCTTTATAGATTCCTAAATTTTTAAAAACTGATGAATGGATAATGTATATTTATTCTTACAATATGGAACTTTAAATGAGCATTTCACTTATTAGATAAAAATAAAAGAATACATCTCTGAATTTTTAGTATATTATCCTTTTTAGATGATCATTAAATTCGATCATTAGATACATGTGTCAATAGTTTAAAAATAATTACTTTTAGCATTTCTATTCAGAACAAAGCTTTCTTCATTATCTTTTTAATTAGTTCGAATTTGAAGTTCTGTGGTAACAAAATTCAATTATATGTCAATAGAATACAATTTAAGTGATAAAATTGCAAAAAGTTATACGAATATGTCTTTCTTTCCCAAATTCTGGACATTTTTATTACTGCATTCGTTTTCAGATCTTGCAAAACAGGGCAAGGTCAACTAGAACTTAAACAGAAAAGAAATTTTAATTGGCAAGTTTTGATAACATAGGGATAGTCTAAAAATGTATCTATCGAACTTTATTATTTTTTTCGTCAAAGCGATTTGGGGATTTGAAACAATGACAAATTATTAAAAAGAATAAAATCCCAAAGAAATGTAATATTATTATTTTTTTGAAATAGCCCCGCCATTTTTTTAAAAAAATTAAGTATTAAGTAACCATTTAAAAACGAAAAAGATAATAAAAAGCACATTATTTTACATTTTTAATCTCAAGTCAAACAATAATATATTAATTGAATTATTTAAAGGAAAAAGAAATATTTAATAGTTCCTATTTTCAGCTCTGATTAAGGTATTAAGTATGTGCTGCAAATAAATTAATCTTTGGATTCAAAATTATTTTTGTTCTTTTCGCTTAAAGTTATTATAAAGATTTTTAATAAGAGTTTGGCAAAATTTACACTAAATTAAATATTAAAGGAGAAAATTCTTTTAGCTTTAAGAATAATTAATTATTATTTAAGAGAATTAACTATATAAGGAACAGTCAATTTAATTACTTTTATGCTTAAAACAAATTCATATCAAATAGAAAATAAAATGAGTATTCAAATTTAATAAACGTCTATAACATATCCAATTAAAGCTGTTGTGAAAATTATTAGTTATAGACAGTTTAATTTCATAAGAATACTTCTGAAATAAATGCAGTGATCAAAATAATTTGATTTCTTAAAATCAAAATAGAACAGATAATTTATAAAACATATCGATTACTTTTAACGTATATCGATATCTTCCTAATTAGATTTTGAAAGGAGCATTTTTCATTTAGTTATAATGAAAGATATTTAATTGTGTATTCCATTCTCTATTATTATATTTTGTCATTAAAATTTTTCTTCCTATTTTTCTTTATAGTGGCAACAGATTAGTACTTCCATTTTAATATGACTCTTAAGTCGCATGATGAATTATTGTTCTTTCACAAAAGAATATTAGTTTGATTTATTCATTTAATTAAATGAAAGCATAATTTGATCACAAAAATTCTTTCCTTCCATAATAACCTTCAATGCATGTGCCAATTGGAGCTTTGAAACTCCAAATTAAAGGTAAGATAACTTTTTATTTAGTGGATATTCATTAATTTCTTGTCAAATAAAGCTTAAATATTTACACGTAAAAAATTTTAACTAATCAAGTAAAATGTGATTTCACAAAATTTAAGACTTAGAAAATAAAAAAATTAGGTGATAAAGGAGGAAGAATTCAATTAATTAAACGAATTAGTTCTTTAAATAAAGAGATAATTTTTTTACAAGAATAAAGTAATAAAAAGAAATCAAAGAAATTTTTTAAAAATCGTTTGGAAGAATATATTTTTTTACTGTTATTTGGTTCCAAAATGATAAAAGATAATCTATGAAATAATTTTCTTCTCATATTAAATAATTCTAGACATGAAGTTATTCCGTACTACAAAATATTTTACGACCTTTAATTAGCCATTTTTTTTCATACGTTCGCTTTCACTGATAAATTCATTATCTACTACTGAACAGTAATTGGACTGTTTTATGAATAGGACTTTATTACACAAATTTGCTAATTTTTAGCACTAAAAATAAACAATAAGTTAAATAATAATGTAAACAAATAAATGTTTGTCAAAAAGTGAAATATCTCCCCATTTTTAGGAACGTAATTATTCATAGAACCTTTCCTGTGTATTTTTGGAAACATAATGACAGACGATTTTTACTTTTATTTCGAAATGATTCTTAATAAAAGTTTATTTTTTATTTTTGCGCGTTTTATTTATTATTAATTAATAATACACATTATTTTTAATTCTGCATCGTTTTAATTAAAAATTTTGTTGACCTTAAGAGGATGAGTAAAAGTTAAAAATATTTTCATCATCGAATGAAACACAGATTACGAAATACTCGATAAATTTTAAACTCCAATTGCAAAAAGATTCTATCTGAATGACCGGATTTAAAACTCGCTGTAATTTTCCGAAATGAACTTAGAATGACAACTGGTCTGAAGACGAAAGATGTGCCGTCATCGAATCTTAAAAGACAGCTGTCAGCAATTGAGATCGATAATATAGTTACAACTTGGCAACGGATATAAATGCCAGTAATAAAGCGTCGGTTTCTCCGGGCGTTAATTAGAAAACACTTTTGTATTTATAAAGGAATAATTGCAACAACCGCTGCCGGCTCAGGAGGATATGAATTATCGCCATCTCGTAATTGATGTCAGCTATTAAGGATTTGTTACTAATGGATCTGATAAAATGTACTTGTTGAGGATTAATATACGTGCGTGTTTTTAGCTTGAAATCCAATTTAAAATAATGAGTATTTTCGGATAACAAATAAAACGATTAAAAAAATCCGACTTTCTAAAATAATTTTAAAAAATTTATTTGAAATTTTCGTGGAAAATTTGTTTTAGCAATGTGCAGAAAATTCTTAACTTCTAGTTAATATTATTTTTAAATGTAGGACTCATTTCTACATAATCACTTTTTATCTTAAATTATTCTCACTCACATTAAAATAGAAATTAAACCTTTCCCTCCCCCCCTAGTCGCACAGTTACTACGTATGTTTCTTTTTCTGGGTAAAAATGGTAATCAAATGAAAAACAGTCGGATTTCTATTTAACGAAGTCGCTAAATCTCGAAAAAACATTCGTTATATGAAAAATTAGTGAAATAGAGAGAGATAGAGATTCATCTTTAAATATACATACTTTAGAGACATATAAAACAAATTTTAAATTCATAAGAACTTAAAAAGTAATTATTGGCATTTTTTTTGAAAATTAATATCTATTTATTTTACATATTTTACCCATCAAAAAAAAAGTTTAAAGGAGAAAAAAAAACATTTTCTATAGAAATACACTGTATTTTCAATTTTAAAAAAATAATAATTTTGTATTAAAAATAATAAGATTTTTAACAACAGTTTCTAATTTTAAGCCTACAAGTAATTTTAACGTGCACTATTTTATAACCAGTAATTTTTGAGCATACACTACCACATGCATCCTTAAATTTAATTATTGTTAAAATATATTTATTTTACTTGAGTTTTTTGTTTGAAAAATTGAGGCAATTTCATTGCTCTAGGCGAATTAGGCACCTGGTAAAACCAGTTCAAGGCCTTGATTCTCATCAAATGTGAGAGAGAATAATTTGAAAATGTCCTGAAATAGTTTTAAAATAAGGGGAAAAAATATCCAATCACAGAGAAAAAGTTCATTAAATAGAAAACTCATTTCTCTGTTTGGAGGTTATTTTACGAAGAAAACAGTAAACGGTTTTGGGCTCCCGAAAAAAGTTCGCAAAAAAGAGGTTCGTTATATTTAGGTTTGACTGTATATTTAAAAACGTGTAATATTTGAATTATACAAAATATACACTACTGGCCATTAAAATTGCTACACCAAGAAGGCGACATGCTACAGACGTGAAATTTAAACGATAGGAAGTAGCTGCTGTGATATGCAAATAATTAGCTTTTCAGCTCATTCAAACTAAGCAGGCGCCGTTAGCGACACCTACAATGTGTTTAAATGAGGGAATTGTGTTCAGTCGGTTTCTCATAACCCCAGCCCCCAGGGCAGCCAATTGGAGTCACTGTTCACTGTACCCAGCAACCAATCAGAGAGCAGTCACTAAGCTCTCAGCCAAGTCAAAAACTTTTCCAAATTCACCATCCAGACGAAGCACCGAAGCCACGCCTCCCGGATCCCATCGACCATCCAATCGCCGTCATGCCACCTAGCAGAATGTAAAACTCCACTCTCGCCATGCCCCTCATCGAAGACTTGTCCAGATATGGGATTGAACACTGTTCTTACAGTCCAGAAGCCCCAAAAAGCAACGCCTATTCAACACCTATTCGGTTTCTCATACACAAATCGCTTTTGACCGTTGTAGCCGGTGAAAAGTTGTTGTGATGACTCGTGTAAGAAGCAGAAATTCGTAGCAGCACATTTCTGACTTTGATAAAGGTTGAATTGTAGCGTACGGGGATTGTTGTTTATCGTATCGCAGTTTTGCTGCTCGCATTGGTCGAGATTTAATGACTATTTGCAGAATATATTGAATCGACGGTTTCAGGACGGTAATGCGGAATGCCGTGCTAGATCTCAACGGCCCCCTATCGCTAGCAGCCGAGAAGACAAGCATGCTACCCGCATGGCCTTAATGAGTCGTGAAGACCCGTCACGAGCCCTAAATCAAGAATTGGGGGCGTTTTCAAGACAACAAGTGTCTGCACGAATAATTCGACGACGTTTGCAGAAGCATGGGCACTCAGCTCGGAGACTATAGCTGTGGTTACCCATGACGCTGCATCACAGACAGGAGCGTCTTCAATAGTGTGATCAACGACGAACCTGGGCGCACGAATGGCAAGACATATTTTCAGATGTGCGTGTGTGTGAATCCAGGTTTTCTTTACGGCATGAAGATGGTCGCATTCGTGTTTGGCGGCATCGTGGTGAACGCACATTGGCAGCGTGCATTCGTCATCGTCATACTGGTGACGATATAGGGTGCTATTGGATACACGTCTCGATCACCCTTTGTTCGCATTGAAGGCACTTTAAACAGTGCACGTTACATTTCCGGAGTGTTACGCCCACCCTTTATTCGAGCCCTGCGAAACCCCACGTTTCAGCAAGATAATGCACGACCGCATGCTGCACGTATTGCACGGACCTTCCTGATACGGAAAATGTTCGGCTGTTGCTCTGGCCTGCACGTTCACCAGATCTCTCGCCAACAGAAAGTGTCTGGTCCATGGCTGCCTAGCGACTGGCTCGTCACCATAAGGCATTCACTGCGGTTGATGAGCGGTGACATCGTATTGAAGCTGCATGGGTTTCTGTCCCAGTACATGACATCTAATTTCTGTTTGACTTACCGTAAAATCCGGCGTATAACACGCACTTTTAACACAAAAATAAGAACGAAATTTACAGGTGCGCGTTATACACCGGGTATCAAAATGATAGCTTCAAAAATAAAGAGAGATGAGAATTAAAAAATTTAGACTTCTACATGCATCGAAATACTACTTCTTTAAAAGAAATTAAACACCTTTTGAACTTAAAGAGTTGTAATTCTAGATGTATACTATTTTTCAAAAGCCTGAGATAATACTTCGAGTAAATGACCTCAAAACATACGAACATTGCATACGTATATTTCGGGTTTCGTCATAAAAGAAGGAGTGCGCGTTATGCGGCGAATATGCCTTAAAATTAAAAAACACAGCTTGAAAGTATAGGTGCGCGTTATACGCCGGATTTTACGGTAATACCCAAGCGTCTAAGTGCTGTTATTACTGCCAGAAGTGGTTGTTCTCGGTACTGATTTCTCAGGATCTATGCACCCAAATTTCTTGAAAATTTAATCACTTGTTATTTCTAGTATAATATATTTGTCCAATAAATATCATTTTGTTATCTGCATTTCTTCCTAGTGTAGTAATTTTAATGGCTAATAGTGTATTTTGTTATATAAAGGGTGTTTTTTAGAGGTATAGAACTTTAAAAAGCAATAAAACAACGATGTATTTTTCGATTGACATGAATTTTTTTTTATTCGAAAGATAATCTTGTGGCATTACATTTTAAATATGATCAAGCAAGGCGTAGATTCGTCGAATGGGCCCAAAACGAGATTGCCGTTGTTCCCGATTTTCATAAGCGAATTTTGTTTAGCGATGAAGCGCACTTCTGGTTGAATGGCTACGTCAACAAACAAAACTGGGGCATTTGGAGTGAAGCTAATCCACAAGTGTATGTCGAAACACCGTTACATCCACAAAAACTGACTGTTTGGTGCGCTTTATGGGCTGGTGGAATCCTTCTTCAAAAACGATGAAGGCCACAACGTTACAGTCAATGGTGATCGGTATAGAGCCATGATTACTAACTTTTTCATTCCTGAATTGAACAATCATGATGTCCAGGAGCTGTGGTTCCAACAAGACGGCGCAACATGTCACACAGCTCGTGCCACAATCGATTTATTGAAAGACACGTTTGGTGACCGCCTAATTTCACGTTTTGGACCTGTGAATTGGCCTCCAAGATCTTGTGATTTAACACCGCTAGACTATTTTCTGTGGGGCTATTCAAAGTCATTGGTCTATGCGGATAAGCCACAAACGCTTGACCATTTGGAAGACAACATTCGCTGTGTTATTGTCGATATACGGCCACAAATGTTGGAAAAAGTCATCGAAAATTGGACGTCCAGATTGGACTCCATCCGAGCCAGCCGTGGCAGTCCTATGCCAGAAATCCTGTTTAAAATGTAATGCCACAAGATTATCTTTCGAATAAAAAAAAATTCATGTCAATCGAATAATACATCGTTGTTTTATTGCAATTTAAAGTTCTATACCTCTAAAAAAACACCCTTTATTATAATAAATTTTAAATTTGCTAAAAAAGTTTACGTAAAAAATTTATTTCAATACATCTTAGAAAAATTACTTTTAATTCTCTTATTAATTTTTTTATCAGTTAACATTTTTACCTTGAATCCAGGAACATAAAAATTTAAACAAAAGTATCTTGTACAATAGTATATTTCCATTATCAAAATACGTCTAGACTAAAATTGATTTTTAATTCAATAATTAATTCCATAAGTCAGCTTTTGAATTTCGAAAGTCATCGGTACGTGAGCTAGTTAAAATAAAGAAACTTGAAATTTAAAAACAAATAACCACGTTTGCTCTACATTCGAGTCCATTTTTCATACCAATTATCTACAGCACAGACCAGTATAAATAACTATAATAAGATTATCTTGAAACAATATGCAGCAGTTTCTGTCTGTTTGCGAATTGATTCCATTTATGCACAATATTAATTTAACAAATGAAATTTTAAGTTTGAGTGAAGTTTCATTTGTTTTAACTTGAATTCATGCCTTAGATGAAATAAGACTGAATACAGAATCGTTTTAATCAAAATTTATGCTACTTCACCAAAAATCGAATAACAAAAAGAGAAAAATGACAAAAAGCTCTTTATCTTTTAATCTATACAGGATATGATATAATATTCTTCTAATATATGAGCTCCCTTACGTAAATGGAAAACCACTCCATCATTTGTTATTTTGGCAATGGTCCAAGCTGAATCTAGAGAAAAAGATATATGAACTAATAGTAAAAATTGACTGTGTGTTAAGTACAAATGGACGAAAAAAACAACAACCTAATTTGGATTTTATTTTGAGTATTATTAGGCAGACAATATTTAAATAACGGTAGTAATTTTTCTATTATGTTTTTGTTTTTAAATCAAAAGATGTGTAAGATTAATGAAAAAATGTAATTCTCACGTACATTACAGTTATGTTTACCTGCCATGGTATTCTGAAAAAGCTTTATAAAATCTTGTACATAAATTTCGATAATGCACAGTCGGACCCCGATTTAACGAATTCATTAGGACGGAAATTTTGCTCGTTAATTTGGGGTTATTCGTTAAATCGGGGTTCAAACAAAACACAAATTTTTTGCTCTTATCTTTGGAAATTCTATAATAAGCAATTACACAAAAATATCCATAGTTCTAGATTACACACTTTTTATTCAGTTAAAAATAATATTAGTGAATTATTAAACACCTGCTAATTGGAAATTTTAAAATATCGACTAACAGATATTTTATGCAAAGAAAATACTGCGTCATTTACATCCTGCTTCATAAACTATGTTTTCACAGTTTTCAAAAAATGTAAAGCATTTGAAAACGTAACATTTTTTTATATGAATTTCATTATCGATTTTAGCTAGAATCGCTATTCATTGGTTCAAACAAATCGACAATTTCCTGAATTTCAGTTGCACAGACAGGCAGTACGTCATCAAATGTAACATAATCGTTAAAATTTTAAAATCTCCTCTACGTGGAGTGGGATGAAATAAGCAAGGAGTTTCCTGTTCTATTCAAAACTCACACAATAGGTTGCACCTGTAAAAGTCTAATAATGTTCTGTGTCCTTTCCTGTCGAAAATTTTACCGCTTACAAAAAAAACCCCTTTTTTTTTTTTTTACTACTTTTCTGTTCGGACAAAATTGAAATAATTTGAAAAAATCCAATTTTTTTTTTTTAACACAAACTACTAGCAAATTTTTTTCTTTCTCAGTTGAACTAATTCGTTAATCCGGGGTTTTATTTTTCGTTAAATAAACACTTCATTGCCTTCATTTTAATTGGGGAAAGAGAAAAATTCGCATAATAGGGATTCGTTAAATCAGGGGTCCTACTGTACATTTCAAATTTATTTATTTCTTATGATTAAATAAATTGCTATGGTGTTAAAATCGCGACCAAAATACTCCCGAAGTCTAAAAATATAGAAAAGAATTCCATCTGATGTTTGAAATGCTAGGAATGAAATAAAATAAAAATAAAGATGGAATAAAATGAAAGTACACATTCAAAGTCAAAGATGTAAAAGGAAATTTGAAAAAGGATTTTTGCTGATACGAAATCGCTGAACACCCGCCCTATAAATATGTTAAGCATTAAAAATTCATAAGATCGAAAAGTAGAGCTTTTCAAACTTTAAAGCTCATTACTTCAAAATGTCTTTCATTCTTTTACTTTTTTGGAGGGGATTTCTTTCGAATAAACTTTGGTAATTTTTTCCCCGTTTGATTCTAACCTATTTATAAATGTTAAATTTCAGATTAAAAATCACATGCGCTATATTTTCTGATAATTTTAAGGTTTGAAAAGTTTGATACTTTTGCACATGTTCTTGATGTAACATATTTTTGTCCGTTAAAAGAAATCAAAAAATTTCTAGGTAAACTTTTGTAAACAATCATTAAAAAGGGCTTTAATAGAACTTTTTTATTACAGACTTTTTGAACATAATGATTTTCGATGTACAGTGAAAAAACAACGCGAATCTGAGGGAGACTGAAATATTTTTTCGTGTTAAAAGAATTTTGGTGTTAAAGGATATTGCAGAAAAAAACATATATTCAACAAAAATAAATTTATTATACATTTTATTCACGTAGATATGAGTATATGCACGTGTTTAATAAAAATCAATGAAACAGAAATATTCATAAGACCTGAATGAAATTTAATATAAAATTTTAAAGTTTTCGGAAAAACAAAAAAATTATTGAGTTTTTGGGAAACAACCTGATATATATATATTTGCATTGCAATCTGTATCAACTATATTTCTTGAGATTTGAACCAAACTTCAAAATGTCTTTGACATAATTTGGCATGTACACACACTATCATCATTTACTGCAACGAATTCTTCAATATTATTTACTCCAATAATACAGAAATTTTTCATTCCTTGACGGAAAATCTTTTCGTGTTAAGCAATTTTCATTCCTCGTTAATAGAAAAAATGCATGAAAATACATTTTAGTTTGTCCGGATCGTTGTATCCGTTGTACCGGATCGTGTTAACCAATATTTCGTCTTAAGCGTTTTCACGTTAAACGTATTTTACTGTAATTCATGATATTCTAAATGAAGAACATTTTTGAAATAGAAAGCTCTAAATTTGAGTTAATTCTTATAATATTTTGAAACTTTTATTATTAATTTCAATCTGTAAATTTGATTTTAACACATGATAAAACAAACATGCTTAAAAAGAAATATATCCTAAACTATTAAAATATAACAGGATTCTGGAACACGATATTCGACCCACACTGTCACCTTTATCATTATAAAATGACAGATTGCAGGATTTAAAAAGAGAAAGGAAACACATGTGGGAGACAACAAGGGGTCCAATACTTTTGTCTCTTTCTTCTATTTTATTTAACATTGAACAAAAATTAATTAAAAAGGTAGTTTTTAACAGATAAGTTTGAGGATGATATGCAGAAGGTAACGCCTGCTCGCGCACCTCTCTCGTTCTCTTTTCTCTCTCGCTTTCTCTCTTTCTCCAATTCTAATGTCCAAGAGTTTTAGTTTTGATTTGCTGCGCCTGCGCGCGAAGACTGCCTTGCTTTTGGCTGCATGCCATATATATATATATATATATATATATATATATATATATATATATATATATATATATATATTACATAGAAGTTTTTAAATTAGAATATTTTTGATTAAGGTATCCGACTACGTTTGGAACCGTGATTTTAAAAAAGCGCATAAATGGATAATTTTCATGATATTTTGTGTCAAATAGACCTTTCTATTTAGTTTGAAATAGAAAGCTCTAAATTTGAGTTAATTCTTACAATATTTTGAAACTTTTATTCTTAATTATAATCTGTAAATTTGATTTTAACACATGATAAAACAAACATGCTTAAAAAGAAATATATCCTAAACTATTAAAATATAACAGGATTCTGGAACACGATATTCGACCCATACTGTCACCTTTATCATTATAAAATGACAGATTGCAGGATTTAAAAAGAGAAAGGGGAAAATATTACATAGAAGTTTTTAAATTAAAATATTTTTGATTAAGGTATCGACTACGTTCGGAACCGTGATTTTAAAAAAGCGCATAAATGGATAATTTTCATGATATTTAGTGTCACTTAGATTAGAATACATATATAAAATTGTTTTAAGGACGTTTTGACAAAAAAAAAATATTTAAGTACAATATTTTGGCAAAAAATTAACTTAGAATAATCTTTTTTCAAAATGTTCTCCTTTTATAAAAAATGCTTCTAAAATAATAATATTTTGCTTACATCAAGACTTCTCCAGAGAGTCTGAACTAGGAATTTTGAAAAATTCACATTATTTTCAGAGTTACAACATATTGAAATAATTATCGGCGTTTTCTTCTTAAAATTTCTCCCCTCTGTTGTCGAAAAACATGCATAAACCCACTTCTAAGTTATATATTTCAAAAATTCTAGTTGAGCCTCTGTACAGAGGTCTGAGCTATATACAGGCAAAATATTATTATAATAGAAGCATTTTTCACAAAAGGGGAATATTTTGAAAATGGGTCATTCTATGTTCATTTTTTGTAAAAATATTGTACTTAAATATTTTTTTATTGTAATACTATTCTTAAAACAATTTTATATGCATTTTCTAATCTAAGTGACACTAAATATCATAAATATTATCCATTTATACGTTTTTGCAAAATCACGGTTCCGAACGTAGTCGGATACCTTAAGCAGTTTTGTTCGAAATGGAAGAAATTATGCTTCTAAACTTTTTTCTTTGCTTTTTGCTTTATTGTATTTTATAAAAAATTTTAAACGGAGACATAATTGACATGAACAATGTTATACTTTGAGTAAAATTTTAAAATACACTTTAAAAAAATATGCTTTTTTAAAAAAACAATATTTATATTTCTGATGTAACATTAAAAAAAATATGCAGAGCTGAAAGAATATTTGAATAACATTCTAACATATTAAACTAAAGTAATTGATTATTTGAGTACCTTATAAAATAAATTAGATTCGATTAATCGAGTTATCTGATTAACATAAAATAAACAATTAGAAAATAATTGTGTACATATTGCCTGACCAATTGTCACAAATCCTGACGGTCACTTAACAGATCCATTCACATGTTTCTTCTGAAATCAAAGCTTGGACCAATCTCTCACTCATTGCTGTACTTGCATATTCCATGTACAATTTCAATTTAATGATTAGAGAATGATAAGCTAGTATTAAGATTCTCTATCCCCGCCCCTATTATTTTAAAAGCATTTTTCCC
>BMAU01015450.1:600000-765000 GCA_019973935.1 Trichonephila clavipes
TGCCGTACAATATGATTTGATGAAACACTCGTACTTGTTCTTTTTTAATTCCGTTTTCCATAATCGGCCGTTTTCGCAAACTCGGCCACTCTGCAGTTCCCACTAGACCGAGTTTTTTGGATTCTTCTGTGTTAGACTATCCAGTCTCATTTCAGCGTCATGTAGGATTTAGATGAGTGTGTGCCATTCTTAACCTCAAAATACATCCCCTTATAATTCATAATTGAGATACATTCATTCATCTGATTAAAGGTTTTACTTTACATGATTCCTAACTAGATAATGTAAAATTTACAAAATACAAATTAATCTTTAAATTTTTATAAGATTTTTTTTGATACCTAGTACGCATATATTGCATGGGGTAACTAAAGTTTTGGAAAAATAAATAAAACGTATAAGATTTGGTCTATAATCAGCCCAGTTATATCCTTCATTCCAAAATAAACTTTGCTGAACTATTTCTTGCTTCTGATCAGGAAATTTGGATTTATGGACAAAGAATATTATTCATAAAAGTTGTTCTAAAGTTTGAACCATCCTTCGTGAACTTTCACAAGATGTAATTCACTTCTCGTTTACATACCATGCATATCCATCATATCCGGGGACCTGGCTAGCCCCTCCTTTACTGAGTATCCACGCTTTGGGGAAAATAATCAATCATCTGTGACTGGCGAAATGCGTGTGGTCTTGAATATGAATTTCAGATCCTCTGCACCTTTTGAAAAGTCAAATACAAGCCACTTTTATCTAATTTCTGTATGCATGGGTAAAAATTGAGCATCTGTAAAATATTCCAAGATTTACTATGCGTACTCAACATTCACTTAAACATAATGGATGAATGTTGTGTATATTTATGATTTTCTGCTGTCATTTAAAAATACGGCACAGAAAGGAGTATAAGTACTTTCACACTTATTTTACTTATTAACAATTTGACTGTGAATGACGATTATACTTCTCACGGAGAAGTAGCCGGATTTTGTGTTATTGCAAGTATACTCGCCATGTGTAAAAAGTAGTGCCAAGTGGCTATTTAAATTGCACTGTTTGACAAAAACAATGCATATTCTCAAATTTTAAGCTATTTAGAACATTTTGCAGCCAGACCGGAGTAAAACGAATTAATAAGAAATATGAAAGAGTTAAGATGAAATCATGCGTCTTCGTTTACATCGACTGAAATAGCATATAAGTTCGCCTAACGAATTCATTTATGTGCGATGATAATGTTTTTAGATGTTAGCCTAAAGGGATTAAAGACAAAAGTCGCAAAGTTGATTTGTAATAGGGTTCCTTCAGGTATAGTCAGCCTTGAGGCGAATGCGTGCAGCCGACCAGGTGCTGAGCCCAATGATAGCTGCTGGCCCAAAGTTACTCAGCTGTCGAGTGGTGCAAATGCCAATTGTTTGGTATCTGTGCGTTCGTTAGAATAATGGCCCAATGCCTTGCTGCTTAAAGAACAATTTTATTGGGGTGAGTGAGTGAATATTAACGTCGCACTGTTCAGCTACACGAGGGCTTTTGGTGACGGACCACGTAATTTTGAACCATGGTCAAGTGATGTGGACGACACCTGAGCTGGCACCATCTCTCTTAACTACCACACCACACCAGTAAGAGGATGTTTCAGCTGTCGACAGATTTAGAGAGCATCTCTGCCCTACACGGCGGGTCTTTAGTGGTACTGGGTTCGAACTCGTTACAAAGTCAGCCACGATCCGATACCTATACCACTCGGTTACCGCGGCCACTTTATTGGGATGGGAAAGACAAGGACTTTTTTCTGTTAATATGATTGTGATCAACGCTGCAGCACCTACTCCAAACAATTTTGAATGTTAAGACTGGTAGAAAATATTTTGTCAGTAAAGAAGGAAATGAATCTGTGTGTGTTTAGGTTTTTTTTTTGACTGTCACTAAAATTCTTCGATATCCATAAAAACGAATGGTATGTTGCTGTGTGTTTTCTAATCCTGGGATACATATGGAACACAAGAGGAACAGAAACATAATGGGTGTTTTTTTAGAGGTATAGAACTTTAAATTGCAATAAAACAACGATGTATTATTCGATTGACATGAATTTTTTTATTCGAAAGGTAATCTTTTGGCATTACATTTTAAATATGATTTCCGGTATAGGACTGCCACGGCTGGCTCGGATGTAGTCCAATCTGGACGTCCAATTTTCGATGACTTTTTCCAACATTTGTGGCCGTATATCGGCAATAACACGGCGAATGTTGTCTTCCAAATGGTCAGGCGTTTGTGGCTTATCCGCATAGACCAATGACTTTACATAGCCCCACAGAAAATAGTCTAGCGGTGTTAACTCACAAGATCTTGGAGGCCAATTCACAGGTCCAAAACGTGAAATTAGGTGGTCACCAAACGTGTCTTTCATTAAATCGATTGTGGCACGAGCTGTGTGACATGTTGTGCCGTCTTGTTGGAACCACAGCTCCTGGACATCATGATTGTTCAATTCAGGAATGAAAAAGTTAGTAATCATGGCTCTATACCGAGATCACCATTGACTGTAACGTCGTGGCCTTCATCGGTTTTGAAGAAGTACGGACCAATGATTCCGCCATCCCATAAAGCGCACCAAACAGTCAGTTTTTCTGGATGTAACGGTGTTTCGACATACACTTGTGGATTAGCTTCACTCCAAATGCGGCAGTTTTGTTTGTTGACGTAGCCATTCAACCAGAAGTGCGCTTCATCGCTAAACAAAATTCGCTTATGAAAATCGAATTATTTTCGAAATAAAATTACACAATTTGAAAGCGTTGTTCAGGCGTGAGTCTATTCATGATGAATTGCCAAACCAAACTGAGAATAAATCACTTGACAGCTGTTAAATCGGTCGCCATCTTGGAAAGTAATGCCAACTTAATTTTCTATACCTGGATAAAAACACTCTTTACAACAGAAATATAAGAACATAGAAATTTATTACAGATGATGATCCCAGCTTATAACATGAAGTGGAGTGCGCAGTTTTCCATTCGAGACGGGAATCCCTTTCAGGCGAACGCCTGACTTCTTTTCCCTGAAGAAAAATCAACCATACCTTACTCGAGATTCGAACCCGAACCCCCTCTGTTACTAACAGAGATTCATATCCACCATGCTGACTGTGCAGCTTCGGCCGGGTGCTTATTTTGAGTAATATGCGTGTGATATATGTTTATGTTAACCAAATAAATATTAATAATAAAATTGGCAACTTGATAAAATAAATCTATCTTTTTTTATCCAATATTTTAACCTCGACGCTCACTCTGTTACTGACGAGTATATTCGTTATCACTCGATTTATGTGACACACACAGTTGCACGTTTTCAAACAGGTGCGCCGCAGCTAACGGGTTAAAAAATAAGTAAAATTTCAATGTTTGCATTTGATTTACAAGCAATAATACTTAAGCATGTAGAAGAAATGGAAATTATTTTTAATGATCAAGAAGACATTGTACGATTGGTACAAAAATCTTTGATTTAATGGGTTTCAGAATTTTCTTGGACGCCCCCTATGTATATGTATTATTTAAAACTGTTGTATTGTTTAAAATACCAAAAAAGAACTATAACCATTTACTTTTCAAGGCTTTTTCTGCTAATGTTACAGAACAGAACCCGAATTCGGAATATATTTTCAGATATAAAAGTACTCATACATTAATATTATATTCTGGTTTCACTATCATGTAGAGAGAATCACTTATTTTATCATATTACTCATTTTTATACGAGTTGATACATTTTGTCTTTTATAAACTGTTGTATTCCCCTACACTGAAATGCTAAATGAGCTATCATTTTACACGTTAAAAGGAAAAAACTATTTATGAAATATTTTGCTATTTTAAAAACACTATATTATAAACAAATGCATGAGTTACAATGTCACAAATGTTTATAAAAAATGATGTATTTTTTCTGTCCAAAAATGTGCTCCGCGTTAAGTTCATGTTCTTATGTATGCGACGAAAACAACCTCAAGGAAACTTTTAAAATGTATCAAGTGATTTTAAAATGTTACTTCAACAACAATAATTTATGTACACACATAAAATTTGGTTTTCAAATATGTCGAAATAAGCATAACGCAAGTTGGTATTGGTTTTGTGTGTGTGTGTGATTGCATGATTGATATTAATAAATTATTTTTTTCTTCATGAATGCGTTTTCAAAATCTCATTCAAAATTTATAAATTTTAAATTCAATAACTTTTAAAAAAAAAGAATATTACTTTGATTAAAAAATAGATTCTATTTCTTTTTACATGTAGTAATATCAATAGCCAGAAAAAAATATTGAAACAATTGGCGCAATAGAAAAAAAAAGTCTCAGCATTTTTAATGAAGACAAACTAGTTTTTTTTTCTGTCTAAGAGAAATAAGATTATCGCTTTTTTTTTGCCATTGGGATGTGAACAAAACTGTGAACGTAAAAATTATCATACTTTTTTTATTTTTTTTAAAATCTAGAGCTTTCAAATTTTGTGAGATTATATATATTTATAAATATATTAAATATATAATCTAAACTAAACTCATTGGCGTGACAGCCCATGAGGACCAAGACATTCTGTTCTCAACTCAGATTTTATACCCTTGAGCCCTGAGGTGCATTAGCAGACGTTCCAGTCAGGCGGTCAGTCTGAATGGAAGTCGCCAGTGTTTTGTTCTCAGTTAAGTGTGGTAATCATGTATCGACCCACAGCAGCTATGGGATGAAAGGCTGAGTCGACCTTGTCTACGGATCAACCACGGACCTGTGGCGTGGACGCGTGATACGCTACCATTCAGCCACTGGGCGTCATAGAAATATATATATATATATATATATATATATATATATATATATATATATATATATATATATATATATATATATATATATATATATACAATAATTTAGGCTGAAAGATCTACAGTTGATATTTTTGACCGATTTTTGTCAATTGAATCGTATTATGCGTGCATCCCTTTGAATGGTTTTCTCAAACATCTTAACTTTATAATATCTGATTATTTATTTTAGAAAGTAATTTTGGCTCGACACACATAGTTATATGAATATGGAAGTTTAATATCTAAAGTACATAATATTTGTACCTAGGTACTTAATGTGTTTTTGAAATTCGGTTGTAGTCAATTTTCATTTTTACATTAAGCGTCAGATTGTTGAAAAATATATTAACCTTTTACACAGCTACTTGGAACGTATTTTTCCATTACCAAAATATATTATTTGTTGCATTTCATGAATATTCAAGTGCAAACTACCACATCACTGGAGAACCTGTGAGCTTATTTTGCAAGTTAAAAAAGGAGGAAAAATAGTAAGAATGGAAGAAACATATTTGAAAAAGAATTCTGTGTTACGTATAAATTCAGGTAAAAAAAAGAAAGTAAAAGAAAAGAAAAAATCATTTTTCGAGCAATATCGCTATTTTAGATCAGAAAAACCTCATAATATTGCTTTGGACTTTTCTCTTGTATTTTTGCTTTGTAGAATTTCAAAAGTATGGATTTTTCTTTCTCAGAGCATGTTCCAAAGTAGAGATTGGTTTTATTTTCAATGCATAGTAGAATTTTTTCACTGTGTTACAAACACCTCAACCCTTATACTAGCAATCAGAACGAACTTCTTTAATCTCACACATTCTAGAGGAATACTAATGCATATTTTACGGGTTTGAGAAGTCAGCATAAAGCCAATGCAGAATAGATGTTGAGAGCTCCTGTTCTCAATTTCCTTATGTAATTTTTTTATTATTTATTATTATTGATAGAAAAAATATTTTTTTATTATAAAAATATTATTTTTATCATGTAAGCTGTGTGTAGTCACGAAAACAATCAATTAATTTATTTTTAGTATTAAAAATAGTCACATATTAACCCTAATAGTATATTTTTTTCCTTAAATACCTGCCATTTTATATTTATTTGACCTTTTTCATGAAAAATGTATAAATAATGAACCTTTTAACTAATAGTTTTAACTTATTAGAAGATATATTTTGTTAAGTGATACATTTTTAAAATTTACTTCATAAAATAAAAAATTCAAAATTTTACCAATTATTCTTTAATCTCCTTTCTACTAAGAAATATTAGAGAAATGATCCACATGATGGAAGAAATTTAACTAGTTATGTATATTTTTGTAAAAATGTTTAGAGAATTTGTGTGTGTGTTTAAATATGTAATAATTAATGCTCTCTCCATGTAACGTTACAGAATAGGACCCGTTTTGGAATGTTTTTTCAGATAAAGCATTCCAACATTTGTATTATATTTTACTTTTTCAATTCTATGTAGAGTAGTATAGTTAATCTCCATACTCATTTTTAACTGAGCAGACCCATTTTTTAGTGTAAAATGTGTTTTGCATTTTTTTCCTATATAGTAATGCTTACGTAACTTACCTTTACATGTGTGTGTTAAATGGAGAAAATTACCATATGATGAACATTTTGATATTTTAAATGAGTTATTTTATAAGCAATTGAACGAATTACAACCAAAGACATTTTCACGATAACTGAGACGTTTTTTGGTCTGAAAATGAGTCTCACGTTTAGTTAAGGTTATTATACATTTGAAGGAGACAATCTTACAATATTTTCTTTGTAAATTGGGTTGCACATTAACAACTAGGCATTGCAAGAACGTTAACTCTCCAAATGTGGAAGCCATTTCATGAAGGCACCATCTAGTGGAGGGAACCTCGCTACCAAATTTCAAAGCCTGAATTTATTTGAATTCAAGCTTTTGTGTCGGATACTAAATACTGCAGTAATTTAAGTTTTCTGAGAGTACCAGAACCAAATATTGATTCTTGAGTGGTCTAATACATGCTACATAATCATGTGACATGCGCGTCAATGATTTTCTGATTGAGAAAATCTATTGACTCCAGCCGGGATCGAACCCGCAATCATGGGCTTACGAATCGGGCACGCTACCTCTAAGCGACCGAAATGACCCTTACGCTATTCTTAAATGATTCGCTGATTTGTACATTTGTCATGTATAACAGCCATTTATTATTTGTTTTAAACTTAAAAAGAAATAATGAGTTATCTTTCTCTGCCATTAAATTTATTTTTATTTATTTATTTTTAGTAATTTGTTTTAATAATACACAATATTTCTAATTAAATACGAAACCATTACAAAGAATGTTACAATCCCATTAAAATCAGACAATAAACTGACTTCTACAAGCCTACATAACGGGCATTTAGTTATTTCACTAAACCTTTTACTACCACGCACCAAATGATTTCTCCGCCATTATTTTATGACGAAATGTAGAAATACAAAGAGTAAAACTATTCAAACACACAGTACAATGCATGAACTCATTCCTTCATTGTGCTCAGCGTAGGATAAAATACAATTCTCTAGGTTTTTCCTGAATGTATTCACTCTCATTTGTCCTGTTCCCTTTTACACGTCATTATATGAAACGAGAAGAGCTTTTGTAAGTGGAAAGCGATTTAGCCTGGTCTTTTGTGAAAGAACATTTTTATAGCCAAAGCATAAAGTAACCCATTCCTGTAAAGAATAATGAAAGAGAGAACCCTATATAGCTAGGAAAAATGCGTTTTTTTCTAATATCTCCTGGAATAAAAAATGCGCTTTAAAGCACCCTAAGACAGAAAAATAACGATGCATCTTTTTTTTTTTTCAAATTGTTCGTGCCGATCATCGTGAGAGCATATTTTGATAGTAATAAGAATTGTTAAAAAAAGTATGTAGAAAAGAACATGAGCATGACAAATTTCTCGCTTTTAGCCCTTTTTGCATTGTACGTTAAAAGGAAAGGAAATTAGTAAAATGCGAAAGAAAAGTTAATATGTAAGAATAACGAAAAAAATATTAGTGCTAATATTACTTTTCACCTGTCAAATTAGTTTGCGTCTTTAATTTATTTCTTAAATGAAAGTTTTCAAAACTTTTCCAAGTCACTAAGACCCACTAGTTATAGTTAAGAAAACAAGAAAATATGAGTTTTTTTTGTAAAAGACTACGGTAATAGAAAGGTTATAAGAGTCTGATAAAATTATATTGTATTTGTTTCATATATAAAATAATATGACATTATAAATATAAAATTTATTTTTTTTAAATTAAGTTATTCAAATTTTATATATATTTATAGATTATCTACACTTTATGTGCTATGTTATAAATGTTTTATGTGAGGAGTAATAATATGCTATATATGAGGTCTATACTCTCTAGCGCATCCAGCCAAATAGGTATTTTGCCGCAACCTGGAGGTTGCAGGTGTAATTTGGTTCATTGATGAAGCAGACATTGTTATAAAAATAGCTACTTTTTATTTATGACTGATCAACTCAAATTTAATAACTGCGGAAGCAATCATAATTTTTTTCCTAATCTGAATTTATAAGATTATCAAATGACTTAACCCTTGATCCTCCTGTGGTTCACTTGAAAGATCTTTCCTTTCTATAGCCTTCTTCAAATCTATTTATTATTTTCACTTTTCCTAGTGGCAGTTCTAGCTTGAATGATGACTTAAAGGACGAATGACTCACTACTAACGATTAACGACTAGCAACTCAATATTCAAAACTGAACTTTACAACTTTAACACACCCCTTGCCATACTTAAAACTGCATTTACATTGGCATAAAATCAAGTCATCTCTACGGAAGGAGGTTTTAAACTGAAACTACAGTTAAAAAATAATTTCTCCAAGAGTTGAAGGGCCGCGTATAGTACTCGTCACAGCTTTAAGCTAAAACAACGTTTCACACAAATTTGAACTCCACCGCTGAAGAGTATATAATTATCAGTGAGGTCGGTTATATACTGTAGAATATTATAGCAGATGTTGTGTTTGTGCATGTAGACTATACTGTACCCTAATAATTAGTTCATTAAATCGATCAAGGACTCTTTAAGAAACATATATAGAACGAATGTTTATGGTAAATTTTTGAAAAAGGGAATTTAAAATGTGGAAGTGAACTCATATTTAAATAAAATGTAAATTAATCTATTTAGCAGGTAAAATGATCACATTTCTTACTATGATTGCACATGACAAGTGATTGTATGGTTACTTATTGTAAACCACAACACTTAATGCTCATCAAGTTTACAGTTTTACGCAAAAAATCTTTTGACCCAAAAATGTACCTGTACCTTTTGATCCATGATAAAAATGTGCTTCATAATTTCATTAAAGGTCTTAGAAATTTGATTGCGTATCAAATATTTTCCTTGAATTTCTTATTATGTATAAATTATTAGGATACATCAAACTGCTTAATGTTTATTTTCTTTTAATGCAATGTGGATTATAAGAAAAGTCAAACTTTATTTCGTTACGGTGAAAGCAGTAATTTGAAAAAATGAAGAGGTGCAATTTATTAGTAGTTATAAATGGTTTGTGTGTGTGTGACATATTATATTTATTACCCTTTTTATAGCTATAATGTGCATTTGTATTTGTGAATAAATAATAACAATACATTCGAATTAATAACTGATAATAATTGATAATAAATATATTGATATGTAATAAATTTTGTTAATTTAGAAAAAAAATCCAATAAAAATAATACAATTGCTTTATAATTTTTAAAGAAACCTAATTAAAATATATTTGGCATAGTAAATTTTTAAATTTAAATACATTAATAAATATTTTAAATAGTTTAAGTGTAATTAGAAAAGCAATATTAAATACATCGTAAGTTGGCTTGTGATAACTTTAAGATGTCTTTCCTGTAATAAATTTCATGATCTCGGAGCATTTCATTAAATTACCGTAAAACTTTTTAAAATTTCTAACATAAATTGTAATTTTTTTCTTCTTTTTCCTAAAATGTTCTTAAATTTTGTATTAAAGATGTTTACTGGAATATGCTCCTGTCCGCTTAAATTAATATACAGTAGAACCTGTTTTTGTTAGGTCTTTGTTTATGCGATTTTTTATGTGCGACATTTTTTATGCGATGTATGAATTTCAATGCCTTTGGCGCCCCAGTAATGTTTTATATTTATTTACCAGTCGAAAAACGGAGAATATTAGGACACCTCTCCCCTCTTAGAGTCAGGTTTCGCTTTTAATATTTTGTGAGGACCCCCTGGGTCCCACCCTGGACACTAATATTAATTTGAGGCAAAGAATGACCAAATGCCAATTGTATAATAATAACTTATATTTATTCACTTGAGTCAAATATCAAAATCTCTAATGACAAATAGTATCTATATGCCTACGTCAAACAAAAAAGGTTCACTGCTGATGGCTCAATAGCCTTCATCTGTGCTAACTTACAACGCTCTACTTAAATACCCTATCTACTTCGTATATCCCGTTTTCTCCTTTAAGAGTTGATTGGAAATATACGCGAATTTACAATCCCCAAAAGCGCCTAAGAATATTAGTGAAAAGGTGCCGTACAGATTCGTCACAATTTTATAAATTTGGTAAATACGTATTTAGTGTTAGTCAGGCCTTTGGTCCCTAGAGTCCTGCCCCCCGTGGCAGGACTCAAGGGCTTTGGTACCACTGTAATGTTTTCTCTCTATTTACTAGTGGTGTAACGCAGAATGTTAGGACCCCTCCCCCTAAGTCAGGTTTTGCCTTAAATATTTTATAAATCGGGTAAATACGTATTTAACGTTATTCAGGCCTTGGGCCCCTAGAGTTCTGACCCCCCCCGTGATGCGAAGGTGTACGTTACGCCACTGAAATGCAGACACTTCAAGACGCTCTGTTCATTTGCTGTAAACAGTCACCCGACAATGCGCATTCAGTTGCTTTCTCTCAACGCTCCAGCATTCCGTGCTGGATTGAAGACGAAACTTTCAACGACAGTGACATTATTAATAAATTGATAGATTATGAAGGCGGACAAGAATAACCTGATTCTTTGAGAGCGGATAAAAATATGCAGGGATCTTAGCTTTCCACGAAATTTTAAAAGCATTTTCTTAAAACAGATACCAATTAAGAAAAGTGTATAAAATTCCAAAAAGGACTTCAATCATGCATATCTGGTTATCGTGACATTTACAAGCATCTGACCACCCGAACGTCACAAAAATTTATCTCTTACTTTATGTTGCCAAAAAATAAATCAATTGAAATTGTACCTTCAAGTGACGAAAGCGATTTTGAACTTATTCATCACAGGGCTTTGGCTTACGATGAGTAGCAATAAATTATGTATGTGCATTTTGAAAACTTATCCGTATATACAATGAGGAACAATATGTTTTTAAAACGTTTCCATGTGTAATTTTTAATTATTTATTTTGCTAGGAAGGAATGTTTACATAAATTTCGTAAATAATTGGCATATTTTACAAATGCGACTTTTCTTATGCGGTCCCCATTCACCGCATAAAAACAGCCTCAACTGTATTGTATAAAATAAAACAGTATTATAATTGTTAATTAATATACGTTATACATAAAGTTATTGTATAATTTCAGCAAGAATGGATATTTACAAAAGGTCGACCGAGCAAACGATAATTCAAAAAAATGATTTTAATTCATTTTTCTTTAGACTTTCAAAGCATTCTACCTATGGATATTTTAATTACCTTTTTTTATATTCATACTTAAACAATTTTTTTACATATGAAACAAAAATATCAAATAAAATTTACACCCGAACAATTTTATATCTTGAAAAATGGGAAAATATTATTTTTGGGTAGTAATAAACAATAATCTATGTTTTTGTGAAGATGTTTATTCTGTACAAATTTATTAATGCGTCTATTTAACGTAATAAGTAACATTATGATTTTAATATTTTTTAAAAAAATAAGCTAATCCATTTCTGACTAATTTCTTTATATTTTCCTTTATCTTTTTCAAACTTTGTGAAGTCAGTAAATAGATAATTAATTTAAAAATTGTGTTTTTCCTTTTTAATGAGTTTATGCTCTATAGTTTTAAAGCAGGATTTATATATTAAAATTTTATCTCTGTAACGCTAAAGTAAAATATTTTGTAAATCTTTTAATATAATTTAAAGCAACAAAATAACAAATAATTTTATTCTATGCTTCAATGGATTTTTAAATAAGCATTTTTCATAAATTCAGAAATTGCAACGAAATTGGTTTTTTTTTAATCCAAAGCTAATAATGATAAACATTATTTGCATTCTGCATTTAATAAAGCCAGTAATAACTGCATGCCTGTAATGTTTTGATAATGCATTTGATATTGGACAAGTTCCAATAGAAAGGCGAAATGAGAGATTAGAATTTGCTAGTAAATAACGAAAAATAAGAGGGATGTGGAGAAGGAAGAGACTTTTAGAAGCCAAAATACTTGTTTATCAAAATTTCATTTGCAAACAGACATTAATTTTTCAACAGGTTTTAAAATTATCCTTTGAGTGCATTGTAAGAATTCCATTTTATATTTTAAAAGTATCCTCTTATGATGAATAACGAGAAAAGGTTTTTATGCTGTTCAAACAAATATTCGAATAATTTAAAACAAAGCAATATCTGAAATGAACATTCCATTTAGATTAACTGATTGCTTATTACAGAAGATCTGAGGCATTTATTTAATATTTTTAATTAGAAAAATAATCACCAAAAAATGGTAAAATTATTAATTAACTTCACATACCTTTTAGTGAAGAAATAATTTCATGTAGTATCTTAATGCCGTAAAGAACACGTTGCTGTAAAAATATATTAACCTCAAAAGGAATGTAAAGAATTTCTGCTTCAAGCTACTTTAAGTAAACAGAAGTATGAATATTCGGTACTTACTTATTATACCAAATGAAAAGACGTCTCTAATTCAAAAACTATCGTCATCCTTAATATTATCGTATTGAAACATGTGCGGGAACAGAGTCAATTATCGGCTGCATTTTGGAGCATTAGGCGAAATTCGTCGAATGTATAATACGCAAGTACTGAATATTTTTAAAGACAATATTAATTATTTATTCTCTCAGTAATTTCATTCTTACAATGTAAAAAAAAAATTGCTTTTCCAGCTATACAGAAATTGTCATAACTGCTAGAATAATGAAAATTAACGAAATTATTTGGAACCAAAGCAAACGTCACAATATCAGGGAAAACTTCTCATTTACTAATATACCAAAAAATGTTTTTTAAAAAATAAATGGAATTGTAAAAATATTCCAATATTTTCCCCTTCAAAACCCCTCAAAAGTATTTTTAGACTCTAAGGCATAAAAAAAAGAAAACGAGCAGAAACTTAATTCCATTGATAAAATCCCCAAAATATAAAACTATTTGTTTAGTTCCGTAACAGAAGGAAATAAACGAATTAGCATACAATTGAAATTTTAAGATTTTGAATTTTTTTGGGAGGCTTATATATAGAGTATAGGATGAAATAATTAATAGTTACATGTGTGTTTTTTATATTGAAATGCAGATATTGAAGTCCCAGATTATTTGATAGAAAATGTGTAAAAAAACCTAGCTTTTTGTCTCTAGTAAAGGGTGTTTTTTAGAGGTATAGAAGTTTAAATTGCAATAAAACAACGATGTATTATTCGATTAACATGGAACTTTTTTTATTCGAAAGATAATCTTGTGGCAGTGCATTTTAAATATGATTTCTGGTATATGACTGCCACGGCTGGCTCAGATGTAGTCCAATCTGGACGTCCAATTTTCGATGACTTTTTCCAACATTTATGGCCGTATATCGACAATAACACGGCGAATGTTGTCTTCCAAATGGTCAAGCGTTTGTGGCTTATCCGCATAGACCAATGACTTTACATAGCCCCACAGAAAATAGTCTAGCGGTGTTAAATCACAAGATCTTGGAGGCCAATTCACAGGTCCAAAACGTGAAATTAGGCGGTCACCAAACGTGTCTTTCAATAAATCGATTGTGGCACGAGCTGTGTGACATGTTGCGCCGTCTTGTTGGAATCACAGCTCCTGGACATCATGATTGTTCAATTCAGGAATGAAAAAGTTAGTAATCATGGTTCTATACCGATCACCATTGACTGTAACATTGTGGCCTTCATCGTTTTTGAAGAAGGATTCCACCAGCCCATAAAGCGCACCAAACAGTCAGTTTTTCTGGATGTAACGGTGTTTCGACATACTTTTGTGGATTAGCTTCACTCCAAATGCGGCAGTTTTGTTTGTTGACGTAGCCATTCAACCAGAAGTGCGCTTCATCGCTCAACAAAATTCGCTTATGAAAATTGGGAACAACGGCAATGTCGTTTTGGGCCCATTTGACGAATCAACGCCTTGCTTGATGATCGTTTTGATTGCCAAACCAAACTGAGAATAAATCACTTGGCAGCTGTTAAATCGGTCGTCATCTTGGAAAGTAATGCCAACTTAAACTTCTACACCTGGAAAAAAACACTCTTTATTAAAATGTACTGTTAGTTGTGCACATTAAAGGCGAAATATTTTTGAATTATATATTGTAAAATTTTTTCGGAAATAACTAAGTACCATTCGCAGGAGGACTTTCTTTTTAAGCAAAGTAATCGATAGCGAAGAGTTAATTATTCCGTTTAGTGATTTTATTTTTAGTTATTTCTGTATCGATCGCGAAAAAAAATACCACGCTATTATGGGTAGACATTCATACGGCAGGTGTAGCGTATATGGAGAATATATTTATTATTACTTCATTCATTAAATCTTTAGGAAATCCTTAAATGCAGCCTGTTATTCAGATAATTTTTCTCGTTAAACCTCTAAATCTGGAGGGGGATTTTTGGTTTTAAAATGCTGTAGGATAATCCGAAATTATAAGATACTACTTCCTTCAATATTTTCTGCATATACATACATTGATTTAAGGTATCCGACTACGTTCGGAACCGGGATTTTAAAAAAGCGAAAAAATGGATGATTTTCATGATATTTAGTGTCACTCAGATTAGAATACATGAATAAAATTGTTTTATGGACATTTTGACAAAAACCATTTATTTAAATATAATATTTTGGCAAAAAATTAACGTAGAAAAATCTATTTTCCAAATGTTCTCTTTTTCTAAAAAATGGTTCTATTATAACAATATTTTGCCTCTATGTAGCTCAGGCCTCTCTACAGATGCTTAAGTAGGAATTTTGAAAAATTCACATTATTTTCAGAGTTACCACCAATTGAAATAATTATTGGCGTTTTTTTTCTTAAAATTGCAACCATCTGTACTTGTAAAATATGAATAAACCCAGTAGTAAGTTGTATATTTCAAAAATTCTAGTTAAGCCTTTGAACAGAGGTCTGAGCTATATATAGGCAAAATATTATTATAATAGAAGCATTTTTCACAGAAGGAGAACATTTGGAAAATAGATTATTCTAAGTTAATTTTTTGTTAAAATATTGTATTTAAATAAATTTTTTTCGCCAAAATGTGCTTAAAACAATTTTATGCATATATTCTAATCTAAGTGACACTAAATATCATGAACATTTTTCATTTATGCGCTTTTGAAAATTATGGTTCCGAACGTAGTCGGATACCTTAAATTATTTGAATTAACTATACATGAACTTCAGGTAGTAAGAAATATGTTTATAAGTGATGTTGCAGAAATAACTTACACTTAAATTTAATAAAAGAATGATTGAAATAAAATATGATATTTATAATGTGTTACATAAAGTGCTGCATATTATCAAAATATAGTTTGAAAGGAACTAGAAAATTAAATTTATTTAATGGGTCATATATATTCATATATATATATATATATATAGTTTGCTAATACACTGATTATATATTAATCAAAATTTTGAGAAAATCTAGATAAAGATGTTATTATTCTACTGAAAAACTGAAATTATTTAATGAAGCAAAGATGTCCCAAAAAAGGGATATATTCTTAGGTTAATTTTTCTGTTAATATTTCTTAATTTATGTGTAGAAATTTTATCAGTCTGTATGTCTCTCTGTATATATCTTTTCTTACTACATCAAATACTCTGATCTGGTGTATCGATGATTTACGACTCATCACATTTAAGATATTTTTTTGTAACTCGGTTAGTTATTGTTTAAAATAAAAAAAAATGAATAATAAAAATTTGGAATATATATATACTAGCCGTTACCCTCCCGCTTCACTGGGTATTTTACGATGTTGTATAAATGTATACTGTTTACATATATATGAATTATTGATATCTAGAGTTAAGAATTCGATTGTACTGAAAAATATATTTATAACTGTAACTCTCGCCTCTTGATATAAAAAGGACATAAATTATAATATCTAATTTCTATTTATATCTAAAATAGAAGTAGAAAATATTTTGTGCTCACTTAACCTAATAAATAAGGGGGGCCAAAGCAACTTTCAGTGGATCTATACTTCATAAAATAAATGTGCATGCTAAATTTCAAGTCTAAATCTAACAGAGCAAAAACGGAATTTTTAAAGAAACGTGCTCAACAAATTTTAAAAAAATGGGTTAAATTCAAAAACAGGAATTTTTCTATAAAACGCCTTAATCCCTCGTACCCCACTCCTTTGAGGGTCCATTTTCGCAAAACTCTTTGTAAAAGGAACTCTATTCGATGAACGGATTATACCTTCTAATTTTCAAGCAGGTGGGTCTATTAGTTGAAAAGCGAAAATATTTATCTATTACACCCCTTAATCCCCCTCAGTGTCCCAAGGGGATGAATTTTCCCCAAAACTATTTTGTACCGGATCTCTACACCATGAAAGGAATCCGCTTACCATATTTTTAAGACTGTACGTCTAATAATTTAAAATGGAAATAATTGTCTATAACGCCCCCTAAGCCCCCGCAACGCCACTTAGGATGTGATTTTCACAAAACCCATCTTATAGCAGATGTCTACTTAATGAATGGAACCTGCTTACTCAATTTCAAGATTTTTCTTCTAATAGTTTTTAAAAGGAGATAATTACCTATAACGCCCCTTAATTCTCCACAATGCCACTTGGTGGTCAATTCTGACAAAACCCATTTTGTAGCGGATATGTAATGAATGAAAGGAATCCGCTTACCAAATTTCAAGACTGTGCGTCTAATAGTTTAATAATGTAAATAATTATCTAAAACGCCCCTTAAGCCCCTGTAACGCCACTTAGGAAGGAATTTTCACGAAACCCATCTTTTGGCGGATATCTGCTTAATGAATGGAATCAGCTTACTCAATTTCAAGATTTTACTTTTAACAGTTTAAAAAAGGAGATAATTGCCTTAGTTCTCTACAACGCCACTTGGTGGGCGAGTTTAACAAAAACCATTTTGTAGTGGATCTCTACTCTATGAAAGGAATCCGCTTACCAAATTTCAAGATTGTACGTCTAATAGTTTTAAAATGGAAATAATTATGCATAATGTCCCTTAAGAGCCCTCAGCCCCCCTTGGAGATCGATTTTTTAAAAAATTATTATGTAGGGAATCTTTAAACTATGAAAGAAATCTACCAAGTTTCAAGACTATGCATATAATAGTTTAATAGTGGAAATAATTATCTATAACGTCTCTTAAACCCCTCTAACGCCCCTTGGGATTCGTTCGATCTTCGCAAAATCCGTTCTAAGCTGATGTCTACTCCATGAAGGGAGCTTCCTACCAGATTTCAAATCTGTAGTTTTACTAGTTCCGGTGATATCGTGATTAGTCAGTCAGTGAGTGAGTGAGTTGCTTTTCTCTTTCAGTTATACAGATATATAACTGAAAACTGCCCATCCAGTATTGTGGTTACAGACGCTCACCGCTATGCCATTGGGCCTGGTTTTGAATCTCGGGAAAGGCATGGCTGTTTGTTAACGCATAGTGCCTGCGTGGTATGGGAACGATCTAAATATTCGTCGAGTCGCAAGTCCTATGTGATTGGAGAAGGGTACAAAAGTTGGAAGACCCTCCGATTTGTTTCCAGGGTGTCCTTCCTCAAATTAGGAGTGGAACCGAGCTAAATCGTACTTTTACCTCCATGGTGTTTAAAGCTACGGATAACGACAGAAGATAGAATAATCCCTTGTAGCTATGAATTTCATGGGCCTCGTTCTGGCACTGTCGATAGGGTTGCATTAGCAACAACAACTGAAAGTCGCTGTGAATATCCGAAATAAAATTTTAGTTCATGAACTTTTTAAAATTTGTACAAGGAAGATATTATCCTAAATCCGTAGGAAGATAGTTTTAATTCAACTTTTACAATGCTTTGAACTGAAATGAATTAATGTTTTTTGAAGCTGCTATTTTATTTTAACATGGTTTCTATTGATCATCCTATCGGAGAATAGGAGAATCAAAAATTTATGTACATTTAAATCTTTTATGTAAAATAATAAAACTATAGTTCTTAAAATAAAAATGTAACTAAAATGTTTTTTTATTATATTTCCAAAACTGTAAGTCGTATATATAAATATTTTCATTACAATATTATGCAAAAATAATACATCACGCACACACAGTAACCTAGTTATTCCTTACATTTATTACTAGAATTACTTTCAAGTAAAACAAAGATAATTTAAAAGAAACACTGTATTACTTTAATCAATATTTCTTCAATGCTTCTTTCCCGAGTCCCGAGCTAACAATTCTTTCACATAATTTATGTCATCACATCTCTATCAATAAACGTATCAATCTTTACTCAGTAAAAAGACTATCCCATTGTTGAAGACATCAGCAGTAAAAAAAAATCCTAAGTCGAATATTTCCCGAAACTTGAGATATTCTTCAAAATAAATCCAAGATAAAAAGAAATCAAAAGAATAATGGAGGCATCAAACCAAAAGGAAACCCAGACTAATTTCTTTTAAATGAGGTATATCTATTGTGTAGAAATATATCATCCTGACGAATCTGTCATCGAATTGAACGCTCCAATACATTTCAATGCTCTAATAAAAGGTTTCGGAATTTTTTTAGCGAGCTATCAAATACGACCGACTTATTCCATTCCATGCGGATCAGTGTTGCGAAGTGATCTCAAAATGCGATTATTTATTCAATTCTTACACTTTCCCCCACAACCCTATGAGATCCGTCTTCAATCTTTAGTATTACAAAAGATACATTATGCAAAACGGTGCGAAGCATTAAGCCGAGTTGGTTCTCCAAACACGACAGAATGTATTTCAAAATGCGCTGGAGCCAAGCCTAACTCGAAGACGTTACATATGCCATGAGTCACTGGCTTTCAAAGCACCATTAATCATCCACAGTGGCGACATAAATGGCACCGTGAGTTTCTTTTTCTTCGCCATTGTTTGACTTCTCGAACGATGAAGGTTCACTGTGTATTGTATGTTTGGAGTTGTCACTCTGTGAACTTGATCTACATATGGTTTTGAAGTAAAAAAAAGGTGAAAAATGTAGAAATCCATGTCTTTATATTCATAAACGGCTGAAGAATATAAATTTGCTTTAATAAAACTTCCTTTAAGGTTTAGGATAATTATTATTAATTGGAAAAATATTATTTTTATGCTTGGAAGATTGTTTGAGGAGTTTATATATATATATATTCATTTCCACCTTTTTTGAATTATCAAGTCAAACAAGAATCGAATCTTCTTTAATGGCGATTCAAGTTACACCATATGAATAGTGTTCTTGTAAAATATTATTTTCTCTATTTCTCGGACAATTGAGATAAAATATGTTTTGTTTAGGTTACTCAATTAATTTAATTTGCATATTTCTTGAAAAGAACAAAATATTTGAATGCAATCTTTTTGCAAAACACTTAAGCTACATGAAGTAAGTCACCATCTGGTTTGTAGAAAATAATATGATTAAAGTTTCAATAGAAGTATTTGTATTGAATGGTAAACTTTTAGTAATTTTTAACAGAGTGCTCGTCCGACCCCGTTGTTACATGCGGGGATTGAACATGTTGATGTGCTAAAGAATACTAAAGGTTCTTTTCCTTTATGGATATATTACAACTAGTATTCTTTAACTGTTGTTATTGATCTGCAACATTTTGAGATGTTGCAATTCGGCTGCTTATCAATATATGTACAAACGGTGATATGTTTCTTCGGTAGGTAGGAAGTCCCAGAGATTGTCGATTTGAAGGGAAACCTTTATTATTATAGAACTCTATTGAAATATGATGTAAGAATGACGTGTCATGAAGGGTAACGTAACCAATCGCAAGACGCTATCAGCATAACATTGAGCCCGTAAAGTTACACACATACTGATTGGAGGTGACCTGTTTCCGTTTGAATTTTACATTATCATACTAGAGGTAATGGCTGTTTGCCTCTCTCTCTCTATGAAAAAGAGTGACTGAGACTCCTGGCTTTAGCTCCTACATATATATTGATAAACTGGTTATCTGTTCTCTCACTACTCAGGCAAACTTGGTAATTGTCTCTATTCTGAAGATGTTATAGGAAAAACAAAATGTTAAAAGCCACTATGAATCAACACCACCGTAACGCATTGTCGTGAGATCGTGGAAGGTGCTACGAAAAATGTGTACGGCTGCCGAAAATGCTGTTTAGTGAATAGTTATGCCATTTTAGTACTTTCACGCATTTTTTTGAATTTTTTTCTCATATTCGTTCGTTTTAGGCCTCCATAGCCTTCATATCACCTATGAGATCCTTGCAACAACAACTAGAGAAAGTTCATTTCACATGTCCATATGGTGCGGATGGGCGTTTAATACTAGGTATGACCATTCAGATTTGTAACTCTGAACTATATTATAGTATTTGAAGTCGCCTAATTAGCTGCATTTTACACGAAACAACAGCATTTCCAAAATGTCTTCAGGGATTTCTATGCCAAAGAGGAAGGGTGATCTATTCGCTATCTCTAGATACACCAAATAAACGTGCTGTATGTGTGAAACGAACATGAATTGGCCTTGAAAATGTATCCATTGGTATTCTTTGCATAAAAGAATTCGCAGTTGAAGTTTCGGGATAACTGGATTGTTTTATAAGAGGTGCATCCTTTTTTTTTTCAAAAGAAGGGATCTCAAATATTAACTTGAATTCATTTATATGATAATTGCTGTAATGAAGAATTCATTTACTTCTAACAAAGAGAGGGCACGACTAAGGAAATTCATTTGGGGTCGAAACATTGTGTAATAGTAGTACTCCTTTAGGGTGTTCAACTCTCAATTTAATTCCGGCGAATGGCCAGTCAATCCGGTGAAAAAAGACTTCGAAATTCATGCTTAGCTTTTATACAATTAAATTTTAATTTCCTTCAACGATTTTGTAGCTTGGTTGATATATCGTCTGCATACTATGCGCGAGGTCTGGGATCGATTCATGGGTCATTTTTTTTTCACTTCATTTAATTATTTTTCAAATTAAATTCATTTATGGAAGGTTTTTTTAAAAATTAAATGATCTTTTATAAAATAAAACAATAAAATAAATTTATTATTTAAATTATTTAAAATTATTATTGATAAAAATATTTAAAATACTTATTATTAAAAATTATTTAAAATATTTATTAATTAAAATTATTTAAAATAATTATTATTTAAAATTGTTTAAAAAATGTTTAATTAAAATAATTAATAAGAATTATAATAATAAAATTTATTAATAATAAGTATTATTATTAAAATTATTAATTTATTATTAAAATCATTAATTGATTTTAAAAAGTAATAATTTATTTTTAAATTTATTAATTATTTTTTTAAAATTATTAATTTTTAATTTTTTAAAAAAATAATTAAATAAATTTTTGATATTATTTAAATTTATTTAAAAATGATTTATTAAATGTTTTATAAAATTATAAAATAATTAATTTAATAATACATAAAAAACATTTTTTTGAATACCAATTGTAAAATAATTAATTTAATAATAGTATACTTTATAAATGATTTAATATTATGTATGATATTTTATTTATAGTATATTTTTTTACATTATGAAACTATTTGTAACTAATTTTTATGTATAATAAAAATTATTATAAATATTATATTATATATTTATTTTATATACTTTATTATAAATACTATTTATTAATATAAAATATATTTATATAAAATTTTTGTAAAAATATTTATATAGATACAGTATTTTTTACTTTATAAAATACAAAATAATTACATAAAATATGATTTAATATTTAACAAACCTTTCATAAAAATAGTTTATTTAATTTAAAAAATAATTAAATGAAATGAAAATAAAAATGTCAGCTGAATCGAATCCAGACCTCGCGCAGAGCATGGAGACGATATATCAACCAAGCTACGAAATCATTGGAGGGAATTGAAATTTAATTGTATAAAAGCTAAGCATGAATTTCGAAGGCTTCTTTTCCAAGAATTGACTGGCCATTCGACGGAATTAGATTGAGGGTTGAACACCCTAAAGGAGTACTACTATTACACCAAGTCTCGACCCTAAATGAATTTCCTTAATCGTACCCACTCCTTGTAAGATTAAATTAATAAAAATTGGGATATTTTTTTAAGAAAAGAATATTTTTTTAATTAGTGATATTTTTTAAAAAAATTAAATATTATCAACTTTTACAATATTAAACGGAGGATTATCAAAAGGAATCCGTAAATAATAATTGTTTAGAATGCATATTCTGAGATATTTGCGGAATATCTAATAGAAAATTTTAGATTTTATACAATAATAAATATTTTTTACTTAATGAATTTTAATCGAGACGCCGAAGATTTTAAGTTTAATATTATTAATCATATTCAAATGAAATTTAATTTCTTAGAATAATTTAGGTAAAGTGTAGCCTTTTTGATGTTAAAACAAAGAATTCAACATCCTTATTACCTAATAAATATTGTATGCTTTGTTCCCTTTTTTATTTTATTTTTTTGTTTTTATCAATAAAACCGACGTTATAAAAATATCGAAGACAGAAAAGTTTTTGGGAAATGAAGACGAAATGTTGCTCTTGATGCATTTAAATATATTACGTAATATATAACATAGAAATCTAGTATTTCCAAGCAAATGAACAGTAAACAGACCGTATTTTATTTTTAGTCGAATAAAACGCAAAACAAAAAACGAGATTTTCAATTTCAAAAAACATTTTTCTCGTTTACATGAACGAGAAGTTCTGTCATTACCTAATATTCTGAAACACGTTCTGTTTTAATTTTGCTTTCATTTTAATTTAAATCTCACTCTGAATGCAATCTGTGACTATTGACAATGTACAGTTTAATTCTGAACCACAGCAAAGGGACGAGGACAGCATCTGAGTTGACAGCCACTACCCTCTCCACACTTTCGCCCAAAGAAACGGGAGAACTTTGAGCCTCGCTAAATTTAAGGTGACTTAAATCTGTTTTCGGCGGGGGGGGGTTAAAGTCATTCCACGTTTCAAACACAAGATTCAGTAACACCAACCATAATTTCGTGAAAATGATCACTCAGATACTGCGACCACATCAATCATTCTGATGTTATAAAACAATAAAATTATTGTAGCATATATATAATTTATTTATTAAATATAAAAAAACTACCTGAAACTTTTTAGCTTAAATTTTCCTAAGAATTTCTGGAACAAAGGATTGAAATAGTGCAATTTAGCATGAAAGTGTTAAAAATCAGAAACAGTTAGTTGTTTTTTGTTGTTGTGAAGTAGCATAACGTTGCAGTAAATAGACTGAAAAGGAACCAAGGTAAAAACTACGCATTCGAAATTGTTTTAGAGTTCTAAAGCCCATTCAGAATTTTCCGCGCACATTCTTGAGAAGTAACATAAACAAAAGATAGGAAAAGCATGTCATACAAAACATTCCGTTATGTTTTCCCAAACGACCGAACATTTTAAGGGCTCACCTCATCAACGGAACTGACAGACGTATTTGCAGAAATGTTTCCGTTTCTGATAGGAGACCTAAAAAGGCAAAATGCATTGAGAAAATGGGATTCAGCAGCAAGAGAAAAACATATACAGTTTTATTCCTGGAGAAATATTCTTGAGGGAAACCGTTGTAAAAACATTGTTTCCTATTTTTAAACGCGTTTTTCGCATTTCCGCCACGCTTTGACTACATTCTAAATTCCCACATTTCCCCGCCATCAATGCAACTGAACATCGCATGTGTTACATTTTAAACTGTGATCTGAAGTTGATAAAAAAACTTTTTCGGATCCTTGGGTCATTTTGGAAGAAGTTGTGGCTATTCCATTATCTTAAAATTGCGTTATATAGAAAATGGCACGTTTTAGTTTCATACACATGGCTCCAAAGGAACCCAAAATAATATACTTCTAGTTTGCAGGCAATTCAAATATGCTGCCCTTTATATTTATTTTTCATATATATATATAAACATTTATTTAAGCTTTTTTAACAAAATTATTCAGAAACGTAAAGTAATACTATTCTGACATCGTGGTTTCACACACACAATTATAATTATTTATTAGCGTATATTTTCTAATTTCATCAGATAAATGATATACAAAAATAAATATTTCTACATATTGTAATAGTTTGTTTCTCTTAAATGTCAATTTTATCAATTTCGGAGTTATTTGTTTCGGAATAGTTATTTTTATTTTAGAGTTATTATAAAATAAATTTACGATAATTCTTTAATATTTTTTACTGTAATAGAGTTTTTAAGTATTAAGTGAATGGTATTTTATTTATGTTACGCTCCCCTAACTAGTGTTCCCCACCCTTTTTGTAGCCGTGGACCGGTCAACGTTGGGTAATTCTACCGCGGCCCGCTGATGGGGGAGGACGTTGATGGTTAAAATTTTAGATTGTTTTAATAATTTTATTTTAATTGTATTTAAACGTGCCTTCAGTTTAAAATATAGCTACACCAAAAATGAATATAAAGTTATTTAACAAGGAATATAAAGTGATTTTCATTAAAAGTAGTGTTGTAGAGTGGTCCTATGTGTTTTCTCTCAGGAAACCAGACGAGGATGTTGACAAAACACCTTATTTTCACACTCGGTTGCTCGGGGCTTCGCTCGTCTGATCTCCCACGCACACTCTAAAAACCCTTAATTCTCGTTTCGCTTAATACACTTTATCTCCGCCGCGCGACGCCCACTGCGCCTGCTCGAACAAGTAGCCAACACCCAAGAAAAATATGCCTCAGTAAATAAAATGGAAATAATTTAATGAATCATGGACCGGGGGTTGGAGACCACTGCTCTAAAGCAATGATCCTCAAGCATTTTTCGTTTTTGTTGTTGTTGTCACGGTACACTTTTAACAATTTAAAATTTCAGTGGCACACTAACAATAGAATAAATTTAAAAGAATTTTACTTATCTGTAATAAACTGTATATATGTAATAATTCCCTCTCGTATCCTTTTTATTAACTCTTCGTACTAATCTTTAAACAAACTTTAAGTCTTTGGATTAAAAATAACACTGTAATCTTAATCGTAATCGACTAGTCCGAAATCCCTGCCTCACCCATTCTATCCAATCAGAACTACTATTACGTAATAATCACGCACTTGCACTACTGGTATAAAAAACAAAAATCTTGTGTAATCCCTCTTTTTGTCTGCTTGCCTTCATCATGTAAGAAGATAAATAACAGTATCTCTTTGTCTTTGTGTCCGCCAACATGCTGCTGCTTATTCAATGTGAAAATGTACCGCAACTGTGTTTTAATCTGCTGTATGTGTGATGTGTGCTTAATAGTAAGGGAGGTAAAGTTATTCGGACGATGCATTCAATAAACCAGATATGACAACAAACCAACACCGGCCAACGCTACTACAATATATATATATATATATATATATATATATATATGTAAAATAGTTTTTGAAAGTCTTTTCAATATTAAATGAAACAATATGCATGGTAAAGACATAAGAATAATGTTTATCTCGAATGATTAATTACAAATTTACTATAATACGTTTAATGCTAAATTTGAGCTAGATGACTTTGATAATATCTTACATATTTTGTCTTAAAATGATAATGCTACTCTCATTTCGACATTTATATTTAAAATGCTCGATCTTTTTTTTACATTTTCATTGAAAATCGAATTCGCGCAAATAAGATGTGGGAAATTGTAACCATTTTTTTAAAAAGCTTTTTTGTCTATAGTGGGATAATCGTCACTAATTTTAATTAAAAATGAGTAAATTAACTCTGTCGAATGCTTTGAAATTAAATCTCAATTATTAAAGAATAATCTTAGTTCTTCCTCTTTATTCAAATGCAGATGTATCTGTTATTACAAATGGATTACAAACCCAATCAAATTTTTTATATCTAAAGTTCGAAAGTAACGAATTATTCTCTGCTGTAGTGTTGTCAAATGGTCAATAATGATTTTATGAATAGTTTATTTTTATAAAACGACCGAATGATTCAGTTCCAGATTTTTTGTTATTTTTTCTTCTCAGAGTACAATTAATATATTTAAGAAAATCTGTTAGCATACTTGAAGAATTTGGTGGCACACGAAAGTGTCGCAGCACATTGGTTGAGAATCACTGCTCTAAAGCAACATGAGGGTTATTGACAACGGACTTCGATCAAGTAAAGAAGGTTTTGAACTACGACAAATTTGATGTCGCTGGCTACAACTGCATTAGGGTTCGAACTCTTGACATGTTGGCTTCCAACTTGTGACCCTCACCACTACGGAACCACAGCCACGTTATGTATTTCTAACACTACTGCAAAAAAAAAAAAAAAAAACTCGAAGGCAATGTTTTTATTAATTTGGCTTCTGTATATGATTAAAGTTTACATACAGTAGATGTTTTTTTTATTATTTCGTTAAAGTAGAAGAATCGTCTTGAAAACTGGTTTAGGAAATCCGTTTTGGAGGATAACTTAAGCAACTTTACTGTAACTTACTCTTGCATGAAACTTTAACCATTTACTACTTTTTTTTCCAATATATTTCATAACATACGTAAAAAAAACACAAGACTTTAATGAATGGAGACTGTATGAGACTGTAGTCCAGAGATATGCAACCGGATCGCTCATCTGAGTGGCCCAATTATGGCTCAGTGCACTAAGAAAATCAATAATTTAAGAACAATATACTAAAAATGAAGCACGAAATTATATCAATGAAGCAAAAAAAAATCAATCAATTTTGCTATCAATTTGTTTTGATAGTAGAATGTAAAGAAGGGGCTTAGCCTGAGATATGTAGAGTTTCTCAACTCATCATACTCGTAAGCTTTTCATCGCGATCTGCGCGTGCGCGAGACCTCCAGTATTTGCGAGTAGTGCTTACTCGCGCAGGCACCTAAGATGCAATCTGCGCATGAGTTAGCTTTTCAACTATAGCGACCCCGTGCATTCTTTCCGATTTCATACTTCCTTGACAGCACACGCATCCCTTTGAGAGTAGTTACTAAATCATGTGAAATAAAGTAAGTAATCTAAATCTGAAAACATTGCCTTGTATATTAATCATACTGTGTCCCACAGATGAAAGGAAACATAAACTACCCCATAACTCAGTAAAATATGCATTAAAGTAAATATCTTTTATGTATTTGATGTAAATAAATAACTAAAATAAAAATCTAAAATAAGAGTTTTAATACTTTGATCAATTTTGCTTTGGTCCATTAGTGTTTTTCCCATTATCCTCATGTTGCGACCTGCATGAAATATCTGTCATATGAATGTGGCCAGGCAAGAAAAAAGGTTGAGTACCCCTGCTGAAGATCAAATGATTGTATCTTATTTTAAGGAAACTACAAAATTATCTCTTTAAGAAGTTCAGGATGAGAAAGGAACAAAAAAATTTCAAAAACGAACTATGTTGCTTCTGTATGTTTGTAAGCAGTTTTTAATCTTCTAAAGTGAAGATATTTTTGTCGGTCTTAGTAGAAAGTGCAGGTCTTTAAGTACTATGTATGAAGTAGATTCGCTGAGTGCAAAACTTATCTTTAAAATGTTGATTTCCGTCAGAAATATTTAATAAACTTAAGGGTGCTGGTTTTAATATTTTATGAGGAGCAAAATAAATTTGAAATTAACACACATCGTTGTAAAGCTATTCCTATCACCGTCACGTTTCACACGAACAACATTTATGTTTAATGTTCACTAATTTTCAATGGAAAAATATCTAGATTGAATAATGTATTAGATGACTTTGTTTTCTTTATTTATAATGCCATGAATGGATTTCTTCTGATAATGGAATTGTTATTATTTTAAAGATATTTTGTGTATGCAGAAATGTTCTTGATTGAATAACCCTTACATAAAAATTGTTTTATATGTAAACAGTAGTGATGCAATTAATGCTTTGAAATGAACAGAACAGAAATAATTATATCAGAAGTAAATGATTGAATTTTTCTAGGCTTCTGTGGAATTGTTACTCTATAGTTAAAATACCTTAGTTTTTCAGCTGGATGAAACCGTCTCGCTGTTACTTTTTACCAAAAAATTGATTAGACTTGTCACAAGTAGGTCATAAATTTGCAAAGAAATATTTGAAGAAAAAATTTGTTATCTAAAAAAAAAGGAGAAGAGGGAAAAAGAAGAAAATACAACAAGTTTTTTTTCTTATTTTCCTCTTTTTTTTAGAAAATATATCGAAGTTTTTGCATTTAAAAAATCGTATTGAACAAGTTTTTTTTCTAAAGGAAATTTGTTAAAAGTTGCAAAGATGTGTAGCTATTTATTTATTTCAATTATTGCATTTCAGTTATTTATTAAAGTGTAAAATATATAGCATTTTTATGAAATGATTAATATTTTTAAAAAAACTAACGTCTCAACAGTACTTAAAATAATCCTGTGATTTTATATGAGAAAAATACTTCAATCGTTTATGGGTAAAAATAGTAATCGAGTAAAAAAATATAGCATGATGATATAATTCTTACCTAAATTTCAAGAAATTAGTTTCAACAATTTTTTACGTACAAATTATTTCTCAATTTAACGAGATAAGAGTTTTCCAAAGATGCACATTTTATTGAGAAAAAATGATTGAATAATAAAAAAGAAGACTATGTTTAATTTTATCTTTGATATTGTTCAAGATTAGAATATCTAATTCAATGAATAATATACAAGGAGTAAAAAAAAAGCAAACATTACTCTTCTGGCAATAATTATAATTTTTAAAAATTGCTTTGATGTTAAATTCATAAGTATTTTATATCTGGAATAAATTCTTAATTCCCATGCTATTTTCTATATGTACTTATGAATTTCTATTACAAAAGCTGCATGACATTAATTATATAGGGTTATTCACAATTCCGAGTAGAAGATATACTAAGACGAATACAGCCAAAAAATAATGCAAAAAAGAGTACAGAAAAAAATTCAACAAGTGTTCTATATATGTCAATACAAAAGACCTGTTCCTACCCTTCTTTATTCAACATAGTACTAACAACGTTTATGGCATTACATGTTATTCGTTTCTTGTTAAACATGTTATACGAAAATCTGGTTTTTCTGCATAAAAAGAAGTTTTTGTACCCCCTTGTAGCATGATGTAATAAAACTGCAAGGAAAAATATAACGTTCTGTGCAAAACGTTGTTAGTTGTTAGTACCATGTTGAGCTGAAAGTGTGGCCTGAATTGGATCATCGCTTGATGAATGCCATATAACCAAGGTTTCCCTCATAGAACACCTGTAATGTATGTAAATAAAACTTGAATTTTTTCCCTGTAATCTTACAAATGTTCCTTTTTTTCTGTGTTCACGTTAGTTTTTTCACTACAGCTCTTCGAAACCCAGGAGAAATTTATGAATAACTTTAAATATGTAACACAACTTCGTACATCTAATCATCTACTTTTAAGAATTAAATTATTAACTCAAAAAATTAATATATAATACTTTGTAAAGTACTTATAAGAACTTCAAGATTTTTTTTACAGATTGTGTTTCTTTTAACCCTTTATCTACCGCATTATGATTTACTGCAGTTTTTTCCATGCAATAATTTTTTTTCGAATCACTACATTTAAAATTAAGGGATATACATGAACAAAATACTCAACTTTGCAAAATTCAATCCGTTACAGCTAATTAATTAATTAAAGATATTCAACTGTAAATTTAATTACACACAATGCTCACTTAAAATAAATAGTCAAATTGCTTGCTAAGGTCTTCATTAACATACAAAAAAATAAGACTCTTAAATTTTGAAATAAACTATTTTTTCGGGACAAAAATAATAATCTTCGCAACCCTCTGAAAACGCCGTCAGCTGAAAACGCAATTTTGCTATAAAACTATTTGCCTTCCTCTCTAAGATACTCATCACACAACCCGTGCTACCATATATCTTGGAATAGAGGATTCCAAAGAATATTTCCGCTAAGAATCGTCAGAATATTCGTAAAAATGGTTATTCTATGCACATTTTAAAGTGAATGTACTTATAAGTACCGTCGGTAGATAATGGGTTAATCAAAAAATTAATTTCACATGTATGATCTAACTATTTGCTTGATGGGATTAGAAATACTTTAATATAATTAAAATGAATCTACCATATAATCTGCTTATTCCCTTATACATGGAATTACTACAATTTTATTCATTAAATTGTTATAAATTAATTTTAAACCATTACACAGAAGATTGAAGAAAAGGAAAATATTAATTCAAAAGTTAATTAAAAGTTATATGCTCATAACTTCTTTACTGGTGATAAAATATTCCTTTCAGAGTATAAAAATAACTTATTCAGAGGCTTTTAAATTCTTTTAGATATAACATCCACATAAAATGAATAAAAATATTTCAGATACTAGCACTTTAAATATATTTTATGTTACACCATCTGCATCTACTTAGAACTTTATAATGCGATATAAGTTACACTAGAATGTTTCCTTTTAGCACGGTTGGGAATTAAAATCCAAAGCACGTTCTTTAGACTTAAAAAATGTCAATGTTAAAAAATTTAGCAAAAATGTCTACGGAATAAAGTATTCTCACAACATATTTTCTTGATTAAGGTAACTATAAACATAAGTTCTTATATTTCTCTCTCGAATAAAAACACCAACGCACACATTTCTTTTTTATCAGTGGACTATTTTACCATCTTTTCCAGAAATATAAAGTTTTCAAAATAAAATATTGTCCTCTATATCATTCCTTATAATTTAAAGAATCGCTTTAAGGCGATAACCAACGCATTCTGACTCTAGTTTTTGAGAAATAAAGCTTTCCAGTACCATTAACCAAAAGAAAAAAAATTCAAATGTGTTCTATTTTAGAAAGACCGGATAAGAAAGAAAGAACTATCATGTTGTCCCAAATTATTCAAATTTCCTTTGAAATTCGATACGATCCGTTAATTGCAGTCTGCCTCCACATACACCCTGTTATTTTCTAAAGAATATCAGCCTCCCGAAAATGTATAATCAATATGACATTCCAAATAAGGTCTGATATCATCAGCACGAAAACGTACAAATACGGTCTATTACGACTGATAGCCTATCTCACCACCATAATCGCCCTAAGAAATGGGATCGAGTACATACAGAACGTGATGAAGATGTTACTTTTTATGCACCGAGGGACGATCCTTTATGGTATTGGGCTTTTGTGTTCATTTCCAAGAAATTACTCTCAAAGCGTGGTCATTTACCAGTAGCGTCAGACGGAACGAACGAGGAATTTGTTAGCGAAATGGTGCATCCTCCATAACATAGCGTTGAAATACCGGGAGAATATCATTAATGCGGCCATTTGCGAATAATTAACTGCTGGGATGAAAAAGGACTTTCCGAAATCACGTGACCAGGCTATTAGAGGGAGACTGGAAACGGCGATCAATCAGAGAGTGTGGCTATTTTTAAAAAAGTACAGGACCTGGATGGTTTAAAGGACCATTTAAAATGAAGCTCTCAAATAAAGTATTGTCATTACCGAGCTATCTCTTTCTATTTTGGTGTTTTGTTTTGGAGAGAGGGATAGATACATTTAAATGGGGAACGATGCTTGAGTGAATTATATTCCAACAAGTGGTATATGTAAGACCTTGTAATTTTTTCATTAGAATGGTATTAAATATGTGTTGCAATAAACCCAGTAATGTTTGCTTAATGTTACTCAGTTATCTGTTAGGGTAATGGGTTAATTATTTTTTCGTTATATCAGGGGATTTTTTAAAAGTATATTTTAAAGTTACAGTAGTAATTTATGAATCTTTAACTGTTGTGGGCTGATTTCGTCCAAGAACTTTTGTTTCTGTAATATTATTGTTGGCTTCTAAGGAACGGTATAAAATTTGTAATACCTGAACATACAATTTGTTCTCAATAACTATGTTTAGCCCTCTATTGGGCGTGCGAATCCCTTAGATGTATAGTAAAAATAATTTCGATGCTGTGTCCACACGGTGTGTTAGAACACGCCCTTCCTTCTATCTTTCTTTCGTCACTCGTTCCAGGAATCAGTGTAAAGAATGAGAGCAATTACTTAATATTTATTGCGGAAAGGGCCATTGAATATAATAGATGCAGTGCGTCCAATAATGTCAGTTTTTATAAGTTTGTACAATTTCCTTGATACTGATTTTTCCCTTTCTAAAATAGTGCAGTTTTCAGTTTTATACGAAAATAATTCTAAACAAATATTTTGTAACATTTGTTCAATAGTTTTTCCCCCCTGGGATTTGAGATACATATGTTGAAAATCGCGTGCCTAGCCAGTGACTGTATTTTATTCACTCCTCAATGCAGCTGGAATAAAGCAAAATATTTATATGGGATTCAAAACCACACAATTACATCTTCACGCATATATGTAGGAAAACTAGGCCACGAATTTTTGAAAGAGCACCTGCGAAGACGGTCTGAGAGTAACATTTACATGCTTTTTTTCATTTTGACTCATATTTGAAGAAATATCTGATGTACAACGCCCTATTAAAGGCGAAAAACTAAGAGAGACACCATCAGGAACTTGGAAAAGAAGGTGCAGCCCCTCTCATCAGGCCCTTGTACATTGTAAGATGATTTGTGAAGACAGAAACAAGATATTTTAAAATGTAAACAGTGATGACACGGTGATAACTAACCATTACCTTTTGATATTTTATTTCGAATAAATATCTCACACAATTCCTGATTCTATTTTAAACTTTATTTTATGCCAAATATATTTTAATGTTAAATCTCACCTGTGGATGGAACTTCTTGACGCGCACTTAGCGAAGGGTTAGAGTAAGATTTAAGCTTCTACAGTTGAGGAGTAGCCTAGTAGCCTAGTGGTTATGATCCCAAACTGGACGCCAAGATTTCAAGGGATTTGAGTCATGTTGACACTGAAGACACGTCATATAGAGTACATTGGTACATGTTAAATCTGTCGAGATTCACTGTCTCCCATTAGTGGGGTATAGTAAAAAGAGGAAGGTGCGAGCTCAGGCGTCATTCGCGTCACTTGACCGAGGCTCAAAATTATGAAGTTCAGCTGCAATAGTCATGGTGTTGCTTTATAGTGTGACGTTAATATGACTCTTAAATTCAAACTCAGTGGCTCAACAGCCCATGAGGGCCACGGCCTACTGTGCGTATCCCAGTATACGTGACCATTGGGCGCTGAGGTGCGAGATGTCTCGATCAGTTGGTCAGTCTGAAGCGAGACCCCACAGTTTAAGTTTCCAAGCAGGATTGGTACTCATATATCGACCACTGCAGTGGGAATGGAAGGCAAAATAGCTCTCTCTTTGTAATAAAAGTGATATTAATCAGAATTAATAGTAGAGGGTACATCCATGTTATGTGTATCGAATTAAATAAAATTTCTCTAGTAATTCTTCGGAATTCTTATAGTTACAATATCGAATAATTATTTTAGAAGTTCAATAAATATTGTGTTTTAGTTAATTTTCTGCATTATAGTTGATAGAAGTAATAATTGAAGCGAAATTGGATAGGGAGTTTTTCGCTGACTGGATACATTTTTTACGTCCTCCTTGTATTTAACGATATGAAACGTTTTAATATTTTTCCAGAATTATGACATCCATTCAAAAGTCATTAATTTGTAAGTAAAGAGTATCTCTGAAAGTACTGTCGTAAGTAGAATTCTCATTTTCTAAAAATATATCACTGTCCCGAAAATAATAATTTTCAATCAGAATTTAGTGTATTTACCTTACGCTAAAATTAATAAGGAATATATATATACTTAAATTTACGAGTTTTACATTAAAATTTTGTGTTAGAAATAAAAAGCGTTTTCTTAAGAAATTCATGTTGACGTTCCCTTAAAAAAGAAAATTATATCTAATTAAAACTTTAAAACCTTAGGAATTCTCTAAAAATAAAATTATAATCTTTTTTCTCATCTCATTGCATGTTTTTTTCTTTCTTTAGCACGCATTTTTTAGTTTCTTTATCCTTATCCAATTTCAATTTACTTTCTTCCGAATTATTTTTTTCTTTTCGTTTTATATTTAAAATATTTTTTTTACGTTGTCTGATGCCAAGACTAACAAAAATGAATTATAACGCAATATACCCATTATTATAATGTTTTTCTTTTTGATACAGAACAAATATGAGATGAGTGATATAAGTAATATCTTTATTTTAGTATTGTGACTCTCTATAATCATTGACATGACAGGAATGATCTGCTGTGTCGAAAACGATGTCATTATTATATGATATAATTGTTACAAGCATTATCGACAAATATTATCTTTGACACATTAACAAGATTCAAACGTTTGTGTTATTCTTTTTTCATATCTTATTTCTTGACAGAGTATTTGAGCTTAAACATGTGATTTGAATATTTTAGTATCATAAATACCTTTACATATGTAAATTAAATGTCTTTTGAAAATATACTTTACTTTTCTTTCTTTTTATTAGATTAGTATACATTATTAACTCACTTTGAACTGCTAAATGGTTTCTTAAAAGTTACACATTATATGAATCCACACTGAATTATTTGTCTAGGATAATAAGTAATTCCTTCGTATTAAAATTTATTAAGAAAAAATGTTGTAAATTTACTTAAAACTAACGAAAAGTAATAAAAGAGGGAAAAGTAAAAGAAATAGAACACTTTTATTGCCTATTATTTTATAAAATGTGTGTGGAAATGAAACACATAATTTTTTAATTCGAAATATATTCAAAGAGTGTTTTTAACCAATTTTTCTTTTTTCTACTTAAGTAGTACTTATTATTTTCTAATTTTTACCTTCTTTAAGACCTAACTTTTCATTAAATACTTTTCTTCAAATAATTCATATGCATTTCTAATGGTATAGTTCTTCAAAATTATTTAACATAAAGTTTTTCTGTTTGCACATTTACGTCAATTTCTCTTTCATCTTCATAAGCATGCTATTCCATGATGGGAAGAGATTCATCATGAAGAAGCTGGGAAATCTCTTGAAAACACTCTTTAGTTTAGGCAGCATTTAATGAGTGGCAGCCTAATTTATGTTTTGAAGTTTCACAGAGTCTGATAATTTTCGTTTCTCATTCATTATAAATTTGTCAGTCATTGATATTATCTTAGACACTATAAAAGTATATGAATCATGCGGAAAAAATTTGAGGGCAAGAATAATCATGTTTTACTATTTTTTTAAAGAATGAGGTTATTTCTGAGGGCTCTTCTGCTGTAAGCCATAGCGGTCGACAATCGAGTTTGTACATACCCATGCAAATCATCATGATTTATCTTGGCCAATCGATAGCTTTCATTAGGATAGTATAATTTAAAATTGCAACAATTTAGCCAGAATATTTTGGCACAAAAGTAATTTACACCACCTAATAGTTAATGTATTAGGGCTTACTAAAATTTATTACTCAAATTACTAACCCTTCTATAGGATCGGCAATAGTGAACTCGAACTACAATGTATTCATTTATGAATTTTTTTAAAATTTTTACAATAGAAAAAATACATTTTTACCCATGAGAAATATTACTTTGAAGATGATAAATAGTTTCAAAAAAAGTAAACAGAACTATAATTTACTTTACAAAGGCATATTTATGTGGGGTATTAAGTATTAATTAATTGAGAACTTTATTTTTAATATCGAAATATTTTGTATTGTTCAGTAGCTAAATGGCTTTCAAATGTTGAAAAGAAATCTTGCAAATAACAATCAGTTCTCTTAGAGTAAATTGATATTTACTCTTGAAATCGATTGTAAATTCAATAGATTTTCCTTCTAACAGTAAATAAATAATATACGTAATAATAATACAAATACTCTAACACTTACCAATGTTGCTTCCCAGCAACTTCCTTTTATAAGATATTCTTGAAACTTCTAGAGTTATCTTGTCAAATAATCATCTTCTAGGTTTATATAGAAGGACATATTTCCATGACCAAATTTTAAAAGTTTTCCACATTTGAGGACCAAATTTTCTGTCAAAATCTTTCGTACTTAGATTATGGAAAGCACATTTTCTCTGAATACAAATAAATTTTTCAGGCACAATATCCTTTCGCCAGAAAAGTGAACAAGGTCCAAAGTTTTCTTAACCCACGGTCACTTGCGCCTGTTTTTGCTACCGTCGCTACTAGCGGGGTGTAGAGAACACCCCAAACTTTAACACGTGTATTTAATTATGAAAATAAAATTAAATCATTATGATACATATTTATAAATACAAGATGTTTTTTGTATTATACAAGTAAAATTATTAAATTTATTGCATACAAATGAGACTAACATTAATTTAAACTAAACATACACAATTTTCCTTTTAAAACACATAATTATATATTTTTAATAAACTAGTAAAACGTATATACCAGTAATAAATATACTTTATTATTAATGAGATAATGATTGTAGAAAGTAGAAAAATAATATTTTAATCATTTTCCAAACATTCAGATCAGACGGTATACATATGCTCAACTTCTCGCAAAAGTTCTCACAGCCCCCAAATAAACTTTTTAAGGTCATTACATTCCAATCGTTCGAGAAAAAAGGATCGCATCAAGTTTGAAGGTTCAATGACCTAAAATGTGCAGCTACAGAAAAAATTGTGGTTCTACGCATTCTTTTTAGAATCCTGGGAGGATTTCCTTGTTGCTGGGGTGCATAGAACATCCCGTGCGAGTGATCGCGGGTTAATAGTATGAAATAAATGAATGTGTATAATAAGAAAGATAATTATAAATAATAATAATTATTATTTTTACTCACATTAATTGCAAATGTTATAGGAAGTTTTGTCAAAATATTAAACTTGATGTATTTCATAATTCTATTTATGTATCCTTGTTATAAGATTTTGGTCATGTAAAGAAATAAATAAAAGATGAAAAAATCCAATTATGTATAAATCATGAAGCATGCTTCCTACGACATGACAAAAATTTAAAAAAAATTATTTTAAGTTTCTACATATTTATAAGAACAAATTTGCATGATATTCGTTTAAGTAAACAAGTTGATCAGTTTTAGAGGTAAAAAAATCTTATTTGATTTTTCAATTAGTTTTCTATCACATGTTTTTTTAGAGATTTTTATTCATGTAAAAATGATAGGTGCAAGATTATTATCTTAAGGGATTATGCGATATATTTTTTTCTTCTTTTACGCACAATAACTTTCAAGATTTAATCACTCACGGTTATTGAAAATGGCAATATCCTCAGGAAGCTAACTTTTTTGTAGTCCAAAAAGTTTTGACGTTAAATGGAAGAAATTCAATTATTCTGTAGATGAAGTTCGGAAGAAATGTGAATAAAAATGGTGAAAAAAGTCTTTTTACCCAAATCCTTTAAGTTAGGTGATTTTTTTAGACAAGGATGTTCTTGTCTCTTTATTTAAAATAGGATGTATTAGAAATTAGTCTTTATTAAAAATGTTATGTTATTTATGGTAAATTTAAGCTTTTTAGCTAGGTTTTTGTGAAAATTTAATTACTAAATTATTTACTGCAATTATAAATTCTAGCCCAAAATACACGAAGGATACATTTTAATTAAACTAGATTTTTATACGTTAAGCAAAAACATTTAAGTCTGTTATTTAATCAAGTGAATAGCTTAAAAAATGTTTGAGAACAAAACTGAACAGGTTAAAAAGTTATCACTGTAACTTATATATATATAAAATATATATATATATATGAAGATAAAACTAAATTTTTCAAAGGGAGAATTATTGAACTGACTATATTGAATTTTTAGCATGTTCATAATTTTATCCATGCGGAATTAGTCTCTAGTTTCTGTTGGTAATTATTATTAAGACTTTTTTGACTTTTATGAAATTATTGTTTTCATGGAGGAATGTGCTTTTTATGTTTAATTTTTAAACTATTTTGTTTGGGTTAGTTACTTTTAATTTTGCGTTCAATGCTTTCCTAAGAGGATATCGATTACGATACAATTTAAAATACCAATTAAAAATTAATTCACTTAAGAATGTTTACTATGTGTAGGTCCATATATATATATTCTATTAAACACACATGTCAGGCGAGTTATTAATTTTAAGTTACAAATTTATTTTTTAAGAAGATGCTCAAAGTAACTTAATTAATGCTACTGACACCTTACCTTTGTTTAATCTAAGCTATATATATATTGTATAAATATAAATTTTTATACTTTGAGATTCATGAGTGAAAATAATTATTTTACCTTAAAAACTAATGTAGTTTAAAAGAAAATCCCACACACAGAAATATATTGCAAATATATAATCTTTGTTAAGGTTGAAATAAAAAGTATTTTTATATGGAAGGTTTGTTTTAAAGAATACTGTAATTTTTGTATTATATTTTAACTTTTAATATTTCTACACGAAAAGATGAAGTAACTCTTCTTATGAATATACATTTTTATGTGGGGGACGGAAACATTAAGGAATCATAAAAAATATAAATATAAATGAAGGCACTAAGTTATATGTTAACTTTTTACTCTGTGGATTTTCAAAAAGTATAATTAAAAATAAACCCCAAAAGTTTATACGTTTTCAATAATAACTATTCAATCTTTTGAATATTCAAAAACATTTATCTAATTTGATAAAAATAGCAGTGCTTTTAAGCTATCGTTGATAATTTAAATTTTAGACAATTATTCATTTTTACAGAAGTATGGAAATTAATTAGAATAATATTTATAGAATCTGATACAACTCATTAAAATATTAATAATTCTTACATATTTGACTGTAAAGAGAATTGAAAATAATTTCTTGTTTAGAGAGATTCACAAAAACCTTTACGAAAAAAATAAACGGTACTTATTTTAACGGCCTGTATCTTTTGAATTCCTTCTGACGTATAAATTTAGATATTACATATACAAATAAAATGTTGCTTATGTTTTCTTTAAATATGAACATTATACCCTGAAAAAACATTATCATTAAATAATGAACAATTTAATAAATTTGAATATTCTGCAGAAATTGATGCTTATTTTATATTCATAATGCATTGGAAAATACATTTTTCTTACAAATCATATACACTGCAGCCCAAAATAAAGATAAAAAACTCACTTCAGAATATATATCACATTTCAGCTACCTTCTAAGTCAAAAATCCTTTTTCCTCTCTCCCTTTTAAACTACTTTACTCGAAACATACCGAAACCTACATTAAATTCCAAGCATCTCATTTGACAGTTCCAGTGGCATACCCTTCACAAAGACAGCACCTGGAGAGCAGGTTGACACTCCCCCCAATGAATATTAATGCCTCTCTGATGAATGACACTCTCACGTACACGTCAAATGAGTCTCCAGGACATGTTGCAATGGCCGGACTGTGGTCATTCCGGACCTATTTCCCGGATGTTAGAGGGTTCATATCGGGAATTAGCCTCTGGGGTTATATATTCCCCTACTAACTCTTTAGTGCCCTGCGTTGGTATACTGGGCCCATGGATTCATGGTTAACTAGGTCATATTTGATTGAATACCCTCTTAATTGGTGTGCTTGGGAAACGGTAATTGTTTGCCGAAAGTAATGTTGGCTATTTACCAATTACTGCTTGGCTCTTGATGTTTAGGAAGCTTATACAGAGGTAATTAGTCTTTTTAATACTGTATGAGGGTCTGAAGTCGTAATGTTATTCCTTGGAGTCTCACGATTTGGATATTTATTCTTTAGTTTATATAGTTTTATAATTTAAATTATTCTATTATTTAAACAATTATTTGGCATAATTAGGTGAAACATTAAATGTAGTTTTTATTTTGTATAATGATATTTTTTCGGAAATATTTTTCGTGAGTAATCGTTCTAAAATTAGTTAGAAGTAATTTAAATGAAAAATATATTTAATGCCTTAATTTAGATTATTACTCCTGTATAAAATTTAAAAGAATTTTAAAATCTGTTTAAGCATATAACAGAATAACTGATTTCTTAAAAAGGGGCCCGGTACCCCTAAAATGTTTATAATATTGTTTTTTTATTTCTATTTAGTCATTTTTTTTGCACAATTATCTTTTAATTGATATATCATTTTTGAAAGTTGGAAAATTAGAAGTTAAAATAAAACTTCTCAGTTGAAAAATGTATGCAAACCAATTAGGAAATTCGAACACACTCCTCTTTTAGATAAAAAAGCTAGAAAAAGCTTTTTGATAAAGAAATATATTTTAAAAGGAGAATTGATAACTACAAAAAAAGTGAGGTGTTATATAAAAAGCAGGATATTTATAAGGCATTACAATAATGTAATTTTTTGTGTGAAATGTGTAAATATAAAATTTTTGAATTTAGGCATTTTTTTATATTAATAATTTCATAATTTCAGTTCTTGTTCCTCATATGTTTTTCACACAAAAATAATGCCTCAATATTATGGTTAGAATAAAACTAAAATCTTTGTTACGACAGAAAATTTCTTGAATTTTCTTCTGTAATTAATGCACTCCAAAAAAGTGAACATTTATAAAAACGTTTGCAGTTCAAATAACATGAAAATTCGATTACTTGAAAGAAAAATATATAGCTAATGTCTTAAAGTGGTATTTTAAGTTTATTTAAGCTTATTATATTTATTTCTCCACATTTATAAACTTTTATTTGGTTTTCCCCAGTTTATGCTTTTTCGATACATTCAAAATGCTACTCTTTACATAATCATTTGCTCACTTTCACTTTTTCCTGTCTGCTATATATAATGCATGTAACAAAATAGGGATCCGTTTTGCGGTAAACTGAATACTTTTTTTAAAAAAAAAATTAATGTAGGATATTTGTCTTTCTTTTTTTCATTGAATTTTAGAATGCTTATCAATATTTTATTTTCTTTCTCCAAAACTAATAAAGTTATCGTAAAAATCGATCCTTTAAGTTATTAAAAACAGTATTTAAAATATTGCGAAAAAATTTCGGGTCAGAAAATTAATAATTACAAAATAAGTAGGACCTTAAAACTTTCTAAAACTTCTTTAAAAAAATTAAATTTTTAAAATCGTGTGAATAATATGTGCAAAATTTCATCTGGTGTCATTTTTTTGGATAAAACATCATATGAAATTCTAAAATATAATTTTTAAATACATAAATGGGAAAAAAATGTTCAAAGGGTACCGAGTCCTCTTAATTATATACTTTTAAGGATTTGCAACAACTTAGGATGTTTTTATTTGATTTATAAAATCGTTTTAGAGCTATTATTCAGTCTAAAGCAATAAATCATAGTAATTTTCACATTTGTAATTCATAGAAATTCTCTTCTCTTGCACATATTCTAACAATTTTAGTTCATGTAATTAAGAAATAAAATATTTTGATGGGATTATTATGGACACAAAAATATGTGGAATTTATTACACCTCTAAAAATATTCCATACATAACTGAATATTAAATTTTTTCTACCATCATTTATTATTTTGTGTAATATTAAAACTCAAGATATTTATTAATGCTGCCAAGATTACAATTTATAATTTCATATAAAGAGTATAGAAAATTTTTACTGGCCTCGGTATCCTAGTGGTCATGGTCAAGGACTTGCGGCTGGTGTGTCACAAGTTCGATCCGTAATTTCACTGAAGATACGTCGTGTAGAGAGTCTTATGTGTGAGGGACAATAGAACTCTGCTTCGCAAGCACGCAACTTACCACTGGACCAAACTGATCACTTTAGTCTGGAGGTTCTTACAGGCTTATACTTGTGGATACCACCGTCACATACTTCCCCACCAGTGCGTTGGTGTATAGGTGAACGTACGATGTAGTTGTTATGGCTAGCGTGTGATTTGTTGCTGTTGCGTCAAATAGATCTGACGGCTTGCTTGTTACGTTATGTCAGTGTTTCTCAAACTGTGGGGCGCGCCCCACTGGGGGCGCGAGCATATCGAAAATAAAAGTTTAAACAAATTTATTTACTAGAATAAAGTAAAACAAAAAAGTTCTGACATAATAAAAATATACACATTTACACGGAAATATATATATATATATATATATATATATATATATATATATATATATATATATATATATATATATATTATCTGCGATTTTACATCATCAAAAATAAAAGCTTATACTTCAAAACCTCATTTTTTAGCTATCTTTGATACTATAACCAAATAAAAAACGTTTTATTCGATTTGCTGTAATCCCATGATGAGAGATTTTTTTATTACGTTTTCTTTTCAAAGTGAAAATGCTACTCTTTTAAAGGAAAGGCAAAATCCAGAGCCATAATCAAAAAAAAATTGATGTAGATAAAAAGTTAATCACTGTTTTATATTATTGTCATCAGCTGTAGGCAGCAGAATGTATTTTCTGCGGTTTAACCTTTGAGCTTACTTGTACGGTTAGTTACGTCCATGATCTTACGTATTTGTTTTTTTCATTTAGGGAAGTTTAAAGGATTACTAAGCCAAGCATAATGAAAAACGTTTTACATAATTTTTTTAGAACATCCATATTGTAATAAATACACTTTTAATCCGGAAGCGGTCACGCCGAGCACAGAGTGCGCGAAATCGGTAATTCTGGCAAAATTGTTTAATTGTTACCAATGGCCCTGACACTATCCTCCTGTTTGACAATCTTAACGTGAACTAAAATATGTTTGTCACATATCTCCCTCTTTTTTTTTTTGGGAGTGACAGACGTTTTTTTACTATCTTAAGGTACATGTTTTTGTCTGAGTTCCCGGTGTGATAACTTAATTTCCGAAATGTTTTTTGTGTCCTTGAAAGTAGGTGAGTATATTTTCTCTTAATTACATTATTCACTGGAATTACGATATTTATTGTGTACTATAAAAATAATTATAAAAAAAGGATTGGGGTGACTCAATAACTTCGCTCGACCATTTGTATCGAGTGCGCCTGCTCCAGGGTTAAAACATGTTGAAGTCTTTTCGCTTTAAATACTAAAAATAATACAATTATTCTTCATCAGAATTTTTTTTTATTGTTCATTATTCAACATCAATTCTAAATGCTAATTCTCTGAGACTTGAAATTACAGTTAGCTTAAAACTAACTATAATTTGAGCAATCATTTTAAAAAAATCATTTTACATTTTTGTAAACATTGTCGCACACTTGGCTTTACTCTCCTTACAATTAAGCGATTATATCAATAATGTTTTATTTTCTCATAAATGAACTTGTGCAAAGAGCGGGTACTTCGGCCGATATACTTTTAATGTATCAGTGATGCACAGAGTATTTTATAACTAATTAATTAATACTAAATTAAGAACAAGTTTAATAAGTATTAGCTACTTCCATGGGCTTGTCTTACAGAGCAAAGTTTTTCAAAGGAATGCTTATGATTAGAAATTGACCCTCTGAGTTCTTTTTCTACATTTAGCTGATATCTATATTTTGTTTTCTAAGCAACCACCGCATTTTGCAATATATTCCAATTTAAAAATTAGAGAAAGGAAAAATAACATAATATAATTATTCTATCACTTAATTTATTTTTTTTTTTGCTCAAAAGTAACATGTACGAAATTTAATTCTCATGTCATGAATTTTTACGGTTTATAATAAAGATTGTTGCTTTAGCGTCAAAGTGCATTATTATTGCGTTCAGTACATTATTAATGTATAAGGGGCGCGCGATAAAAATTGTGATTGAAAAGGGGGGCACCAGTATTGAAAGTTTGAGAAGCACTGCGTTATGTAGATCTGACGGCTTTTTGTTGTTCTTGCGGCTGGTAGATGGCGCCACGACAGCTGCGTGAACGATGCGTGTTTTCAAAGTTCAGCCAGGGTGACCAATGATGGTAAAACTCGCAACCTTTGGATTCGTAAGCACCTAACCTACAACTGGACCAAAATGATGAATTTATAATCTGGATGGTTTTTACTCGCTAATACCCAACGTCACATGTGCATTAAATCAATCTTCCCGTAAAAGGGGTGTGGAGGGTGAGTTGGCAGATCAGTTGTCACCCTCGTCACTTGATCATGATTCCTAATTATGAGGTATGTTGCCAATAGCCCTAGTGTTACACTTATACTTAAGACTTTTATAAGTAATCAATGTACATTTGATTTACAAATATTTATTTTTGATATGCTAATTAGTAATAAATTAATTGTAAACTCTCACCTCAGTGTTTCCCAGTTAACTTCCCTAAATCCGTCAAAGCGTGTGTTTAGAATATCATCTATATCATAATAATTATATTGTATGATCTGAATTTCAATCAAGCCAGTCTGTACTGTCTAGACAGTGAGAATCATTTCTGAGTTACAACATCTCAATAATTGTACCGAGCAATGTTCGATGTACTTTTCAAATTCAATAATCAGCAATGTGAGAAACAACGTAAAGTACGATTGTTTAAGTACAATTCTAGAATTTAAATTCAAATTCTACTGGTTAGTGATAATGTTTCAAATAATTGATTCGTTGTAAGATTACATTTACCACTGTAGAATGTATCACTGTGAAGTCAATGGAAATTCTATTTAAAAAAAACCTGTTTTTCTTTTAAATTTTGAAAATTCTATTTTTCTGAAAAAACGTATAGATGAATAAAATTTTTGATATTTAGTGTCACTTGAATTAGAAGTGATTATAAAATTATTTAAGTGCAATTGTTTGGAAAAAAGTGGAAAGAAAGCAATATATTTTCAAAATATTCACTTTTTATCTAAAATACTCCTATAATAATATTTTGCCTACATATAGTTAAGACACTCACAGAGACTGAGTTATGATTTTTGAAATATATAATTTAGAAATGGGCTTATTTATATATTTTAATACATCAGAGTAGAGAAATTTTATCAAAAACTACCGGTTATTTTTTTCATCGATCGTAAAATTCCTTGTTCAGGTTCTATGTAGATGTTGAAGCTATGTGTAGGCAAAGCAATATTATGGTATAAGCATTTTTCATAAAATGAGAATGTTTTAATTTTATGTTATACATTATTTCTTTTTTTTTTCGCTTATAAGTTTCATTTAAATAATTTTTTTGTTGTAATATCCTTAAAACAATTTGATATTTGAATTATTATTCAAGTGACGATAAATATAAAACAAATCATTCATTTATACGATTTTAAAAATTACGGTCCTAAACATAATCAGTCACCTTGAGCATTGCCATTTATAGAGTAACTAATTTCATTCTTAGAAAAGGTAAATAAAACTTAATTAAAACATTAATGATGAATGAAAAAAATAAAAAAAAAAAGAAAAGAAAATTATGTGGAAGTGTTGTAAAGTGGTTTTTAAACATACTTTCTAATTATATAAAACATCTTCTGACTTGAATGTAGGATAAAAATCATATATCTAGTTTAAAAAGGTACAAAATGAACAAAAGCCTTTCTCGTAAATAAGAATAACTATGTAAAAGTTACATGAGTTCGATGCTAAATCACGTTTTTAAATAATTTGGAAGAAAAATTAATCGTATTTTTAATATTTAACTCTTAATTACATGCACACGAATTATGTACACAATGATGCACCTATTTTTATTGTCCATTTAGTAATAATTATCTTCAGCACCGTACATAATCTTCAAATATACCATTTAAGGGCTTAATCATTCTAAAACACGTAAACTGATAAAAATATTAGGGAATCAAATAGAATAAAGAATATAGTACCCGGAACAAACTTTAAAATTTTATTCGCTTTTCTTGACAAAATTAAAATTACTCTTTTTGGCTTGAAGAGGACTATTTTGTGAAGCTTAATTAACGCAATTAATAACTTTATGAATTATGAGGTTACAAAAAAGGGACTCAAAAGTTGATTCAGTGTCTCCCAATTAAAATTTTTAATGTTGAATATTTTTTATTCAGGTATTTTTTAAACGATGAATATTATTTAGTTTCTAATTCTAAAAATTGAAAAACATATTAATATTTTTAAATAGATGAATTGTTACGGATACAATTATGCGTGCAAAATTTAATTCCATAGTATAGTAAACTTTTTATTAGGTTTTACGAGGCCAATAAAGTCCTTAAATTCAAAAATTTCCTTGATAATAGTTAAGGATGTGCACTCGAAAAGAAATTAAGTATCTTGTTTTTTATTTGTATTAGTGTGAAATTGTTGGCAAAATTGATTTACTGATCCAAGTATGGAAACAAATCACTGCATATACAGGGTTCAAAATAAGTATTTCAATAAAATACCTATAAATTAACTCTTTATAAGGCCGTGGTTAATATATATATATATATATATATATATATATATATATATATATATACTACTCTTAAATTAATTTATTTATAAATGTTTTTAGGAAGCTATTTCTCTATATTTATGCTGCTAGTGTTTCGGCTAGCATGTCAACTGATATCTGGATTTCACACATGTCACATGAGCAAAGCAGAACCTGAAAATCTTCTGAGCAGCATGGTTTTTTTCTTATGGGCTGCATATTAGCAACTAAGCCTTTACAGACACGGTAAGTCTCCAAATGTGAGAGCCATTTCATGTCGGCACCATCTAGTGGTGGCTTTTGCTACTACATTTTGACGCTTTTATTAATTTTAATTCAAGCTCTCGTCGGATGCTAAATATTGCTATGATACACTTTTTCCGAGGGTATCAGAGGCAATTTGATACTCAAGGGATCTTTTACATACCACTTAATTATATGACATACGTGCCTATGATTTTAACATCCAGAAAATCTATCGACTCCAGCCGGTATCGAACCCGACATCTTGAGCTTTGGAAGCGGTCATGTTACGGAGCCACAGAGCTGACAGCAAGGAAACTGTAACGGATAACGTGAAATTTATTACAGTTAGTGACCATACGCTATCTTGATAAAAAAAATATAGACGTTGCTATTTATGCTCTACTACAGCACATGAGAGCAAGATTTGCATAGCTTGTATTGTGTGCATGGTTTGCGTAGTTTGCAGTGTCCTGCTTTGTATTGATCCATGTTTTTGAAATTTCAAGAAAAGTAATTTGTATAAATTCCGAAATTTTTTCCATACAAAATATGTCTAATTTATATTTTTTAAGTCTATTTTAATATTTACACATTATTTTTGAGTCTTGTAATGCAATATAAAAAGAAATGCAAAACTGTGAAGATGTCCTACATTGAAGTAGGTCCGAGGTGTTGGAAACTATACTTCCAACCAAAAAAATAGTCTTGAAAATCAAATTAATTTTATGTAATATGGTAAATGAATTTCTTTTTATAAAAATAAACCTAAATCCCAAAAATATTTAACATAATTTTACTAGAAAAAAATGTCCTTATAAAGGTTTAAAATTAAGTCATATGGTAGAAAGTGTTTCTCGAAATATTTTCGAATGCAATAATATCGTACATATGGTTGAAAATCGCAGTAAATCAAAAAAGTATGCAATTTGAGCTTAGGGCATTTACAAATTCTTTAGTGAAATATCAACACAAAGATAAAACCTGCGTAATGATACTTCCACCCGTCGGCGAGAAATGGCACGAAAAGTTGTTTTAGCTGGGTGCACAAAAAAGTTGCTTAACCAGGTATAAAACTAGAGTAACTCGAAATATATATTTTTTAAGGTTATAAACAGACAATCTAAAAATGAGTAAATTAAATCAGCTTTGTAGAATGTTAGCTTCGTGTGTGTAATATTAGAATTGGAATATCTCTCAAGGTATTCCAAAATCAGTTTTTCGTAATTTCTCAAAAATGAGATATTTTGACTCGGGTTTTCATCTTGAGGTGCGATATGTGAAACATTTTAATTATTAAATAGTTCAAGAATCACTATTCAACCAACATGAAATAAAAAGTCATTTCAGTACAGTTTTGACAATCAGTTATATCATGTCCAAACACTATTATCATGTATAATATTTACCTTTATGTATTTAAAAAATAGCTCCAAATAAAAGCAGGAAAGAATTTACTAAAAATATTTCAGAAAAATTAAATATATATTTATAATAATATAAAAATATATATACTTAGGATACACTTAGAATCAATATACATTTGTTAATATACTTTAGAGCTATAAGAAAATGTAATCTTTAAAAGAAAAGATGTAAAGATCATAGATATGCAAGTTCTACACTCCAATCAAATCGAGACTACTGAAGAAAGATAATAACAACCTCCAGGATAGATTGAATACAAAACAAATATTGCCTACGCAAAGTTTTCAAAACAAATACAACGAAAGATCGAAGAAAGTATTGAAATCTGCAAACGAGAATCTACGCTTTTGTCAAGAAAACTTTGCTTTTAACCTTACAGTGCTGTATTATATAGGGGAAAGCACACAATCTTCCCCTATCTCATCGATCTTATATCAAACATCACGATGCTGAGAATATTTACTAATACCTCAGCTTCCGGTGAGGAAACGCAATTTAGCTTTGTAATCGAGAACGATATAGTAGTGCATTAACATCACCACTAGTACATAGGACTATATTATTATTTCAGGAACGAAGAATGTATGGGTAAGCTAGTTAAGTTTAGAGGACGATTTATGTGCATGGTGTTATTTAGTTAAGGGAAGGCATTGTCGCTCTTCCTTCCTTCGTTGATAACGTACATGACAGGAATTTAAGAAGGAGAAATATTTATGAGGCTGGATTGGGTGGAAGAATAAAGTTTTGAAAGGAATGTGAAAGTTTGAGGAAAATTTATTTATGATCAAGATTCAGTCTGACTAGCTAATTTATGGAAGTATGGAAAGATTTTTGACTTAGTAGATTGATTATTGTAAAGTCTGTGGGTATTATATAGAGTGTCAAAATAGGAACTTACTAAAATAATAATAAAGAATGAAAAATGAAGGGAGTAGAAGGATATTGAAAGATAATGAAGATTTTTTTAACAAAATCATAAGATAATTATAAAAAAAATACGGATTTGAAGAGCAATGCACAAGGTAAATACAAGTACTCTGAAGTAAACATATTGCAAAATTGGATGTTTCACTGCGGTTGCTTTTTCGTATTATAATTGTTCAAAACCTGTATCATAAAGTTAGTTTCAAATTATGAGCACCACAACTTAAGTATTATGTATATATACTTAATAGCGCAACATCCCAGGGAGGGCTAAGACCCACTGTGCCTATCTCAATTTTCGTGACCTTGGGCACTGAGGTGCATGACCAAGTGTTCCGGTCAGGTGGTCAGGCTGACGCAATTATGTACAGATATTTAGTTCAATATTCTCTTCTGTAGATACAGAAATCAATAGAACACTAAAGATATGTGAAACTTAAAAACGCTGATATTAGAGTTTAATTATTTATCGATGCTACAATTGCTGATTTAGGACTTTTGTCTATTTAAAAAAGGTTTTTCTTTAAAAAAAATTACCTAGATTATGACTATTTGAATTTTTATTTATAATTGTATCTCAAATAGAAGTTCAAGATTAATGATTTTTTTAAATTTAATTGATTCGGTTTTTTTTAAGTTATACTTCTTTTAGCGCGTTAGGGAAAAAGGATGAGGGTAAATTTTTACGATTACCGTCACGGATGCTTGCGTATACCGTCACGACACCAATGCGCGCGTACACCGTTGTCTAGTTTTTAGCATGCCACTTTTTTGGTGCTAGGGAAAGATATTGGGAGATCGTAATAATTACTGTTACAAACCCTATTTAATATGGGTGAAGAAATGGGGCTATGGTCCTGATAAAGTGTATCTAGGATGCTCTCATAGTGAGAACAATCGAATCCATCCGGTGCGGTCGACCAAGGTGGCATAGGACTCGAGTTATTACTGGAAAAGCCCTGTAGGGGCGAGCCCCGGAGGGGGCCAATTCCACGTAAAGCTCGTGCTAATACGAAAATATGGCGGAACTCCAAAAACAAAGTTCCAAGCTCAATTCCTTAGGGGGATTTTTTCCAGTCCCCATAAGATTAGCAGGGCAGCATGATATTTTAGTGCTTAAGCCCTCCCCATGCCTATACAATGGGAATTGAGTAAATGACTTGATGGGTCTCGACGAGTGGAACAATTGGCTCAAATCTTAAGTCCAAGACTCGAACAGGATCCAAGATATTGTGAATTTAAACAATTTTAAAAAGTTTAAAACAATTAAAAACTATGGAAGAAATAGCCCTATGATCATGGAATTATAACTGGAAGAGCAGATGGAAGAGGGATTGAATGAGCCAGGTCCAAATGGACTGTAAGACTCGGGAGCCGAGATATTGGTCCAAAAGCTGTAGAGGGGGGAATGCACCGGGAGATTCGTCCCAGCTTAACATTTTAAAATTATTTTAAAGTTTTAAATTTTTTTAAATCCCACATAGCTACAAAGATTTGTGAGCTTCGTTAATGAAACTAAGACCATAAGTTCTCCTCGTTAAGCACCTTCATCTGTTATGATTCGTGTGTAGATAGTGGGCGTAGGAGGGCGTTATCACTAAAATTCAAATTCCCATGTTATTCCTATGGGGTTCGATCTTTTGATGACGTCACGATATTATAGATATAGAAGGATGAAACTTTGGGATGACTTACTACTCTGTGTATCGCCGGGATATACGTGATCATTTACCTCACAGTTGCTCTCCCCCGGGGGAGTTAGTTCCATTTCCCTTTCCCGAGCTACCACCACCCCTGTTGCAGCTACAGACTCCGGACAGGTTCGAATGGATTCCCTTTGTTTTCCCCTCAACCAGGCCGAGTTTTGATTTGCTGATGCCTTGATTCTATTTTTAATTGTTTTAAATGTTTTAATTATTTTAAAATTACCATAACACGGAGGCTCTTCAAGCGGATGTTTCAATTTTTGGAGGACGATCCTTCCCCCGAGACATTCAATATGAGGTCTCGGTTGTCACATTCGGTTCACCTCATCTCCAGAAACAGTCTGCCGAAAACTCCCCATGTTATTGGTCCTATTGTCCCTGTGCGGAGATGTTTAAATTTATTTGAATCGTGATTATCTCGGGTAGCTAGTCCGATTCACTTAATTTTTTTATTGTTCAACTATGATCCTAACCGCCTTTTGTCCTTGGCCCAGCTTGCCCTGCTCAAGATTTTTAGAAAGATTTTAATCTTGTTGTGGCAAAGAAGTATAACTACTTACGTGAGTACATAAGTACACACACACTTTTTTTACATACTTTTCTCTTTAGATTTTTTTGTTTTGTTTGAGAATTTTTTTTTTATTTCTGCATACATTTACTAGATGGTGCCATAGGTTATATTTTTAATAAATTTTATTTATTTATTTATTTGCTTTGTTTTGAAATTTTATCCTGTGTTCTTTTCCTCCCGGTAAATATTTTTATAATTGTTTTGTTTTAATATATTACTTGTTTAGAATTTTATTAGTTTTTCGTTGCATGCGATATTATACTGTTATAGAGAGAGGTTCCCAATTCAATTTGTTGTTGTGTTGTTTTACTAACTTCTTATTAAATTTACTAATTCATTTAGATATTTAATTTTCTCGCTTGGATTTGTGGATTAATTTTTTACTTGGTACTTGTCATTGGTAAATAATTTATAGTTTTTTTTACTATTATTTTTATACTTCTATATCTGTAGTCTTTAGTATTTGTAGAATTTTGTTCTTATTTTACGTTCTCTTTGCTGCTTATCAGTATAAACACATATAGGAGAAAATTGGCTTGAATTCAAACTTTGTTCAACCTTACGACCTCAGTCTCTAAGGCTGAGTTTGCACGTATACAGTTATGGTTATCTTATTTTTCATTTGATTATAAATGTCTATATATTTCCTTGTATTACTTTCCTTTATTAGATCAAATCAGTTTAGTATATTGCTGTTGGTTATATACAGAGAGATTGATGGATACATAGTTAGATATTGAGCTACTTAACGTGCGGAATTAGATATATATTTCAGAGCTTCAATATTTTTTAATCATGATTCTACTGAAAATCATCATGTATGTTTTTCCCCTGCATTAATAGTCACCTTGTGGGAAAATTTAGTTTTACAAGTAAAATTTAGTTCACAAGCATGGAATTCGAAAAATAAGATTTTAGCACAGCGTTTCTCAAACTGTGGGGCGCGCCCCCTAGGGGGCCGTGATAACTCTACGAGGAGGGAGCGAGCAACAAAAAAACAAGCAAAAGTCGAAAAAAAAGTTTATTTTTTTATTAAAAAATATTAATTTACTGACAAAAACAAACAAAAACATTCTGACATAATAAAAAAGAAAATACACATTTACACTGATATAATACACTTATAAATGTATCAGTACTGCACAATGTATTTTATAATTAAGTTAACAATACTAAGTTAGGAACAAGTTTAATAATTACTAGTGACCCACATGGGCTTGTCATATGGAAATTTGTACACAGATATTAACACTTATCTGAATAATTAGTACTGTTTATAATTAACTGCTGATTAAATTGTACACAATTCACTCCCCAACACTACTGTTTTCCACGTAGGCACATGTATGTGATGTATGGCGGGTGAAAAGGAATAAAAAAAGTAAAATCTTTTCTAAAATAAGTAAATCCATCACAAACACTGTCAAGGTACTTTTATTGCATTCAAAAGCCTTCGGAATAATTTTATAGATAGTAGTGCACAGAGAACATTGTATTTCGGAAAGACGTTTATATACGTCCGGGGCAATTAACGTTTTGGCTGAGTGAGACGTTTATGTACGCCAGTGACACTTAAGAAGTTCAAGTCGTATTGTAGCTTTAGCGTCAAAGTATAGTATTATTGAATTCAATACATTGTTATTGAAATAAGGAAGGGGCACGATGAAAATTATGATTGGATATTTGGTCACAAATATTGAAAATTTGAGAAACATTGTCTTAGCATCAACAGAAACTGCGATCAGGGTTACCAAATTGGGAGCCTTAGGACCTCGAACATAAATTTGGTGAAGAACATGATATCGACAAGAAATATTCGAGAAGGTTCTAGAAATTACTATGGTGTTATAAAGGACTTTGATGCAAAGGTCAGTTGAGTTCAGAAAAAAGTGTAGCCGAAACAGAATCTATCTGTGCATTAACTGCTGTAACACAGATAAATTTCACATTCACTTATTTTATATTCACATGAAACGCCGTCTCTTAAGTAAAATAAATGTAACATTGAGTCCAAATACAAATTATACACATCCACAGAATTCATAATAATACTTAAATTTTTCTTCGTATAATCATCTGTTCATCTTTGCCTATAATTAAACCTGTTATTATTCAAATAAGTGGAGCCGTCGACTACTTTCCCCCCAGAAAAATATGTAACAATATCCAAAACTGTGAATCCATATGTTCATAATTGAGTAACGTATTAGAATTTTCTAACTTTCTTTTACATTATTTTTTGATGTAAGTATGCATGCTTGAAAGGTAATCGTTACCTATAATACGAAAACGATGAATGTGGATCCAGTTCAATGTGAGAGAAGCGTCGTTAAGTTACACTTAAGACATCAAGACCAAATAAAGCGTGAGAAATATTTGATAATAAACTTCATAAAAAGAACATCAACTAACGATCCCAGTAACTTAAGAGTGAGTTCTAGAATTGTCAAGCAGGATCAATGTGGCGTTAAACAACCTGTGAATCCTTAGGATGTTATGTAAAGCACTCGAACATTCCATCTAAGCAGTTTAAAGCATTATCCGAGTCATTTAAGCTACTTCTGCAGAGTACGGGCAGAGTTAAAGTTTAAGTAGCAAGATGTTATTTGTACAATCGATTCAAATCATTTCAGAAAGAAGTTTACGATCTTTATAATGACAGCAAATATAACAGCCTGTTGTATTATATCCATGATACTCAATTAATAGCCGTTTTTAAGAATCTTTTTTTTATATAAAAGTTGGGTTTTAGTATCGTTAAAGGAGTTTCGTATTAGTGATAAATTGGCTGTATTCTATCTTGAATGATAGCATTAAAAAGGCGTTTCTCTGTGTCTTCTATCCAAATGTAACTAGAATAAATATATTATTTACATTTTGACCTGAAAGTGTTCCATAATATGAAACATAGGAGTTTCATAATGAAAAAAAATGTATTTTTCAATGAATGAATGTAAATTTCTCAATGGAAAAACTTTATAAAGAGTTTAAAAATGAAGAAATCTGAGAATAACGCAAGCACTCAGTAAATATAAAATCTATCTATAATGTTGAATAGATTTAACATTTTGAAATTTTTGAAAACAGATTCTAATTAAAAAAATATATTAAAATGTAATTAAAAACGCATTACTGATTATTACATGCAAACAAACACATGTATATGTGTCTGAAAATAAAAATATAATATTTTGAGAGAATTATTGAAAAATTATATTATATTACGAAAAAAAGAAACCCCATTTATATAGATATTAATTCTAAGATATATTATTTTTTTAAAAAAAATTAGGTATCGAATATGGACAAAATCTGAGAAAATAACAAAAAAAAGTTTTATAATTAACTACTAAATAAATACGCACACGATTATACTGCACGCATAAAATCAGAAAATAATAAAAATAGAGTAAATGTAATGTTTTTACTAAACTTTCAAAAAATTAAGTTTATGTGTAAATCTTATATTTTTGTGGATTTAAAATTATACGTTTCCCTTGATTCAAAAGTTCACAAAAATCCTGAGGATTTCAGGGTAGTAATTAATTGATTTACCATGTACATTGCAATAACAGATAAAAATTTATGAACTGTAATACACAGACTAGAAACAATATAACTAATTCTATGATAAGCAAAAATAGTAAAGACATTTTTAAAATCATGAAAAAGATATAAAATAATTCATTTAATTCATAGGTACATACATGTGAAAGTTTGTTAAATTCTCTTGATATGAAAATTTAAATAAATTCCTCACGAAATGTATCAAAATATTGTTAAAATGAATTTATAGACATAGGAAAAAAAGTAACAAAATTTTTACATTCACTTTACAACATGGTTATATCACCTTTTCACCCCTTGTATACCATGTAGCCGCTAATGAATACAGGCTTTATATAGGACAAAATCACTTTGTAAACTAATGTGGATGCATGGCTTATTTTGATGTACAATTAGTGGAACCAGCATACTAAACGTTATAAAGTAGATTTTCTTTTTTTGAAATTGTATAAAATTATATAATCTAAGTTACGAAAATTTGAAAACAATAGAGTATCAAAATTACGATTACATATATTTGGAAATTTGCTCGAAATGTTCCTCGGAATAAAAAGTTTTCTTCATCACAAATAGATAAATCCTTATCATAGTCACTGCGTTCTTTATTCATATGTTTCTGGCAAATATTATTATTCAGTATCACTTTCGTTAAAATCCGGTGACGATGCCATATTGTAAAGGAATAGTAAAGACAGCAAAAATAGTTATACAAACTTAAGAAAACGAAACGAAACAAGAACGAACGGGAGCCTTAATCAGAGCCAAAAGGAAAAATGAAAGGTCAAGGTTAGTATCGGATTACTGGGAATACTAGAAGGCGCTATCTGGTATGCAAGGGGTTAATGACTTTAATTAGTGTAATCATTACGGGATTACATGTATCATATTAATGCATATACTTTACTTTTATTTTATACTTTATATAGGTATAGGAAGGGCCAGTATCTGAGTAATTATAATTTGTAATTTGTAGCCTGCTTTGTTTCTGCCATGCCCTAGTTACACTAAGAACCCATTGTCTATAAGGGCTGATACAGATCTACAGAGATTCAAAATCTCCATGCTTCCATGGTGTGGAAGCTTGTGGGGTATAATGTGTCAGATAGGGGGGTCTTATGTCAGATTGTCCCTTGGCCACGGTGAATATTTTCTGAGTAGTTATGCAATTTTGACATACGTTTGATGGTTCATGATCCTATTATATATGTTCTTTGTTGATATCTTAGGCTATTTGAAAGTTTTATCACAAAAAAAAGTTTCTTCAGAGGTGCAAGGTGGATCCCCCAAATTTTCTAAACCCTACATTGGCATCTTTAGACAGGAATTGATTTGAAAAGCATAGTAGTTTTTGTGATTTTACAAACACATTACATATTTACTCGAATCTAAGCCACCATCGATTGCAAGCCACACCCCAAATTCTCAAACTAATTTTGTGAAAACATGTTGACATCGGTTCTGAGCCACAACCTCAGTTCTCATCACGTTTCTGATACTTCAGAAATGTATATAAAAATAAATGTGCAATAATAAGAAGTTAATGATTGGTTTATTTTACCAGTATTAAAAACTTTCAAATATACATACATGGATATATACTTACTATAACTATCAGTATCATGTTTCGAAAATGATTCATCCCTCCCATAGTCACAGCTGACTTCAGAAATGTTGCCGGGATCGTCATATTCCCGTGCAAAGTCGTCTTCCACGCCATCGAATGCATTTATTATGCAATTTTTTAAAAAAGAAGAATGTATTATAGAAGACTGTAAAGTAATTGTTAAAGACTGTTAAACATTTACAAGGAAAAATAATATTATTTTGTGTGCGCCATCGACGTGTATTATTTTAACCAGGTCAAATTTTCAGTGATCCCTTCTGTTTCCATTTTCTTTCCTTGTTTTTGTACATAAAATTGATTCTCTTTTTCATACTTGCGTCATAATGAACTCATCTTGATACTATTTCCGATATCTTTGATGTTTAGGTGATTAAAAAAACGTATACATATATAGAAAAAAGATAATAAATTCCTAAAGACGAGAAGACAACGGTATATGATTGACTGAATACTAGAGGAGACAACGGAATGGTATAAGTCATCGGTGCAAGTGGACAGAATGAATGGCTACACTCCTTCTCTGGACAGAGGTGGAAACTCAATTTCCCCATCCAACAAATATCTTTTGTTTTCGATTCTAAACTACACCCCATTTTCAGTAGCATTAACACTGGAAATATCGCGCGGCTGGAATTAGAGTTAATAAAGAAGATTGTGGTAGTAAAAAACGAACCTAAACATGACCCTGGAACAGAGAACTTTGGCGTAGCTTATATATTGCTAGCACAAGACGTCAAAAAATCATACTGATACAAATCGAGAATGACGCAAATTATAAACCTTTATTCCCAAAAGGATCTTTATTTACCATTTGTTCTTTTAGACAGCTGACAGTAATCTTCTGAAATAGTTTTTATTTTCATCCATAAAAACTGAAAGATTGAAATTCTTTATATTATTTTTATTTTTATTATTCTAATTAAATTTAAGTTTTTAATATCTCTAATTAAATTCAAATGCAGTATTTTAAAAATTAATCCATATAATACGAATGCATTTGGTAAATAATTAATGAATTTTAATCCAAATTGATGGATTTAATTAAGTTGTTACAATAATTCAATTTTCATGTAAATATCCTAATGTTAAATTATGTAAATTACGAATTTTAAATTAGAATGAAGATGGAAATTAATGCTAAATGAGTGAAAAGAGCTGTAAAATACTACTAAAAGCAGAAAAGTTGAATGGTTTAATAAAGTGAAATAATTAAATGGAGAAATTATGTTAATGAAATTATGGGCTCATACTGTTGTACTGTCATACTGTCATATGGGCTGTTAAGATGGAATAAAAAAAATAAAGCAAAACTTATGCTTTTCAAAGCTATTTAAAATATTCAAGCATAAGGTATTTTTTTCAAAAGGAATTATTTTTGTAATGTTAACACGTTTTAATTGTTTCAAAATAGTTACAAAAAAAAAATTACAGTGCATTTTCACATTAAAATATTGTAGTTATATCTAGAATATTTTTCATATTAATATACGATAGTTTAACTGACATATATATATATAGGGAACCATATTTAATTTAAATTCCTAAGCTTTTATTTTATATTGATAAAATATTTAGATAATACCATACAAAGTGTCGCATATGTATGGATGTAAATTGTTACGACCAAATGTGTAGAAGTTTTCACATCTTTTTCTTAAAAATTTAAAGTTGATAACATCCATGGATCAAGATTTAAGACATTTATTTATAATGTTTTATGAAGACTTACATTTTTATAGAGGTCTAGGCTGAAGTTTTATGCACAAAAGCTTTACATAAATAATATGTATTGTTTTCATTCTGCACACAGACACAGAGATACAAATGCTACTTTCAACTCAGCGATAGAAGTTGCTGCACTTTTTTGTTCTATACACCATCATTCTTAGTGTGCTAATTGTATGAAAACGCGTTTAGAATTTAAATGATTTTGGTATGAAACATATAGTTCTTTAACTACACATTAATAGAAACTTCTACTTTTATGTTGAAATTTAATTTGCCTTATTTGCGATTTGGATATTAAACATTAAATGACTTTCTTAACAATCTGCTGAATTCTCTTATACAAAACTATATACTTCTGATACACAAGAATTGAAACCATAAAAGATTTAATTAACTTACAATGAATAATAGGCAACTAAAAAAGAGAGTTTTCGCGTCGCATTGGCATACTTCCCATTTAAAAAAAAACAACGTTGATCCTTTTATCTAAAAAGTACTTACCCAACAACCGAATCTCCACTGTGATATAAGACAAATAACTAAACCAGAGTCAATAGGTGAACAATATTAGAGTTCAAACTGAGAGAGCTCGGTCTATCTATATAATAAAAAAATATCAATAATAAGCTTAACAAACTGTACTAATTATATTACTTCCTCTCCTTATTACTAAAGGATTTATTTGTATATATTTAACGTAATACTACAAGTGTATTGGTAGCAGTTGTTAACATCTTTTGTTTTCAGAAGAACGAACGTATTACATTTTTAAATGCAGGATGGGATAACTAGTGTTATCCAATAAGCTGTATTTTTGATAAAAAGAAATAATTAAACATATTGTAAATACAAATATTTCTCTAAACATCTAGAAATAATTGGTTATATTGTACAGACTGTTTAAATACATTCCAATAAATCTCGCGTAAGTAGTGAAGGTAAACTTTTACGAAATATAGGAGTGAGAAAACCCCACTTCAAAAGAAACTTTAATTATAATAAAACATTAAGATATATATATATATATATATATACATATATATATATATATATATTTATATATATATACATATACATATATATATATATATTATATATATATACATATATATATATTTATATATATATATATACATACATATATATATATACATATATATAGATATATATATATAATCCAATATAAAAAAATTCAATATATAATTATATACATATACTTACACATATATATAAATTTATACATATATATACATATACACAAATATATAAACGAAAATATAAAAATAAACATATAGTTATATACCTAAGATAACTAAAATTAGGAAGAAGGCACATAGTATAATGACAAACTCCTGGCCTTAGGAGCCAGGATTGCAGGTTTAAATATATATATATATATATGTGTGTATATATATACGTATATATATATGTATATATATATATATATATATATATATATATATATATATATATATATATATATGTGTGTATGTTATCAAAGAAGTGTGAAATCCGTTATTTCATAAAATAACTGGGTATTTCATGAAATAACTAGGCAAATCAGTTAACGTGTATAAAATTTTTGAATTTTACGATTTAACAAGGTTTTCTATAGAAAAAAGATTACTTGATCGTTAACGTATGAAATACGACACTCGAAAGTTACTTGAACTGATTCTAGCTGCTGGTAGTCAATTTTGAACTCTAAATCAGAGTGTCATCACCCTAATTTTTGTTCTAATAAATAAGAAAATGTTAAATAAATGCATTTCATAAGTTTTAAAATAATATTAGTTTAAAATTTTATTTGAAAAAGTTTATACATTGTTTTTATGAAGCAACAATTTTTCTTCCCATCATGTATATTTCGGCAATGTTTTAATATAATTATATATACATATATATATATATATATATATATATATATATATATATATATATATATATATATATATATATATATATATATATATATATATACAACATATTCTTTTTTTCTCCCTTACTGTTTAACTAATGTTAACAAAATATGCAAAAATGAATTATATCATCTAATTTTCCTTATTATTTATCAATGAATAATTCGCGATAGGAATAACATATATTTTTCTTGAGAATTTGCCTACTGATGAATTAATTTATAAATGAACTTTGAAATTGTTTATTTTTCCCTTTAACGGTCTATCATTAATTATTTCGCAGAATAACTGAATGATACACTTTAACGGTAACACGCACGCACGCACGCACACACGCACACACACACATATATATATATATATACATACGTACACACACACTCATATATATATATATATATATATATATATATATATATGAAAGAAATTTGTATTATTTATCAAAAACAAGAAATAATAGATAATGAACATGACAAGAAATAACATAATTAAAATATAAAAGGTAAACATGAAGATTAAAATTATAGAAAAATAAAGAAAAAGAAACTACAAAAAAGAAGAACCTAGCGAGTCAGAATGCAATTTCGGACTTAAGGCCGAATAAGTGGGGTTTAACTAGTTTGAAGGCGCCAACCTTCCCCCCTTGCAACTCGGTAGGAAAAATCAAATAAAATAAAATAAACAATCATTCAGAGTATGTAAAAACTCACAGAGAGTATGATAAAACCACTTACTACTATTATGTAACAAACTCTTAATGCAGAAAAATCGCAAAACAATTACGTAAGAAAAGTAGAAAAATACTAAAACAATTACTTAAGAAAAGTATTTTTCAAAAAATAATTTAACAAAATTTCTTTACTCACAGAGCTTTTACCAAGAGAATCAAGCGTATTGACATCAATTAAAATCAATTATTCACCAAGTTAAAAAATTCAAATATGCATAAATACATCTTCTGAGCTAACTTTTAAACCAGCCAGCAAAGACTGATATCAAAAGAGATGACAATCAAATATGGTAGAATTTGAATTGGTTGATTGTAAAAGTATATAATTCATGTTTATCATAAATTAACTGTAGAACCTTAATCATATCGTCAATATCTATAGAATTAAAAAGGTCCTCGAAATCAAAGCTACGCATGGAAAAAATTCACATATCCTTAGTAACTCTAGCAATCTCTAAGCTATTTTTAATTATTGCCGTGTTTTGTAAGTTATCAATTAGATTTTGAAGAAGAGATTGTAAGATCTTCCCAGACTTCGTGATAGATGTATTGTATCCATTATTGATACTACGGAATTTTACAGGGTTTTATTAAATTTGTGTGTGAAAAAAATACTTGGATATTTAATATTATTTAGATGAGTATTCAGTCTTTTGTTCAAAGTTAAAAGACGATTATCATCTTTTCTATTATTGTGAATTGATTTTTGAAATGAATTATTATTTAAAACGTGATTACTTAATATTTTACTGCAAAAATATTTACAAATTATGGCATAATTAGCAGAGACCTTATCAACATATGTAATCACGAAGTATTATATATATATATATATATATATATATATATATATATATATATATATATATATATATATACATATATGTAAGGATAATTAAATTAGATTTAAAAAATTAAACTCCGTATCTAGCACTTAACTCACATTCTTCATTTCATCTTCATGTATCAAACTAATCACCCATTTATTTCTTCCGAACATATAGCCTAGCCAATAAACATGCGTAATTGCAGATTGTTATATTTAATAGCCGTATATGGCAGCATTAACTTTCAAGTACACTCATAAAATCCGCGACACTTACCGCATCTGTATTTTAAGTGGTAACCCACTTAGCTTTTCACGGTGGCGTGCTTTTTCCTCTCTGCTCCTAGCAGAGAGGAAACATGTGTCAGAATATGTCTAACTTTCATCAAATAAAAAGATCCTTTTTAAAAACTTAGTCTGATTCTGACTCAAAACATGACATATATATATATATATATATATATATATATATATATATATATATATATATATATATATATATATATATATATATATATATATATATATATATATATATATATATATATATATATATATATATATATATATATATATATATATATATATATATATATATAATTTAACTCACATTCATCAGCAACCTGAGTTGGGATCAGAATCAAAGAAATGTGATAGTAAAAAAACGCCATCAGAATGATTAATAAAGTTTTGTGCGAGATAAAAGAAAATAAAGGTATTTCTTGTGCTTGAAGTATCGATGACACGTGCCTGGGAAAACTAGCGAGTGGCTTCAGATTTCAAGTCTAAAAGCCGCTTCATCACTATTTGCTGAGAAGAGACGAAAATCCGGTTTGCTCCTAACAAAGATTCATTGAAAAGGGTAAAAATAGGAAAAGTAACAAACGATAAGGTTCAAGTTAAAATAATAGCATATTTTAGTAAAAGAATTAAGCAGATTGATAGTTGTTTACTTAGAAAATACGTACTTCAGTGAAGCATTAATCAATGATTTAATTAGTTGTTTTATAGCGGAAATATGTTTTACACTTAAGTGCACATAAAATTCATCAATTAATAATCTATGTATTAAGACATAACAAATGCATTGTGATCTGTTGGCCTTCATATTTTAATTTTTAAAATACCCATGAAAGTATCATGTAGATTGGCCCTCCAAAGTCAGCGGGTTAAACTATATGTTCAAGGTGATTCTACAACTGTGACGCTATAATTTTAGTTTAAAAGGATGCTTTTAGGCGCGAATGCAAAATAAATAAATAAATAAAAAAATAAAATAAAAAAATAAAAAAGATTGGATAATAGGCAATTATTATTTATTTAAAATATCATGTCAAAGTGCTGCTTTACAGCTAAGCTTATAATAAATGCTCCGCATTGTGATAATCATCAGTAGTAAGGTACAAGGTACTACAATCTGCAGGTAATGCTGTGGATAGCAGGCGGTAGTGGAGTAAGCCATCCACGATTCGATGCTTCTGGGAGAAAAGTCATTTGTAAGTACACTTTCGACCGAAATGGGATATTTTATTAATAGTGATCAGGTATGGATGTAATGCACGCTGCTGCTAATGAGGACAGCAGAGCATCGCTACAAATATATAAAAGGCGTTTTCCGTATACACTAATGCCGTTAAGAAACAAAATACTTGAATAGTTACATTGGCAACTTTAAGAAAAAGGGTATCCATCACCAGCTCTGATGGAATAGTTGGAACAAGAATTACACAATATTCAAATATGGAATAAACTATTTTGAACATTGTGAGTGATTAATCTTATACAATTACAAGAGCTTTTGCACGTAATGTACATGTGAGTCTACCAACCTATCGAGTCTTAATAAAGGACGTTTACACGCAGTCGTTATTCAGAGTATCCAAGCTTTTCAAGTGATTATATTTTCTTATAGAATTCGGGCAATGGTTTTTTACAGATGTGTGTAATGCAAACATATTTCTCAGGTTATGTGCTGACCACAGATAAAGAAACTTTTATACTGGAAAGTGCTTTCAACCGGCACAATACTCATTAGAGGACACGTTCACATATATTCCAGAAGTTTTTCTCTTTGAACACTTGGACAGGTATTATGAACGATTTCCACAAAAGGTCCATATTTTCTATTTACGCAACTCAAAGCTAGCATCGAATTTTTTGGAAAGAGTTTTACCACTGACCTTACAAAATAATCATATGTGGTTTCAGCATGATGTTGCACAAGGACATCTACATGTAGTTGCCAGCAATTAACTCGATGACAGTTTCATGTGGCGATGTGGTCTCAGTACCCTAGTGATTAGGGCCCTTAACTCACGAGTGCTGAAGATGCACCACGTAAAGAGAGTGATGCACATTAAATCTGTTGTAGCTTAAAATCAGATTGTAGGTATGTTGCGTAAAGTGAGGTAACATCACAAATGTAGAACTTGTCACTTGAACATGGTTAAAAATTACGGGATTCAAATGAGTAACCTAGTGGGGTATTAGTGCGTGACGTTAATATACACTCCCTTTGGGGCGAAGGATTAGGTGGAGTGAGCAATTTGAGGGCCAGTTTGGTCGAGCATATATAATTACTTATGAGGACATATAAAGTCTATTATGTAATGATTACAATTGCTCAATTATTCATTGCAGAAGAAAACTTGCGTAATAGTTGAATACTACCATGCACATATTATTGTTTGTGTTATAGTAACATAAATAAAAATATTCTCTATTTTAAATTTTTAAAATTCTTTTGTATTTCATTTTAACATGCCATAAATACATATTTAAAATCCTATAAAATTTTATTTACTGTGAAATTGATGCCAAGATGAGCGATAATATTATAATACGACATAAATAATATAAATTTTGTATAAATTACATAAAATAATAAAGAAACAAAAATAAGCTTAAAATCTAGAACAATGCAACACAGACCGTTGTGTCAGCTACAAAGACACTTTTCTAGCACTACTTATTTCTTATTTTGTATGAGAAAAATAGAAAATGTAAATTTTTGCAGGAAAGTAGATTTTAAATGCATTGTCATGTCACATTATGATCGAAAAGAATATGTAAAACCCATTACTCATGGATTGAATCAGTCATTATTCTAAAAATTCCTCTGCATGCCAAAACCTTACTCTTCTCTCATATCTGGTGTTGTTAAGAATCTATCGAAGTGAAAATACATTAAAATTCTACGATTACAATATCTAGTTAAAACTTCACTCTCACTAACCCGAAATATATGCAAATTCCAGAAAAGTTTTCTCATTAATCTTATTCATAAAATACAGTTTTATAACAACATTCACAGACATTGTCTCGAATACTTATCGATTCTCTGCACTCTTTTGATCCACTCTGTTTAACATATTTAACGATCTATTTACTTCCAGATCTCATTGGAAGTGACAGTAAAGTTAAGATCTCGAAGGCACAATGTAACATGCATTATGACTCAGTTTTCAGTTCGTCCACTTAATATTTGCATTTCATTGGTCAAAACGGATTAAATAACTAAAATTTCAATTTTAAACAACGCAAATTAGATTTTGTGTAGGGAGTCCGATTCACTTCACGGCTATTTGCATTTATTAATAACCTCACTTTGAATTATTGAATAATTTTAATGCAGTTATCAATTTTATTACAATGTATTTGAAATGAAATGTTAATTATAGTAAGCTCATTAACTCTGAATAAATAAGAATTTAAATTTAATTTTTCTGTGTATTGTTATTTTTAAATCAAATCTTCTAAAGAATACTTCTATTTTTAATATTTATTAGCTCGTTAAATATAAGAACATCAAGTTTGTTTTGCTTTGAATTGTCAATAGTGTACATTAAAAATTTGATTATATCATAATAACGATAACCTTGTGCAGTATATTTTATCTAAGTTAAAAGAATTTTTTCATATTAAAAAGTGGCCGTTGTTGCGGAGAAATCATTATCACTGTTGTTGAGATGGGAGCTCGTGTTTTGGCGCCATTAAATAACCGCTGTGTAAAGAGAGTGATGGACGCTATATTAGTCAAAGTTCAAAGTCCTAACGTTAGCATGGTGTAGACCAGGGGACATCATCCTTTTCTCTGTCGCGTGCCAAACCAATCTACCAACATGATTCAGCGAGCCACACAGTGGGACATGTTTGAAACAATTCGATTTCCGCGATAACAGATACAGATTTACCGAGTAGAGGCCAATAATATAGATATTTACTTTTTTATTATATATTAATTTTGTGCACCATTTAAAGGTATTTCTTAACACGAAATTAAGCAGCATAAAATATAATTATTTTTACAACAAAAATTTTTTAAAAATTAAAATTGTACTTATATTTTGCATTTTTAAGCATATTTATTGAAATAATAAATATACAACATAAACTATTAGTATTCCCCTTTATTATAGATAAGTAAAATGTAAATAAAAAATTTAATACGAGCCTAGTGCTTCTAGCCATCTACTTTTATATCATGTATAATTTGTGACTTTCAGTTTAACACGATTTTGAACATTCTGTTGTTAAACAATTTCCCTGCGGACTAGAAATATTTTTCACATGAGGAAAAATATTTTACTTTGATATATAAAATCAAAAGCGGAAAACAGAGAACATGTAATTTTCTCTCTTCAAACAAATATATCCAGCGATGACATTCAATAATTTATAGAATAGCTTTTAATTCATGTTTAAAGTTATCTTTCAGATTTTTTGGTAATTCCGTAAATGTCCATCATTCTGAAGATGTTTGACAAATAAGGTCCATTTAAAATAAATCAACTTTCATCCACCAATTTGTAGAGTAATGCAGAGTGCCACTGAGAGTTGTACCACCTGCTACATGTAGCACGCGGGCTATACGTCCCGCCCACTGGTGTAGACGTTGGTAGAGAACGGTGCTAGGTCAGTGAAGGTCCAAGGTACGAGGACATCACAAATAACTCTTATACTGCTTTAATGATTGAAATTAATAAAAACCAAACCAAATTCAAATTAAGAAGTCGAAAATTGCAAAATAAGAAACTGAGAACGAATCAAATATCGAATTAGTTTACAAACAAGTTCTTTAAGGTATCCGACTACGTTCGGAACTGTGATTTTAAAAAAGCGCATAAATGAATAATTTTCATGATATTTAGTGTCACTTAGATTAGAATTATAAAACAAATTGTTTTAAGGACATTTTGACAAAAAAAAATATTTAAATACAATAATTTGGCAAAAAACTAACTTAGAATAATCTTTTTTTTCAAAATGTTCTCCTTCTATAAAAAAATAATTCTAAAATAATAATATTTTGCTTATTTAAAGTAAAGACCTTTCCTGTGGGAGTCTGAAATATTTTTTTTTAAAAAATTCATATTATTTTCAGAGTTAAAAGAAATGGAAATAATTATTAGCACTTTTTTCTTAAATTTTATGCCATTTGTTGTCGTAAAACATGCATAAACCCACTTCTAAGTTATATATTTCAAAAATTCTAGTTGAGCCTCTGTACAGAGGTCTGAGCTATATACAAGCAAAATATTATTATAATTGAAGCATTTTTCACAAAAGGAGAATATCTTGAAAATTGGTCATTCTATGTTCATTTTTTGTCAAAATATTGTAATTACTTAAATATTTTTTTTAATGTAATACTTTTCTTGAAACAATTTTATGTACATTTTCTAATGTAAGTGACACTAACTATCATAAATATTATCCATTTATACGCTTTTGCAAACTCACGGTTCCGCACGTATTCGGATACCTTAATGAACACTTTTTTTTTAAACTGATGATATAACTGATGATACATTACAAGGATAACAGTTGAATAACTGTAACTGCTATCTTTGTAATGCACCCTATTACTAAGCAAGTTACCTCCATCCTACCTTGTAGAGGCTCTTATAGGTCTTTTGGTCCCCTTGAATTAGTTACACATTCTGATAACAGTATTTAGGGTTATATTGATCCATGTTGCTTTAAGAAATTATGCAATTAATTCGTTAAAAAATTCGTTCATTATGTATTTATCTATGTTTTGGATTATTTTGTCTTCCCACCGTAACTAATCTCTATTATTTGTCTTTGTGGTATTGTTTTCAAAATTTTCAAAAACAGTCACAAGCGCTCAGAAATATGCACAAAACTAAAATACGGGTAAGCTCTTCTCTTATCAATTGTCTCGGTTTGCATAAAATAAAATAGTAAAATCGAATATGATTGTGGATTTTTCTCAAAGAAAATAAAAGTCATCATTTTTGTTGTGTTTGCCAGTTTTCGTTTCAAAACATTTAGTAGTTTTTGAAAAATTGGCGAAAGTGTGTTTGTTTTTTAACATTTACACAGAGAAAAACAAAGTAGAATTGTGAAAAAGCTTAAATAAGAATTTTGTACATTTGAGCAATCAGTATTTTTTGTAGCTGCTATAAATATCAATACCTACTGAGACACGCCAGGGTAACGAAGGAAACAATTATCATGTATTCTTAAGAGAACAGGGACATCGTATACTTTGAAAAAATCGATTTTTCAATTTTAGTTCTAAAAAATAGTGCTTATTTTTCTGAATTTAAAAACGTATTATACTTATATGTTTGTTGATAAAATAGCCCTAAAATATGAAAAATAAAATTGTAAAGAAATGACCTCGCCCTTTTTGACACATCCTTTTGAACTTTAAATATGTTGTTTCCCCTGTGTTTGATCTATATAAACGTTCTATATAGTGAACAAAATATCTTTTAGTGTGTAATGTCTAATTTTTTAAAAAATAAATTTATACGTGCAGAAAAAATTAAGATTTTCATAATTTTAAGGTTTTATGATTATTTTAAAGAAATTATGCAATTAATTCGTTAAAAAACTGGTTCATTATGTATGATATGTTGCTGTATATATATGTTTAAATTTTTTTTGTATATTCAAAGAATATTTTTGTAAGAAATACATGAAAATATGTATTACAAGATCTCGAAAACTATGTTCATGTTAACTAAAACAAAGGGAAAAAACATATGAATTTAAAATTACTTTTGTAACTCTAGAAAATAATTAAGGATTATTATTAGTCATACAAAAATAGGCAGGCAAATACTAATCAAGTGTATAATATGTGAAAATATTCTTTTTTTAGTTTTTTCCCTTTTTCTCAAACGCATATTTTTTGCATTTAGGTACATTTAAAAAAAACTATTGCACTATATGATTCCAGATTTTTTATATTTCTATACAAGATCCCTATGCATATAGTGAACCTATTTTTTTCTATTAAGATATCGCCTAATTTTTTAAAAATAGTTTTATACATAAAAAAGCAGAAAAATAAAAAAAAATTCAAATTTCAAAGTTTCATAATTTTTTTAAAGAAACTATACTAACATTTTACTACAAAAATGGGTTCACTGTATTTTATGTATTGTTTTATATATGTGTAAAAAATATTTTTCATAAAAAAAAAGGATGCTTTTTTTTAAAAAAATGGTACCTAAATACACGTATATATTACGAGTTCTCAAAAATTATGTATTACTTAAATTAAGTAGTAAAAAAAACTTTTGGAGTAAAAAATTATTTTTGTAGTTCTACAGAATAATTAAATTATCGTTATTAAGAACGTAAAAATTCTAAGCTCTATTGGAAATTGCAAATGATATATGTCTCATAAACAAAGGGTCTTAATTTTGGCATCTTGCTCTTTCGAGCAAGACCTGGTTCCCTTAAGGTATTTCTGCCATGCTATATATACATTTGTTACAAACAATGGGAAATTTGGTAGCATATGCATGGTGTGTGTGACTCTGATAATTCAACTTCAAAGATGTTTCCTCTTAGTTAAAGAAATGCTAAATGGATGTTAGCGAAAATCAGGTAAAATGCGGAAATGCAAAAATCGCACTGATATGGTTTTGAATTTCTTAAATATTATATTGAAAATAAAAGAAAAAACATGTTAAGTATCTAGATTGTGAGAAATATATAAATAATTCAATAAATAATGTAAATGTTTATCAGAGAAATTAAATGCGTGACGGAAACTTTTGAAATTAACTATTTTGCCACCAGAAAGAAAAATGGATTAATTAACAAACGAGTCAATTCTAATCGTAAGATAAATATGAATAAACAAATCAACAACAAAAAGTAACCTCGTTTCAGCAATTTCCTGTATTTATTATATTTTAAGGATGATAACACATAATATATATAGATATATATATTCATAGAGCTATTTTCTTTGCAAAATTTATTTTGTTTTTTGAAAATAAAATCTTCTTGCAGGAGCATAAGAAATTATACCAAAATGTCACTGTGTATATTTTATAAAACTTTCTGCTTGCATATTAAGGTAAAAAGAGCAAGGTGAGTAAAAATTTAAACTGAATTAGGTATATTATAAGGATGGAATCTGTTTCATATTATTCGTTGATCGTTTTAGCTATGAGAGTGAGCTTTCTATTTGTGTACTAAATTTAAAAGAAGGGAACGGCACCGTATATGTTTCAGAAATGACATTTATCTCATACATAAAACATATTTCCGAATAACCAAGTACGCGGAAACATATTATATGCACTATAGAAAGTCATGAAAAGCCATTTTGGAATATTTATTTAAAACAAGGCTTTTATGGAATGATCATAAACATAATCCATGCAGCTGATAGGGAAAGAAATGAGGCCTTGATCCTGGCTAAAGAGCTATAGGATACTAAATCCACTTGAAATTCATACAAGTTAAAATATATTTTTTGTAATAAGTCATAAATCTTTGCTTACAGGAAAATGCTGAAAACTGCTTTGAATAAATGTCTAAAGTAAAATTAAAAAAAAAACAATAAAGTGCAAATGGGATTTGAAATGTTACTTCAAAAAACACAAAAATAACGAACGAGCAAAAGAAAAAAACATCTTGAGGATTTTTTTTTTATTTTGGTATACTTTTTGTGCACTTAAAAATGTATTTCATATTTACAAAATTTACTAAAAATCGCATAATTTAGAAAATAAAACTATAAATGTAAGTAACTAGCACCAATAATACTGTTGATTTTATGAATAGAATTAAAACATCGGATTGGAATTGTTTATTATATGAAATAAGTTATATCAACATCGATTTCAAGTAAATGCTACTTGAGTTTCAGAAATTTCGAGAAGTATTCGTATAATTATTGCAAGTGGGAATAAAGTACTTAGAACGAATGAGATTTCCAGATTTACTGCTGAAATATTAGAAGCATGAGAGAAATTTAGTTCAAAAAATAATTTTACATTGTTCTTTCTATTTTATAAACTTTGATTTAAAAATCGATTGTCTAACTTCGATTACCAGGATTTGACCTTTCTATATAAAGAGTTTAGCTTATTGTCCATTTTTTTAAAAAATGATCCTTAAAATTCTATATCCAAATAATAAAATGTAGGTAAAAGTATTCACACCCACAAACTCTTCAGACTCAAGAAGTGGAAGAAAATACTATGAAGAATATTTTCTACGTGGGAATATACTGCCACAAACGGTGATTTCAGGCTAGAAATATGCATTAGAGAGAGAACATCATTTATATCATTGTTGAAAGTATCATTATTTAATCACATAATTATTTTGAAGTACTAATATCTAAAGAAGCACTTGTTCTAAGCGTCGTTCTTGTGTACAATTCTTCCTTAGAAAAATTGGTGTGTGATTGGAGTTCAGTTTCAATTATTTCAGAAATTTCTCGTACGCAGATGGCCCCCCATGAAGAAATATTCTACTTGTAAAGTCTTTATCATAGTAAACTGCAATATCAAAAAAATGGCTTTTGGATGTACCCATAAAAACAATCATCTCTCGATATTTATTATGGTGTTATGAGTCAATAATTTACGTCTTACCCCAGATAATTGAGCAAGAGCGTCATCATCAGAGTCATCAGCGTGCTCATAAAAGAGAGAGCCTTCCTTTACAACATAAGGAATAAACATCTCTCGATATTTGTCATGTTCTTGGAAATTAATAATTATGTCACCTTCTAGTTCATTTGGTCTTTAGTATTTCTTTATGAAAATTGTTATTGCAGCAGCGTTTCTCAAACTGTTAGGTGCTCACCCTAGGGGGGGCGAGCATCTTGAAAAGTCGAAAACAAAAGATTATTTTACAAAAGTATTAATTTACTGAAAGTAAAGTAAACAAAATCGATTCTTACATAAAAAAAATAAAATTACCAATTGCACTGATATAATTCACTTATAAATGTATCGGCACTGCAAATGTATTTTATAATTAATTTAACAACACTAAATCAGAATAAGTAAATAACACTAAATAAGAATTACCAGTGACCCAATAGACTTGTCACATATAAAAATATATGAAAAAACTAACACTTATCTTGATAATTTGTTCAGTTTATAAATAGTACCTGAAATGCAGGGTAAAAAATACGCGATTCACTTTCAATGTCTCCCCTTTCCACGTAGGCACGCATATGTGATGTATTGGGGGGGGGGAGAAAATGAATAAAAAAGTAAAGAAAATCTCTTGATATAAGTAAATTTTTTGTAAACACTATCAAGGTCCTTTTATTGCATTCCAAAGCCTTCGGAATAATTTTATGGATAGCAATGAACAGAAAAGATTGTTCTTCGAAAAGACGTATATGTACGACCGAGGCATTTAAAGCACCGGTTGAGCGATACGTATATATACGTCAGTGGCACTTAAGAGGTTAAAGTTGTATTGTAGCTTTAGAGTCAAAATATAGTATTAATGAATTAAATGCATTGTTATTTGTAAGGGGGGGAGCGTGATAAAAATTCTGATCGAATATTGGGTCGCGAATACTGAAAGTTTGAGAAGCACTGTATTTTAGTGTTCTTTGCAGTACCTTAAAATTTTCTAAATGCATTTCTTGTCGCACGATTATGATTGTTTAAGCCATATCTATCAGTTACAAATTTTCTTATAACACTATTAATACTTTACACAAGTAGAATTATTTTTATTCAATATTCGAAATAATGATAACGTTAAGTGGATCATAAACCATGCAAAAAATTGATTAATTTTTTTAAAAAAAATTCAAGCTATTTATTTGAAACATGCTCTATATATTTTTCGAATAGAAAATCATAAATGAATTAACAACGTCCGTGGTGTTTGAGAACGTTGAAAAAGTTTTATAAGATCTACAGAAACAAGCAGAAAAATCATTAAAGTCTGGCAAAAAATATAGATTTTTGAAGGTAACACATGTAGGAATGACGTAAATTGCGCATTGATTTTTATTAAAAATACTATTTTTGGAAACTCTTACTATTCTTGAAATAATTTACTCCCGAGAATGGTTGGAATTACTCAAAAACGACTTAAAAAATTCCAATTTTAGCTCAAGTAGGGAGAGTTTGGGGGGTAATTTTGCTTATATCCATTTGAAATGTTGTGTGTGTGCATAGTGATATAAATTATTTATATTTCTGCACACTTAAGCAACAAAATACAATGCATACAAATTTACGATATCATGCAGATATGTTTCTGAAAAGTATCTTAAGGTATTTAACTTATTTTTCCTGTTTTTTTTACATATATTTTAACAAATATTTATTCTTTTTGGCGCCACCCCACCTGGTATGGTGGTTATGACACTCAGTTTGTAATCGACTGGGTTCGGGTTCGAATCCCGTGTAAGGCATGGATGTATCTTCGGGAACAGGAGTCGGGTTTTCCCCTGAAATGGATTCCCGTCTCGAATGGAAAACGGCGCAACCCTTCTGTTTTATGTTGGTATTATCTTTTGTAGTAAAAGTCTACACACATTCTGCTGAGTTTGCATTTGCATGTTTCTGTTCATCTATCTATCCTCTTTTGTATGCATTCTAGTATGAAATACACGGCAACAACAGCACTCCCTTTGACAATGTGTAAGAAATTGATTTAATAGAATATATAAGATTTGAAATGAATAATAATTTTCAGAAAATTCAATTTGTGATGAGTTATATTAACTTGAATAAAACAGTTTAAACATTGCGTTTTAATGACATATTAATTTCTAAAATTAATTCAAATGCAACACAATTTTTTTAAGTAGTACAGATATTTAAAACGTGCAACCCTGTCGTGTGCACTAAGAATAATTTTCTAAATAACATATGTAATTTCTATTTATATTTTTAAGCTTGGCATATTATGATGCACATTTATAAACACATTTTTTTTCAGAAATGAAAAAAAAACACACGATAGTATAATAAATAACAAAATGATATGTAATAATTCATAAATAAATAATAATATATAAGGATATATTACAATAAATACATAATAAAATATAATTTTACTTTTAAAAATATTTTTATATAATTAAAAATGTCCTAAAATAAATTATTTACGATAATTAAATTCCTTCGCTTTTAGAAAATAAAATTCATAAGCTGTAAATGAGAACTATTACTGAAGTGAAACTCAAAATAAATCTAATTCACATTCCTTTGTAAGATCCTTAGAACGAAAATATCGCTAATGTTCTTGGCATCACAAGACTTCAAAGAATTCCCTGGATAACAATTAATAAGGACAGATAAGCAACTTGGCATGAAAAGTTAGTTTCCGTAGCTTTTAGTGCGATATATGTTCGCTCTGACTCGGTATTTCTCAGTTTACGCGTGGGAGTATAACACAATATAAAATGGCACTATAGAGAATACTTTCATCTGTGTGGTCGAAGTTAGCAGTTTCGATTGCGTTAAAAAAAGCAATTAGACTCTGAGAAAGAGAGAGATAGAATTTTCTGCTTTAGAAGAGCAAATGAATAGTCAATATGTTTTAAATTTATTGCGTAGGTGGTCTCATATCTGCCTTTTGTTTCAAAAATATCCCATGATACATGAAATGGATACTAAAGCATTATCCCCTTGATAGCTTTTATTTAATTTACTTAGAGCTTTACCAAGTGAAAGATTTTTAAAAAGATTTAGTACATATCATACATGCATATCCGATTCGTTTGATTAAAAAGAGTATACTTTTGAGAATCGCAAAACATAAAAAATTATATGGTGCGTTCAGTTCGCTACAGTTAAATTGATCCAAGTTTCGAACTGTGTAGCAAACTGGTCAAAGCTTCGTATTCTGTAACTGTAGAGCAGAGTTTCCCAAACTGTGAGACGCCCCCCTAGGGGGATGTGATAAATCTACAAGGGGGCACGAGCAAATTAAAAGGTCGAAATGAAAAGTTTTTTTTTTAAATTATTAATTTACTGAAAGTAAACAAACACAAAATAAATTCTGACACAATAAAAAATAATATACTCATTCTCAACTTTATAATAACTTGTAATCGTATTCGTATTAGCACTGCACAATGTATTTTATAATTAATTTAACAATGCTAAGTTAAGAAAAAGTTTAATAATTATCAGTGACCCCACGGATTTATCATATATTCAATTATAGATGTACAAAAATTAACATTTATCTCCATAATATGTGCAGTTTATAATTAATCCCATAACTGAAGATGAAAAATTATGGGATTCGCTTCCCATTACCACTTTCCTCGTTAGCCATGTATTAAGGGCGTGGGGAAGAAAAAGAATAAATAAGCTAATCCTCTGAAATAAGTAATTCCCTCGCAAACGCTGTCGATGTCATTTTATTTTACTCCAAAGCTTTCGGAATCACTTTATGGACAGCAGTGCACAGAAAATATCGTACTTCGGAAAAACGTACGTATACGTCCGGGGCAATTAATGCTTTGGCTGATCGAGACGTTTATAAACACCGGTGGAACTTATGATAAAGTAATATTGCAACTTTAGCTTCAAAATATACTCAGTACATTGTTATTATAGGGAGGGTGCGCGATAAAAATTTTGATTGAATATTGGGTCGCAAACTTTTGAAAGATTGATAAGCTTTAACTGTGCAGCATAATTGTGTCAGTTAATGTTACACTTTGAATCTTCTAGAGCAATATGCTATCATAGCCACAATAGTTGTGCAACAAACTGGTTATAAATGAGTTGTAAAATATAAAACATTTCTCCATAACCATTTTAGGTCATCAAATTGTAAGGGAAGTAAAATATTTCTATTTGTTTTTCTTGGGAAAGCTATGAACTTTTCGATGCAGTTTCCCTTGTCTAACTTGCTGTTATGGCAGTCGGTTCCTGGGATAGAAACCTGATATCACTTACGAACCTGCATGTAACAAAGCTGATACACATTAAGTCCGTCAATGCTTAACTCTCAAGTTTTTCACGTTGGTACGGTGGGGACGTTTGGAAATTAGAAAGCAGCCTCCCATAGCTTCAAAGTGATTGTAATCAAATCAAACCACTGATTTACAAATTTTTATTTTTTATATGATATTTTAAAACTGGATCATTAGAAGCTAATTTTCGCTTAACTTTTTTCACTTATTTCATACTTAAACTATGAGGCTTAATACATATTACATCTAGAGATATTTTTTGCTCAAAGCTCCACGCTTATTGCTGAAACCCTGAATACTTTGGATAATATTATTAACTACGTTTTAATTAATTCTGGAAATATATGCATGTGATATTGTTTCAAATTGCATTGGATTTCAAATCTAGATTTTTATTAGTATTAGTAGAGGAGTTACGCATTCCTCCAAAGTTCCACTGATACTTATACCATGTGTATCTTATATGCACAATAAAAAAAACTTGGCAGCTGTACAGTCTAATAGCGTTTTCCACCTACTAATAAATTAGATATGTTTATGTTTATTTACATAAATCTATTACAGAAGAATGTTACGTCTGCGCTCTCTTCTTGAAGAATTGGCTTTTTCCCAAGTTCTGTTTAGTCGCCCATAATATTATCTTTATTGAAACATTTTTAATCTATTTTACACCTATTTAACTAAATAGATTCAAGGCACAAATACTAAAACATTTATCTAAGTCGAATATATATTTTAACAATATATCTTACCACTATAAATCTTCTTTCCGAAAGCTATTGAAGTAAAATAAAAGTACACAATTTCCAAGCTCTGGAATCACTACCAAACTTCTTTCGAAAGCTATTGAAATATAATTAAAGGTACGCAATTTCCATGTCCTGGGATCACTACAAAACTTATTTCCGAAAATAATTGAAGTACAATAAAATGTAAAAATTTCTCTGTGCTCAGGAATGCTGTAGAGTTGTGAATATATTTAATTTGTTACCAACTTTATACAATCGAAAGCTATGTTAGATAGTTCTGCAAAAATCTAAAGTTAAAAAAGTATTCTTATAAATAATACTATAATTACTACTACAAATTATATATGAACCTTATTCAGCTTGAACATTTCTCTGCTGTCCATGACCAAGTGGTCATCGTCACAAACTCGTTGCAGAGTCTCAGGTTTCGAATCCTGATACCACTGAAAACCCACCTTAGAAAAGAGCTGATGCACATATACTATGTCGTGGATCCAAAATCCTTACGTTGGTAAGGTATAGAGAATGGAATGTAGTTCGTCACTTATTAGTGGCTCAAAATTACGAGGTTCATTACCAATAGCCTTTGAGGTACCTTATACTGCAACGTTAACAAACAATTATTCATTTGAGCATTGTCATAGGATTACATAAAACATTGTGCATAATAACATTGTTTTATGATTCAGCGTAATACGTCTTATTAAAACTGAAAATCATTTAGGAAATTTGAATGACTGTTGGCTATTTAAACTTTTTTTGCTTTTGTATACTTTTAAAACACTCACAGAATATTCTTATGTAAAGAATTAGGGTATCCGACTACGTTCGGAACCGTGATATTAAAAAGTGTATAAATGGATAATTTGCGTGATATTTAGTGTCACTTAGATTAGAATGCATGTATAAAATTGTTTTAAGGACATTTTAACAAACAAAATTTATTTAAATATAATATTTTGGCAAAAAAATTAATTTAGAATAACCTTTTTCAAAATGTTCTCCTTTTATAAAAAGGCTTCTAAAATAATAACATTTTGCTTTTATAAAGTAAAGCCTTCTCCAGAGAGTATGAGCTATTTTTTTTTTAAAAAAATCATATTATGTATCTATATATTTTCAGAGTTGCAACCCATTGAAATAATTATCGGCGTTTTCTTCTTAAAATTTCTCCCCTCTGTTGTCGTAAAACATGGATAAATCCACTTCTAAGTTATATATTTCAGAAATTCTAGTTGAGCCTCTGAACAGAGGTCTGAGCTATATACAAGAAAAATATTATTATATAATAGAAGCATTTTTCACAAAAGGGGAATATTTTGAAAATGGGTCATTCATTCATTTTTGTCAAAATATTGTACTTAAAATTTTTTTTTTGTAATAACATTATTAAAAAAATAATATACATTCTCTAATTTAAGTGATATTAAATATCATAAATATTGTTCATTTATACGCTTTTGCAAAACCACGGTTCCGAATTTATATAGTCGGATACCTTAAAAGCAAAGTTTGTACCAGCATCCTAATCTAAAAGTCCGAGTAGATGAAAACTAGCAACACGATATTAATGTAAAGGAGAGCTTAGTAATAAATTTTTAAAAGTATTTATTAAATAACATATAAAAACAGTGCTTTAATTTAAAAAAATATTTTAAAGATTTGATTTATCAGAAAATTTTGAAGCCTAAAGTTTAAAAAATTACTAGGACCGCCCGCAATAGTTTTCGTGTTGCTGCAAAGTACTACATTAATTAAAACAAATCAATCAATGAATCAATCGTAACCTTGTAATTTTATTTTCACCCTATTATTTCGAGTATGAAAATAAATATATAATCATCGTTATTTGTCTTATGTGGAAAAGGAGTTTAAAAACTTCCTTTTCCAGTATTATGGAGTACTTAATCTAGATGTAATTGCTATAATTACAGGATATTAAATAATTTAATTTGAAATCCGAAGATCTGAAAGATTTCTTTTAAGTGATATTTATTTCACTGGCAGTGAAATTCACCTTTGGAAAGACAAGTTTTAGCACAACCATTATTGTGTATTTAAAGGTTTTCTTTTTTGTAGTGTTTTTTATACTTCGTACAAATTTGATTTGTTTTTGGTAACTTCCATCTTACATTTTTTTTAAAGAAATCTACATAGTACTTGCTAAAATTTTACTAAACGTGTTTAAAATTCTCTTTTTAACCTACAATATTTTTAAAACGGGTATTATGATGCTTTTAATCTTAAAAATTATATACTTTTTTCTATGACATCAAAGAAAAGTAATATGTTTTATCATGTCTAAATGCCTCTTGAAGTTTATATTTTATTTCAAAATTTATTATTATTCGTTTGATAATAAATGTTATTAACTACAAGTGATAAAATATAACTATCTGCACTTGCATTGCTATCGAACAACAAAATTAAAGTTTTAATTTTGTAATGTAGCACAATTTAACTTCATAAAATCAACCGAACTTATAGAACCAAGATCATGATAAATTCCTCTCATTATGATTACTCATATTTATATTAATATCTTCGTACTTAAAGTTCTTATCATGTTCCATTTTATTGTCATACAAATACTTTTTTAATTTATATGCAGATATTATTTACGCGTTGTCTCTTTTATCAGAATCGTCTGTAATAATCTATCATGCATTGGCATTTATATAATTTACATCAGTGTTGCGTAATTGTTTGATGTTATAAAGTCCATTTTTAAAACTGGTATCATGAATGCTTATATAACTAGAAATAAAATTATATTTTCAAGTATGAGTGATTGATTGTTAGCAAATAAAGTCTTAATTTAAAACACCCAAAGGAATTATCGAAACAGACCTACTGATTTTGAAGCATGATCAAATGACAGGGTTTACATCTGAAGTGGCATCCTACCATATTTTGAAGTACTACTGAAACTATTCTGCTAAATATTTGATTTGGTAGGCATAGTGGTTAGAGCAGGAGTGGGAGAACTTTTCCAGAGTTGGGGCTACTTCTAATGCTTTTATGGTGTTGTAGTCCACCTGGCAGAGTATGTGTGGCCATTCTGTATTAAATTTGTATGTTTTCTTAGTTTTTGTTTTTCGACATTGTACTTCTGATTTAAAATATGACACACAAGTAACACAAAATTGTAACTATCAAGTTGAATGATTGAGCAACTATGAGCGACTGCTTGACCGTTGAGCGAGGACTTATTCATTGCAGCTATCAGAGAACATGCATGAATCGATGAAACTGAAATCCGACATATGTTCTTAATTTGTTCGCTGCCGCATCCCATGCCATCTCGGGACATGACAGCAACACTAGAGCCCAATCCTGTGAAAGCTCGGAGTGTAGAATGTCTCAAAAGCCGATCCTGTGCTACCACGGGAAGAGCCATCACCAAAATTTATTCACCCCTTCAGTTGGAGCGTGGGGAAAAATTTATTTATACGGCTGGTATCGCAGTAATACAGCCGTGTAGGGCAACGATGCACGTTAAATCTGTCGAGAGCTGAAACGTCCTCCCGTTGGTGTGGTGTGGTAGTTAGGAGAGGGGGTGCCAGTTCAGGTTTCGTCCACGTCACTTGACCATGGTTCAAAATTACGTGGTCCGTCGCCAAAAGCCCTCGTGTAGCTGAACAGTGCGACGTTAATATTAACTCACTCACATCGCAGTAATACATTCACATCGATTGTGAAAAGCCGATTACCCATTCTAGCTGTTGATTGTGTTCCATAATGTTTCTTTTAGTATGCGGGTATTAGGTCTTAGTAAAGGTGGTAACACCAAAATGTCTCAGCGGCCCACCAGTCGATCGCGATCGACTTTATGTTTACCCCTGGGTTAGAGCATCGGACTCTAGATCGGAAAGCCTGGGTTCGAGCCCGATGCCACCAAATACCTTCCGAGTACACACTGAGTACGTGCTCGTTAAATCAGTGAGTCCTAATGTTTTGTGGGTTGAATCACGAATGTAGGGGACTGTAGATTATTTCCCTCCCCTTCTGTTCCATGCCTAAATTGTGGAGGTGGTGATAGGTGAGTAGCCATCTATCGTCCCTTCGGGGAATTTTGTCAAGCTAATTCGTACTGTCACATGTATGGTGTTCAAGGCCAACGACAGGCGTACTTCTAGCCCCTTGCCACGATGGATTTCGTGGGCCTCATTCTGACTTCGTCAGACAGGTGGCATTAGCCACAACAACAACATTTGATTTGAGTCTGTTAAATGATGAAACAATACTCGATTCGCCACCATCGTGAGGAATTTAATCCTCGACATATTTAAAGTTCATCAGCCATTCTTCACAGTTGGTCTTCATTGATAACCTTGCCCCCAACACATGACCCGACAGTGCTGGCCATGATTTCATGACGATGACCGTTAAGCTTTTTACAATATCCACACTGCCGCTGTAAATCTCTCCCTATGGCAGAAATTTGAATACTAGTGATTTTTTTAAACTTCGGATTATTATCTCAATATATACATATATATATATAGTTAAGAATATTTTAAATATAACTCTTTTATTTGGTTCCAAATATAACTTTGTACTGCATTTCTATTTACGTAATATTCTCGAACTTTAGATATATGCGACCCAATTTTCAATCATACTTTTCATCTCACCCACCCCTCCTTTCATACAATTACAATGTACTGAATGCACTCAGGATATATGTTGAGGCTAAAGCTACAATATAATTTTAATTATAAACCGTGTAAATAATCTAGATTAGGATTAAATTTTGTATATATTTTTTGTTTGAGAAGTCCTTGGTATTTGCAAGCAATTATTAAACTTGTTCTTAATTTAGTACTGATTGATTAATTATCAAATACAGTGTGTAGTACCGACACAATTAGTATTATATCAGTATAAATGTGTATTTTATTTTTTATTACATCTGAATAAATTTTGGTTTGCTTCTTTTCAATAAATTTCTTAATTTGTAAATCTTTATTTTTGACTTTTCGATGCGATCGTGCTCCACGTAGGGTTATCAAGCCGCCCTAGAGGGCGTGCCCCGCAGCTTGAGAAGAGCTGTATTAAAGCCTTTCTGATAGGTAAGTTATCACACAGAGTTAGATCAACAATATGACTTCTATATATTTCAATGATCAGTTTTAAAACTTTTATAATGTTTACTTAACATTTTATTCGAATTATCTTTAGTTGAACAAATTTGTTTGTTGAAATATCTTTTATGTGGGTTAATTTGATGTTTTATACATCGTTTGGTAGTAATAACCTTAATTCATATGATTTCAAAGTCATAAGATAACTGCAATGGTGTGTTTCCAGGCAATCAGTTCATAATCTAATGTGACGTCATAGTCACATGATAAATGCAGTCATGAGTTCCCAGCTAGGCAGTTCATGCACTTCACTGTTATAAACTTTTGTTTTTACAGAAATTTTCTTTTAAAACGTACACATATTTAAACCTTTCTTTTAAAAGGAATATATTTATTTTTTCTTTTAAATGTATAATAATAACGCACGCAGGCAAACAATGGGGACTTGATTTAAAAAATACACGCTTAATGTAACATTTTGTTTTAAAAATTTGAAAGGAGTTTTGAAGAATTTTAATACTTGAAACAGCTTTGTAGAGTTGTCAGATTTGAAATATTATATAAATTTTACAAGCAGAACAATACATACAAGACAAATCATAGCTTCGAATTCAATATGGGTATTCATTTATGAATATATCAATTATATTATGTTTATTATGTGAGGATCATGAATTCACAGTCCATTGAATTATATATATAACATTGAAAGCCCAGTGACTGAGTGGTAGGTTATCGCGCTTCCACGCCACAGGTCTGGGGCTCAAATCCCGGGCTCGGCAAGTTCGACTCATCCTTTACTCCCTTCAGTGGTCGATAAATGAAATCAAGTTAGCTTGGGATCTGAACACTGGAGGTTTCTCGTCAGCCTGACCTCTTGATCCGAAACATCTGCACAAACACCCCAGCATCTAAGGTAACGAACACTGAGATAGGCACAGTAGGCCTTGGCCCTCATAGGCTGTTGTGCCACTGAGATCAGTTCAGTTCAATAACTGTAATATTAAATTTTTTTGAATGGATGGTCATTTTTTGTTTCGCACAAGAGTTAATTGTTCGGTGACTGGTCAAAAGTGAAATTTAGAGAAAAAAATGATTATTCGATTCAAGTTTTATTCTTGGTATTTATATTATCATTGTGTGATTTACATTTAACTATAGAGAGTAATGCTTAAATAACATAAAATAAAGTTATTGTGTTGATGCCTTATTTTCCCAAAAAAAATTCTTGAGCTACCCAGATTATTGCTATTTCCTTCGTTCTTTTTTAAAAAAGAGAAGTACTATCTAAGTTTATAAATGAATAATACCCCAGATATGAAAAAAATATTTACTAACAGCTCAGTTTTATATGCAGTGTTGTAGTGGAAAAATTAATTTAAAACTTGAGAATGTGCTAATATCGCCGAAAAACCTTTTGAATAGTTTGAAATGTGCTATCCATGCATTTAAGATAAATATTATTAATATATATGTGCACTTTTGGGCTTTTTCATGAACTAGTTAGACAGCTGTGCGATTTATGATAACGATTTACACTAATTAGTTCATTAAGCACAAATGCACTGATTTATGTCTAAATCACAGGATGAAAAAAATTCTGCAAAGTTTTTAGAATTAATAATTTTTTTTTCTTCTCAAACAATTTATTATTTTTACAACCAAATGGCTTAGATCGTGATTAACGATGTAATGAGAAAAGAAGAAAGTTCATAAGCTCCAGGCTGACTTTAGTAAAGGTGTAATTAGAAGGATTAATTATCTAAAGGCGAAAGAAAATAGTTATACTTGAAAGATTTTTTTAGCACATTTTGCAGCTCTTTATAATAAATATGGTTAAAGCTTAAGTTGTGACAACTTTGGTGAAAAAAATAGTTCTGAATAAAAAATGACCCTGCCTAGCAGCTTAGGGTAACTTTATCACATATAGCATACTGCATAGCAAGATAATGCAATCTGTCTTAGTTCAAATCTTAAGTTTTTTTTTCTTCTTAATATTTTGAAATATCTTCCTAGGAAAACCTTTATTATCCATATTGATATTTATTCTAATTGATTTATCTAATTAGGTATAGTCTTGTAAAATATTTAATTATTCCATCTCGAAAATGAAAATGAATTGTTTTTATTTAAAACAAGTTTCTATGAGATACACTTCAGCGTAATATGTTGTGAAAAATGATATCTTGTCTCTGCTTTATTTGTTTGAAATATTTTTTAAAATTTGTTTTTATTGACGGCTAACTGTGACACGTTTATTGTTAATAAAATAAAAAGATATTTCAGGGAATGTGTGTGTGTGTGTGAGTACTTCATACACTGTTAGCCACACAAATTGCAACACTCTGAATAAAATATGCAAACCAAGTGAAATTACATCATGCGTTGGTGGCGATGAAATATGCAAATCATTAGCATTATCACCGGTGACCGTAGCGCCTCCCGCAAGCACTGTGTAAGGAGAGCAGATAGGTAGGTGATTTGAAGGACAGCAATTTTTTCATTTCAACTAAGAATAGGAAGACATCGAGCGTGTTTTAACCAAGTTTTTGAACTCGTCCGAGGAAGAAGTGTTAATAAGGATTGCGGATTATGTGTAAGTGAGTCTCATTTTTCCGAAAAAACATGTTTGTGTGTCAGTAAATAATAATTTGAAATGATATTTTCTTAAAATACTTATCATTACTTATTTTTATTAAATCAAAAGAAGAAATTGCAAAACTCAAATCTCATTTCATTTCGTGTTGAAAGTATTAAAACAAATATTTTGACGGATCTAGTAGCGATTAATTGTTAAAAGGATTAAACTTTGAATTTTTGACTAATTTGTTTGCCGTCTCTTAGTGAAAGAATATCTTAATAACTTACACGTCCTTACTGAGCAATTCAAATTTTTCCCTAAGGTACTTACGTAATTTCAAAGTTTAGCTAATATTTCCCTTCACTTGAACATGATTATGTTTTTTCTCATTATATTTTTCCTTGAACTGAAATATAAAAAGGTATAATCCCTCTCATATCATATTTCTTGGCACTTGGACAGATAATGTAATCAAAGTAAATCTAATGATGTTAAAATTACCGAAAAAAACGATCATTTGTACATTTTTATGTAGCTTAGTAGTTTCCTTGTTAAAATCAATACATGAACACAAAGATTATATTTGAAGATTTTGTTACTCAACTCCACAGTGGATTTGCAGGTAGTTTTAAATTCTGATAACAAAATTAAATAATAAAAACATATCTGAAAAACTATTACGCTTAAATATAAGGTGATCAATCATCCTTCTTTAGGGAGGACAGTCTTTCTGTTATAGATACTGTCCTTCCTATAGATAGGTGGCAATATATAACCATCTCAAAAATGAACACATTCCATATGAAAATTTATTTATTCTTGTTGAATGTACATTGTGCTGCGAAGGAACTCATGCAACAGCTGTGAAAGAGTTTTTTCATCTGGTAATGATTTTTGGACACGTGAGTAATCAAGATTGAATGTTTATACTTGTATATGTATAAGCTGCAAAACTTACCGCATAAAATCCAATATGAAGGACATTTATGGCTCCAAAATTTCGAATGTATTGGAAAATGAAATATTGAAAAAAAAGATTATTCAATGAAGACATACTCGCGCGCACGCGCGTTTAAGTAAATAATTAAAATGAATTTAAGCATAATGAGTGTATTTGTGTTTGAGTTGAAAAACAGTTGTAATTTTTTCTTAAAATTTTAGTCCTCATTTCCATGGTAAAGAACTGATCATCTTGTTAAATAGTTGAAATAAAAACAAGCATTAATTTGCGTGCATAATATTTATAAAGAAGTGTTTCGACCAAATAGAGCTAACATTTACCTCCAACAATCTACTACTTTTAACTTCTAGATTACATCTCAGAAAGAAAGAAAAAAAAATCCTAGAAGACATTTCATATGAAGCATGAATCCTCACGAATCACACACTCAAGGGCTTTTCGTAATGGCTGGCAGAAAATGGAGCAATCCCTAAAAAACTCGCTTGGATTGACTGACCTTCGTAAGAGATACGAGTTCTCTGATGAAACTTTTCTTAAGTTGCTGTTTTTAACCTTTGCCTTGAGGGTTGCCACTTTCGCACATAGGCACGTTCACATCTTTCGTTTCTTTCATGCGGAAGAAGTTTTCCGGGATTAGCTGGGGAAGTTAACATTAGTTGCAGAAACATCCACGCGTTTCGATATTAGATTTGTTGATGTGATGCTAAAGATATATTTCGAAATGTTTTTGATGATTAAGAAATTTTCAATCTGGGATAAAAATAGTTTTTCATTTTAGGAATTCTGTGGAAAACAATTTAATAAATAATAAAAGCAAAATTAAAACACAAAGGAATATAAATATGATGCAGAAAATAAAAATATGTATGGATTAATTTTTAGAATTTGTTTTTTAAATTAATGATTTCAAGGAAAGATAACAAATTGATAATATTGTTTTCTGTCTTTTCTTCACAATTTTTTTTCCTTCTTGATTGTACACGGTTGTACCAATGAATTATAAAAGAACAAATATTATTAAAAAGTGTTATGTTTGTTAATTATTTTAACTAAAATTAAGTATATATGCTTTCAAATATATTCTAAAAATATATTTAAAATTTATTCTCTCTTCTAATATGTTTAACGATTCTTCAAACTCGTAAATATAATTCCAAAGAGAAACATTGTACGAGGTGATACAAGAAGTGTACAGTTTCAATGTACTTTAATTAAAAATAATGTAAGACATATTTCACCTACAACAGGACGTAGGAATTTGTATGGGATTATTTTAAGTGTTGTTATAGACAGGTATGGTGAACCAGTGGCATTGATGCTACAATCCACGATATTTTGGGCTGGCCATCAATCAAAACAGTAAGCATTTTTTTTCAAACTAACAAAGTTCATTATGAAGTATCACGAAAAAACGCGAGTGATAGGTCACAGGGCGCACAGACGTTTCTTATTGTCTTGCCTTAGTTACGTCGTAGACTAAAATTGCTAATGATGCAAAGGCAGTCTACACATACTATCACTGGCATAGCTACTCCTGAATGGGGCATGTATCAAAAATTTCTTGGGGGACTTTTTTAAAGTTCATTTTATATTTCACAATTTCTTGCTTTCATAAATTGTGGCCCCTGCAGCTTTGTAGCCTCGTATCATTGATACGACTGATATGGCGGTAGCTACGCCCTTGTATAGCATAATAAATTTCGTTGACACAACTGTATTTTAAGGTTAATTTGTGTTATATAAATATGATTTTAACTTTTATTTAACAAGGTAGTTTAGCAAAAAAAGTGCAAGATAGTAAGAGTAACAGAGAATTTCAAACTTGATGGACCGAAAAATTTGGCACGATTAGTAAATGTGACAAAATGGTGTGTCTTGCATGTTCTGGAACAGTGGTATATAGAATATATTGTCTGTAAAACGGCATTTTGAAACAATCACAAATATGATGGCACGTGTTTACCTCATTAAACATTTCTTTAGAAAAAATGTCACGTTCATCCAATAAGTTTTGCCACTCCTGTTATAGACAGTCATAAATGTTCAATGTGTGAATCCTTTGTCACATGACACATATTCAGCCGGTAATCCTCGTTTCTGCCCAAACGCGAAATAAGATATCTGAATCAAGTCCATTAACAGCGGTTGCGATATATATACATGTATATATATATATATATATATATATATATATATATATATATATATATATATATATATATATATATATATATATATATATATATATACACGCTGTTTCTTCTCTAGATCAATAGGTAAATTAGGGAAAATACATTTGATACTAATTAAAATATGTACAAAATTTTAACATCATATTTTGATATATTTGTTATTCAACATTTGTGTATATTATATGAACTGAACTGAATTAAAAGGCCCAACAGCCCACGAGGGCCAAGGCCTACTGTACCTATCTCACTTTACGTGACCTTAGGATCTGGGATGCATGTGAAGATATTTCGACCAAGTGGACAGTCTGACGTGAACACCCGAAATGTTCAGTTTCCAATCCAGCTTGGTACTCATTTATCAAACAACTGAAGGAATGAAAGGCTGAGTTGACCTTGCGCGGCCCATGATTTGAACCCCAAACCTGTGGCGTAGAAGCACGATAAACTACCACTCAGCCACATGGCTTATTTATTATATAGTATTCATTAAAATAAGGAAAACAAAAATGTGTTATTCTACTCGGTTGTTCGGAAAGTAATTTCGTTTTTTTTTTGTGAAAATGAAAGACAGTTTTCGTATAATAAACAAATACTTTATTAGATTATATATTGGCCGTTCTGGTCCAACACTGTTTGCCATCTATCTGGTAGTAGCATAAATCCACGCTCATAAAATTTTTGGTCTTTGCTGGCAAAAAACTAATCGAGGTGGTTTTTGACCTCCTCATTTGAGGTGAGGATTTTACCGTCTAAAAAATTTTGGAGTGAACGGAACAAATAATAATCCGATTGTGCCAGGTATGAAGAATATGGTGGGTGTGGCATTTTATCCCATTCTCAACCTGTAAAAGCTTTTGGCGAGTGACCAAACTTGTGTGAGGTCTCGCGTTGTCTTGGTGAAACACTACACCTTTCCTGTTGATTAGTTCTGACCTTTTCTGTTGAAGTGCATCATTCAGTTTGTCCAGCTGGTGACAGTAGACTTCAGAATTAATAGTTGTGTTATCCGGTAAAAGCTAAAAAAAAACCGATTCCTTAAAAATCCCATCAAACAGACAGCATCACCTTTTTTTGGGGGGAATATCGGCTTTGGAAATGGTTTGAGTCGGTTCATATTTTTTGCTCCGTGACCTCTTGTGCTGGACGTTGTTGTTTAGAACCCATTTTTCGTCCCCAGTGATAATGCGCTTCAAAAACGGATCATTTTCGTGACGTTTGAGAAGCGATTCTCTCTGTGAGAACATGGGGAACCCATACATCGAGCTTCGAGGATAATCCCAGGCCTTTCAATTGGTCATAAACTGTTGAATTTGATAAATTTAAGGGGACACGGTACCCTGTACACAGTTTTTTTTACTTAGATAGTTATCAGAACAAAATTACATGCACTGTATTCGAACACATCTGTAATAAACATTTCATAAGCAAAATACTATTTTTAAACAAACAATAATTTTAAATTTTAAAATTTTTAAAATTATTTAAAGTTATTAAAATTCCTACTACTTTTACAAATTTGAATATTTTTGATCCATTTTTTCTGATATTCCTGGAAGTTTTTCCCACAATTCTGAGCATGGGTTTAGTATTACAAATGATACTTTTATTTTAAGACTTTTTTTTCTCTTAAGACACTATAAAAAATAGCAAAAAAAAAAAAAAAAAAACCAACTATATCTAACTTTATAGATTTCTAAAAAATAACTGTTCCTCTAAATACTTATTCCATGCACAGAACTATGAAACATATTATTTTAAACTACCAGAAAACGTTTCAAAATTGTATAGTGAATATAAAAAAAAGCCTTAGCATTTCAAACACATGATTATCATGAAAAATAAGAAGCTGATAAAAAGCAATTTAAAGTTTTTGAAATAAAAAAAAATAATTGAAAGAGCTAAAATATAGTATCCATTCTAATATATATTAAAATTCTAAAAGCACATATTGTACTAATTGAATTTTTAAATGCAAAATTCATGAACCTAAATTAGCACATATTAAAACGTTTCAGAAATAAATTACAGAGTGGTTAAATGGAATGAACGATGATACAAAACAGTGTAAAAAAAACAACAGATATATCTAACTTTATGGATATTTTAAAAAATAGCTCTTCATATAAATCCTTAAGCTATGCACAGAATTATCAAACGTTTTATACAAAACAACCAGGAAAAGTTTCAAAGATTTATAATGAATACAAAAAAAGCCTTAGCATTTTAAATATATCATCACGATGAAAAATATAAAGTCGTGAAAAACGTTTAAACTTTTGAAAGTCAATAAAATACATGAAAGAACTAAACCTTGGCCTTTATTCTTACATATATTGCAATTTAGGTCATAGTAAATATTTTAAGACAGTAATATATTCTAAGTTAATAAATATTATTAAATAAATATATTAAAATTAAATGTATTAAAATATTGCAATATATATATCAAATGCACTAACAAATTGTTTTGAAACTATTAAACATTCATTTTATGTTCATATTATAATTGTAAATAAATATTATTAAAAACCACCCCGTTCATATGTAATTACTTCTTTTTTAATGAATGAGGCGTTTCGCCGCTTTTTTGCTAACGCAATTTTTTTTCGAGCAATTGCATACACTGCCAATCGTTTTCTTTTCCTCTGATAAACTCTACGGTAGTTTCTCCAAACAGCCAACATTTTTGACTGTTTATTTGAAACAGCCCCATTTTCCTTTTGCAAATTTTCTAATGATTTTTTGTACCAAAATTGAATTCACAAACTGCATCACAAACATCAATAGTTACTTGACGCAATGTCACTGACGTTTCTTTTGAACATTTACCCCATATGATGCTGTGAAGGATCTCGTTTGCATTTTGTGTCACACATCTTATGCATCTTTGAAGGAGTTCATTTGTTGCTAATCTTTGATATATTAGCATAATTTTGGATAAATGAGTTTCCTTCAAGGGTGTCTTCACATGCTTCACGTGAGGACCCGGTACTTCACCACGAGCAAGTGCAGCCTGGAAAAAGGACCATGAATCTTTTCCAGCCGGACATTAAAAATATTGAGGTTTTTGGTCCGTTGATATACTATGAAACAATGTTGCATAAATTGCCGTTTTCATTGCTTCTACGTCACCTTTGTTCGAGCGAATTTCATTTTGATAGTGACGTGACAATTTTTCTAATTGTCTCTTCCTTTAAACTGACACGGGATTTCCCTCCCATGGAAACACCTCTTTCCCGCCATTCTTTAACAGCTTTTCGTAAATATGTACCTAGCCTCTTGCTAACATGGTTTATGCACTCTTCTTTCTTTATTTTTATCTCAGGACCATAAGCCTCCTTAGTATTTAAATATTGATATGTCTTTGCATCACCATCTGACAATAGTGTCGTGTATCGAAAACCATTATCTTCAGATATTTGCCATAATTTAAGAGCAGCCTCTTGTTCCATGGCACAAGATGATCCTACGTGATTGATAGCCCATGAAGATATATGTCGTTCATACCACTCATGAAATTCTGCTGAATTTTCTCCCAAACCAGATTTTGCGTGTCACATTCAATGCAGCGTTTCGACATAATTTCAAAATCCATGACAAATCCAGTAAGAAGGTCAAGTCTACTCGGTCAGGTCTACTCGGGGAGATGAATGTCCCCGAGTCAACCAAGTACCATCAAAAGTAACATCTATATCAGTAATGTCACTATTACTTTGATAAGCACTTTTCAACCTGACTTCGAACATCATTCAAGCTTTTTTCTGTAGATCTAACCAAAGATTTACATAACTTTTTTTATATGTATTGAATATTCTGCTTGAGGGTAAATCCTTATTCATTAACATACAAAAATTTTCCTTAGATAAATAGCCTTTCCCAACACTTAAAAATGATTGCGCCATGCGCATGTTTATGTCGAATGAATGGTTTTCATTACCTTCACTGTCAGAAATCCGTCTGGATGTAAAGTTACTTGATTTAATTATATCGCAAGAAGTGCAAAAAACAGAGATTTTTCTAGAAAATCCAAGCTTTTCATCAATGTCAATTTTTAGTGAATACGATTAGCAAACATCACTCAATAAGTTTTTTAAAAGTTATTTTAAAAACTGTACATCCATTATCACATAATGAGAGGCTTCAGAATTTTCACAATTTAAATCGTTCAAGCAGCTGTCTTCTAAAGTTTGGCATCTCATATTTCTTTCTGGTAATGCTGAGGAAATAGAAGTTTTAGCTTTTTTCTGAAAACATCAGTTTCATGACTTCACTGCACCATCTCTTGTTAGCTTTTTGTTTACTAACAAGACTCGATCGCTTTTGTCTAGGCATGATGAATTCAAGTTAACTTACTAATGAAAATATATTCTCTCAAACGAATATTTAAAATTATAAAGAAATAAATTGATTATATAAGTGGCTTTCAAAAAAGCCTTTTGTTTTGATACTAATGGTTTTAGAATAAGAAATAAGGATGCAAAGCACAAAATGGAATAACGTTTCTCTCTTGCATAAAAACAAACGAATCAATTCACTTCTCTTCTAATTAAAGTATAAAGCTTTAGAATCGCGTGTAAAAGTAAATCAATCGAAATTGTTTAGGCTAGGATGATAGCGTCTGCATAAGAAGCAGACGGCATGTCTTTTAGTTTCGGTTTCTCTTTAACATACTGTTAAAAAATTTAAATAACTCGAAAAATAATGCAGCTAGAGCTACCAAATTTTATAAACATATTTAAAAAAGTCACACAACTAAAATAAGGCAATAAAAAAAAGTTAAAATCGTTATTTTTAGGGTAATGTGTCCTCTTAACCTCAATCCGATCTCACGTATTTGTTATTCGCAGGCTCGCATCAACTAATGCCTTTATCGCGTCTTTATCAGCTTCAACCGGCTTTCCCGAACGTGGTGCATCTTTGACATCAAAATTGCCGGATCGAAATTTAGCGAACCAGTTTTGGCACTGGCGTACTGTCAACATACCTTCTCCATACACATCGGTCACTTTCTTACTGACTTGAACAGCATTTTTACCCTTTCTGTAGTAAAACAGTAAGATATGTCGAAAATGCTGCTTATCGCTCTCCATATTTAAAAGGGCACCAACCAAAAACTACAGCGTAGATTTAATTGGAATTTTTCACACACAAGCCTTGCTAAATCAGCTCTCAAAGCATATAAAAATTATACGGCTTAAATGGAAACTTGGGTGCAAAAAAATACAATTAAATCCTCTGTCGGGAAAAAACGAAATTACTTTCCGAACAACCCAATATATAAATAACATTATCGAAGTATTTTTAAGAATTGAAGGCACATATCATATCGGATGATTAAACACAGATTTGAAAAGAATAATTTAATTTTAAAAAAGTATTTATCAACTTATTCCTTAACAATTTGCTTGGAATTTATTGATTCTAAATTTTGATGTATATATACTTTGGTCGTAAAAATATTCCATTTGTCTATCAGAAAAAAAGAAATGAATGGACGAATAGATTATTTTTAATTCCAGTAAAATATGAAATTCTTATCAACTGAATTGAAATAAAAGGTGAACAAATATGTTTTAGAAATATGCGGTTAATTTTTTTTATTATTAATCTAAAAATAAATAAAAGAAACAAAGGTACGACCACCAGTTCTGCTTAATTCAACTCAAGATGATTCTTATCCCCCCCCCTACGCAATCTATTTTGGCAATTTTTTTCTTTCGGTAGCGAGTCCTTGTTCTCTTTTGTACGTTTATTGTTTTAGAGATTCACTGCTTGACGTGACATCCATATCACAGCAGAGTTCCTTACCATTCCGCGGCTTTGCTTTCCGTTCCTTAGGGAATCAGATATTCTGGATTCGTGAGAAAGGACCTAAAAGTGTTAAAAAGCCTTTGTTTTGCTTGAACAAAATCGTGAACAGCCTTTCTGGTCGAAAGCGGATTGAAATGGTCAGGTTTGTGGAGGGAATCCATTAGTATTCTGTATGTAAGACAGTCGGCATTAGACTCAGAAGAATGGTTTCAAGTTTCCCAAAACATGTGTAACGCGTTTACCGCTTGTCGCTCCATATTCGTCTTATAAATTGTAGCGAAACTTTAATTTCTATTTGTGGAAAATATATTTTGAAGTTATGGTTGAAACATGAATCGTCACGTTTTCCTGTACAAATGCATCACGTATCTGTGCTGATTTACAAACAGCAATGATGTCGTTTTCGTGGTAATAAATGGTTGAAAACTAATAGTGTAACAGAATAAATATCCTTAAAAGTTTCTTGAGATGTTACGGTATTAGGTATTATTTAATTATATCAGTAAGAAAGTTATACGTGGTATAGTGTTTATTTGGAATAAAAATTTCTTCAGAAATGTTCTTGTTTATTTTTCAATTATACTTATTTTCTTTCCATTATAAAATTCGAATATTTTAATGTTGTTATTATTAATCTATTTAAATGTGTCCACGTATTAAATATATATAAATGTTTTTCAGTAGATATGTTTATATTTTTTAATAAATCAGGGAATTTTTGATTCATTATGAATGAAATATCCTGATCAGCATATGTAGTATAATTATATTAATGCTTTATTAATATACTGAAATTTAAAAAAAATACAGTTACTTATTAAGATTCCGCACTAAAAACATGCAATATATTATCAATATTACTAATTCATTAAGAGTTGTAACAAGAAATATAAACAGCAAATTCATATTACAAGCTCCAAATATGGCAGAATTTTAATTTGAATAACAAATGATAAAGTCTAAGGTTTTATCAAAAACAATAATGTTTTATTTGAATTTTTGGTTAGAATTTTTTTAAATCATTTTGAGTAAAATAATGAACGCTTTCGATGTATAAGAATATATTTACTTTGAGACAAAATTAAGTAATTCATCCTGTGACAATACCTAAAATAATTTAAGCATATCAAACACACATTTGCAGATCTTACTTTAAATAAACCTTACTTAAGCCTTATTTGTAATAAAAAGTAACAATCTTTTAAGTCAAATATAGGTTAGTTTTAAATATTAATAGTAATTGCTTAATAGATGAGCCTCTTTATTAAAAAATGGAATTAGACTATATACATCTTACATTAGTTTTACATTGCTAATAAAAAATGTTAGAGTTGAATATTTTTAGTGCGTTTTAGGGACTAATGAACTAAAAGAATACATTTCACGTAACAATTATAAAACTCATAAAAAAAAACAGAATTCTTCTACATCTTTTTGAATCTATTAATTATTAATCACATTTCAAAGTGATTGATAAAATAATCGATTTATTTACTGATAAGCAACATGGGGAAATTGTAATATGAATAAAAATATTAAGATGTCAAGAATATTGATTCCCTGAAGCTCATATTAAAAAGCTTCAGGTATCAAAAAAGGTAGTAAATATTTATTTTTATACTTATTTTTTTGCTAACCTGTTAGAAAGGAAGAGAAAATATCAGATAAATTAAAGCATACCATTCTCGCGTTATTTTTTAGAAAAAAATCTGGAATTGAGATTAAACAATTTCTTAAAGAAGTTACAAAAAAGGTGTTTATAAAAATAAAATATGAGATAATACTTATCATAAAATCGCTATCACAGTTTTTTTTATTCATTAACCACTTGCGTACCAGACTGCGCTTCCTAGTCTCCCCAGAACTCTTCTGACTTTGACGTTGTGACGCACATCTCATTGTTCGTTTTACAATGGGATTAAGTTACAATGTCCACATTAAGTTACCATGGGATTTTCCCCTATACATAGCACGCATCCATTAGTGGTTACATGGTGCACAAGGCGTTAAAAACCTAAATAATAAGATGTAAATGAAGATGGAATCTCTGAAAATCCTGCAATCAGTATAAGAGCAGTAAGTGTTTATAAAATATATACCGAATAATAATAAAACACAGCTCTCCTTTTATTAAGTACTGATGTATGAAATCCAACCGTAAAATGCACTCATAAAATAAAACAGATTATAAATAAAAGCTCCCATTTTCGCTTACATAAAACAGTAGTTATCGATATACGAATAAAAATTCCTATTTCGTAGTACTAGCAACAGTAAAGCGATAAAAAAGACTGCTGGAATTTTTTTTATTTTTGAGATTCAATGTTCGTATTTTATATCTCACTACTGAAAAATCTTTATAAAGTCTTTCGTCAATAAATGAAGTTAAAGTATCAGAATGCTTCATCTATTCTGTTATATTTATTGGTACATAAAAGAAGAAAACATTAAGAAAGGAGAGATTGATAGAAACATATCTCTCAGAATTGTGATGTTTTTATATAACGATATACAAGTATAGGAACGAAGCTGCTGGTTTCTCAGAACCTTATATTAAACCTGACTAAAAGATGATGAATTGCCTTTTGGAACGGATTTCCACTTTCTTTATATTTATGGATTACTTTTCTTGCTAGGGATTGCGTTCGAGTCTTCTACTGCGACGTCCAACATATAATACAGAAACGTGACTTTAGGGGACGCAGCCGCATGGAAGGATTGCTACCTTAGCGTGTTTTTCATTTATATGTTTCTTCCAATCTAAAACAATGGTAGATAGCTGTACTTTTATACCTACTATGCTTTTTCTTTCTCTTTTTGGCTTGATAGTCTGTTGTTGGCATGTTTTTTGTATGTGAGTGCATCTTGCTTGGTCAAATCTTTTTTTGTCCCTCTATTTTTCTTTGAGTATTAAGGAAATATTTTTTGTTTGAATTTTGGATTGATTTTCCTGCCCTTCAATGTGGTTATTAAGATATTTTTTCCTTACTAAAAGACTAAAAAGTATTTCTTTCTTCATATTTCCAGACCACTCATTCTTCAACTAAGAGTTATAACTAACAAAGCAACGAAGTTTTTTGATTGTTTAAAAATTATGATAATACGCCAAAACCTAATTTTGAAAAACGAAAGTCTTACGTATGAGTAAATCACATTAATAGTATATCGATTATAATATCTTTACTTCTGCTTAAGATGTGAATCATTAATTATCAATCTAATTCTGTGAAAAATGAGATAACACGTAAAAGAAAAGAAAAAATACAGAGAAAATTCGAGAGTTGAAACTTCTTTTAATGAACTAATATGCATTTTAAAAATCGATGAATTAATAAAGGATGTTTTTAACAAATATTACCAGATTGGTAATAACATTTCACCAAAGGTTCGAAAAGTATATAAATGTATGTATACCACATATTGCGACGTAAAACGAGCACTTCTAACATTACATTTAAATCAAAAACTAAGTGTTCGCGTTATATGCCGGATACAAAAATGGTAGCTTTAAAAATAAAGAAAAGATGAGCATAAAAAATTCGATAAATACATGCATTTCAATATTGTTAATATAAAAGTAAGGGTTTATATTATGATTTTCATTATTCAATAACAAAAGCAGTTCGTCTTTGTGTACATATATTCAGGCAAATTCTGTATCAATTTCACCATCACTATTGCTCTGATCCATGTTTAAATAATTATCTTCCGGTTCATCTAGGTTGTTATTTATGCCATATTTTTAAATGACTTTTGGATTATATGTTTAGTTTCATAAAATCGTTTTTTATTCATTCGAGCTCTATTTCTAGACCTCAAAGCAGGGATTTTCAAACTTTATGTGGTGGATGTCCCCTGGGGAGAGCATGATAACCCTGCGTGGAGGGCGCAAGCATATCGAAGAGTCAAAAGCAAAAATTGTTTTGAAGAATTATTAATTTAATTAAAGGAAGCCAAAAAGTGCATTTTATCTCAATAGAAATTAATATACACTTTGCATATTCATTTCAATGTGTTCCAATTTTAAAATTAGAGAGAAAAGTTAACTAACATATCATACTACTTAAAAGTAACTTACTTGATATATCAATTACCTAAAAGTTACTTAATATATCGATTACTTAAAAATAACTTACTTAATATATATATTACTTAAAAGTAACTTTCCTAAAATATGTATTGCTTTAAAGTAACTTAATTAAAATATATATTACTTAAAAGTATCATATACCGTTTAATGCTTATCTTGTAGTTTGTACGGTTTATAATTAAGATCACATAGTAAGTAGCTTTAGCGTCAAAGCGCATTACTTTTGAATTCAATGTATTGTTAATATATGGGGAAGGGATGAGATGAAAATTATGCTTGAAAAAAGGGTCAAAAATATTGAAAATTTGAGAGCGCTACCTTAATAGTAAATACATTGCACATGCACATTTCAGGTATTTTCGAAAAAAAAAGGTGTGCGTTATGCGGCGAACATGCATAAAACAGAAAAAGTTCCGTTTGATAGTATGGGTACACATATTTTTTATGCTTGAATAAACTGTATGTTTTCGTAACATATTAAGTTTAATTATATTTATAATGAGCTTCAAGAACAATAATCTGCATTAAATAATTGATTTTATTTAAACTAGAAACATACATGATTTAATTCTTTTTAATTAATAGAATTTCAAATGATACTGAATATTTACATTTGCATATGATACAAGAATTAATAATTCGATTTTACATTGTAAAAGAAATATATTTCTCTATCAGCAAATAAACACAAACCAATCCTATGAATAAAATATATACAATAGAAATATTCCAAAGCAAATACATTTTCAGCAGCATTCCTTAACACAATGCAATATTTTCTAGCTGTTCATAAACAAGAGCCTAAATGTCCCTGGAGAAACGCTGAACACGCAGCTGAACACAATATAAGAAGCAAATGATGTTATGTTTCTTTCTTATGTGCATATTTATGGACAAACACTCTGCGTCAGGACCACGTATGCGAATAACACAAATATAACTCAATTTCTTGATCTGTTTTTCAGTCCGATAACTTATAACCCAACATAACTTCTTCAAGTGGAGGGAGCAATAATCGATTTATAAAGTTCAGAAAAGAGAAAACTCACTTTTGGTAGCGAATCTAAAAGCTTTTGGACATTTCTTCTGGAAGGAAAAGCTGTAGCCATAGGCGATATTTTCGCTAGAGAACACGTGGGGAAAAAAAGATGGTAGGTAATGACCAGGAAACACATGTCTGGAACGTTTCCTACTCTGACGCTTCCTTGGGTTGCTTGTCGTAAAAGCAGCATATCCGTCATTGTCATAAAGTTTGAGGTAGTGAATGAGATTTTGGTGGAGAGGAAGCGTAATCTTGAAATTTCTGCTGCATTCGTAACACATATTTTTCTTTCATTTTTCGAGTGCTCCCGAGTAATTTAAATGTTTAACTAAGAGGAAGAAAAATTTTCTTAGTTCTGAAATGTTTTAATTATACAGAGTTAGCATGAATGAGGGTTCGACAAATCATGAATCACCAGCCACATGCGGCTATTTGTATGGATCAATGATTCCCAAAGTGGTCAATATCGACCCCCACGGGTCTATGACTACTTGCAAGGGGTTGAAAAAAGCGAAAAAGTAATTTAGGAATCCATGAGACGTATTTGGGGATCTATGATAATGACTCTTATTGAATCAGATTGTGAGTTTAAGTTTAAAAGAAATTTAAATAAATTAGTATATTTTACCTATTTAACAGATTTATTTATTAAATTTAACGAGACTAATTTGCAATATAAGGAGACAGCAAAAATTTTATTAAATCTAGGACATCAGAGTTTCTTTTCAAAGTTAAACTAAATATAAAATCGGAGGTTGCGAATTTTCTCAATTTGTCACACACAATTATGGACGTTTTAATCTAAGTTCAGCATTTAAATGCTCTTTATTCATATTTTGAAAGTAAGTTTGAAAATGCTTTGACTATACCACAACCAATTCTTATGGTCACATTGCAAATAAAAATTTCATATTACAATGAGAACTGATCGGAATGGGCAATAACGAAGATCTTAAAGTAAAGTTTAGAAACGGATATAATTTTTACTTAGAAAAAACATACCTGTTTTCTATTCCGAATTGTGGAATATTGCAATAAAATTTTCAATTGCTTTTCCTATTGAGAAGGAATTTCAGCGCGGTTGTCAATCTCCAAAAGAAAAAAAAACTCTACATTACCGACAGATGAGATTTAGGGTTAAACCTGAGAAGACTGATACCAAATGCTGAAAATGGGTTATTGAAGTACCAGAAGCCCATTTTTCCATTTAAAAGCAATTGTTTGTTGTTCAGTTACTTTATGTATTAATTAAATTTTAATCTAATTAATTCACATGTGTGATTTTAAATTTTAAACACTGTACTTCACTACAGTTATAAATATATTTAATTTAAAGTAGCTGTATACTAGCTGTCAAAAAGACATTAAAGTTGGTAAATTTGTAAATATTCAATATTAGGTGAGCGAGGTCTACCCCAAACCGAAAAACATGGCAAGGGTATATGAGTAGGAATGACTAACCCGCTACACGTCTTGAATAGTTTTGCGACCTACGAAATTCATTACAACTTTACAGACTATGATTATTTTGTGCAATGTTTTTGTTTTTAATATTGTGTTTTGTAACAAATATATCTATCTCATAACTGTTTCTATTTTATTACGTTACTTCTTTTTTTATACATACTTAGAAGATAACAGTATTCCATTGCAGCGACCTCCGGCGCCATCACACTTGATTCCTGTACATTTATTGCACTGCTTATTGCTAGAGCTAGACACATTTGATCACTGCATTATTATTATTAAGTTATATATGTTTGTACACATGAAAAATCAGTAAAACAATAAATACAACTGATTCCGTTTAAAAATTTCCAATCCAATAAATGTTTGTAATGAGTCAAAATCTAATCTAATCTATGTATATATAAATTGATGTTTGTATATATGAAATCGCATCACTCCAACTCTGTTCAACCGATGACTATGAAAATTGGCATATATCTGTATTTTTTGTGGAGAAGATTTTGTGCTGTCCTCTTTGTTGAAGCCCCCCACCAGATGGCGCTACAGCATATCAATTTCTGCACCATTCAATCAATCGCCAAGTTGTCAACATGGTTGCCAAAAATGATGACAACTTGGCTCTATCACCAAATTTTCGCTATGTTTCTGTTAAATCACCATTATAATGTAAGGAACGGCGTTACTTGCGAATATTACAAATTTAACATAAAATAAATACCATAGAAAGTAACTATAATGTATTATACATACAGATATAAATTTTTTACATTATTTTAAGCGTTCATTACACAAAATGTGTAACAATGTGCTTTTTTTTTGCTGAAAACAGATCAGCTTAACAAGATGTTTTCAAAAATCAGCCCACCTGAGAGTTACGCACGTTATAAATAAAAAAAACTATCAACTATTAGATCTACAAACTTAAATTTTAACAAATATGGGTTTTTTGGTTCAACTGATATATGCAAAAAGCTTTTTTTTTGTTTAATTTGTAATTCATGGAAATTTAACTCATTAAAAACTTCTTTATCCTTCAATCTGTTTACTTTTTTAACTCACTCGTGGGAAGAACAGATATATCAGCTAGTATAAATAAATAAATAAATAAATATATGTGTTTATATGTGGCCTGTGGGATTATAATTTTCCGAAGTGGCCCACAAGGTTATTTGGATTGCACTCCCCCCCTCTGAAAAAGGAAGTGCCAATGAGAACTGAGAGAGTGACATAAACAAAACAAACTCAGTGAATTTGTGGTTCGTTTCATGTTTCTTCCATGTCTGTATGGGCAATACTTTTGAAAATATTACTTTGTTTCAAAATGAATTAATCATTTATGCCTGCCTTGCACCTGGAAATGTTTCACTGTGAAGAAAACAACATTGGAAAAACTTTTGTGCGTATGAATACATAATGATTATAATAAACTCATATTAAAATAAACTATTTTTATTTGATAAACAATTTTAAGTATTTTATTTTACATATATCTCCCTAACAAAACACTATTTTAGTATAAACCTTTGTAGGTAGTTTTTATAATAGAAGTATTGTCAGAGTTTATAGATTATTAGTTTGATACCTGGATTCTAACCAGTTATTCAGTTGTCTTGAAATCTTGCTCGCTGAAATGTGAGGGTTTACCAAAGGATGGAACATTTTTTTCAAAACAAATGCTTTTATTATGACTATGGAATCCCTATCTTAATTTGGCCTATGCTATGGGAGCCGTTAGCTTAAGCTTTCGTAAAGAGATTATACGAGAAAGCCCTTTTAATAAATAAAATGTAAAATCCAATACTAAAACTTATTGTTATTATCAATTACATATACCCTTTCGGAATATTATGGGTTTTATTTTCGTTACTTTTTAAAAAATAGCAGTTAATAAGAAAATGAGTATGATGATTTACATGTGATTTTTTTTATTCTTCGTGTCAGCAAAAAACTTCCATTTCCATGCGTTTATTCTTAAAGACATTCAAATGACATAAAAAAAAAACAGAATTTCAATGATTACACTGTATTGAATGCTTTGCTGGAAGTGATATAAAAATACATAAGGATGGGGGGATTTATTAGATTCATTTTTTTAAAAGCGAGTCGCGTGTAGTTCCAATATTTTCATCAGTTTTACATTAAAATTGTTTGATTTTGTTTGAATTCTTTGCAAACAAGCTTTAAGACTAGCTCCATTTTAGAAAAATTGTTTCGAGACATCTTGAAGGCTTCCCAGTCGATGTTTACAAGAAGTATTAATCTCTGATTCAGGCTAGCACCTGTAAAAAAAGATTGTCATTCATTTCAAAGCACCGATTGTTTCGTTTGTACTCATATCAGACTAGTAAAAAAAGCTAAGCTCTCCAAAGGGTTCAGTTGGGGACAATCGCCACAAATGATTTTAGCAAACCATAGCAAACGGTTATCATGGTTGAAAGCAGCATGTCTGCCTCACAGTCTAAGGTTGCGGAATCGATCCTGGCTGAAGCGAATACAATTTCTGGTTACGAAAATCGTACGTACGTATGTCAAAGGATACAGTGGCATGTAAAAGATCCGATGAGTATTAATTGAACTCGTATCAAAGTTAAATCAAGGCAATATTTAGCATAGGACGAGAGCTTGAATTGAATAAATTAAACAGCCGAACTTTGGTTATGGAAGCCTCCACTAAATTGTGCCACCAAAGTAATGCTTTGACACTTGGAGACCTGATGTGTATGCAAAGACGTAACTGACAAAATGAAACCCATTTAAAAATATTCAGCATTAATAAATAATCTCTCTACTAAAAAATATACTTTGGTGCTTAGATATTTGCTAATGTGATTGCGTTTAAAGTTCTGTCATATTCATCCAAGAAGTTCATCAGTTAGTAAATACTAAACAAGATAAATTTTCTTTTCTAGATAAAAGAAACTGCCAGAAATGTACAGTTGTAATTTAAATTTTACTCTTTTTTGCCTAAAAAAGTATATGTATCAAATGATAACCAAACTGTTAAATTCTTGTGAATTTAACAATTTGAAGTATTAAAGCAAACAAAGTTGAAAATTTTTTTTTTACTAATCTATCAAAAGAATTGTTAACAGATACATGCATTTGTATTCCTTATAAATCTTGAGTAACCTTTTTAACAATTTAAATTTATTTATTAAAAAAATATGATAACAAAGCATGCCTTTCATAAATGATAGTATAGCATCAACTTATTTTTGTAGATTTCATACATTTTGCATTTAAATAAGGAAAAAATCCAATTTTTTTTCAAATACTAAGCTTTTATACACGGTATTTAAATACACAAACTCACCTTTCTTACGCATTTTTCTGTTAGCTTTATTTTGCTTTTTAAAAAAACCATTGCATTAAATTGAATCTACATAGAACACAACTTTAAGGTTCATTCACTAGAAAATAAGCAATATTCTACATATTGTTGGTCACTTACGCTCTAACTCAATGCCTGACTGGAAAAAGAGGGACAAAGAAGAATTTTCAATACATTTGATGATATCCTCCACTTTAGATACTTCCTCAAATAAGTGTACAAAGATTTTTACAAACTAGAAAGCGTTTGATATATAAGAAAAATGATTTAGCACTGCCTTGGAATCATCAAAATCGATGCAAAAGCTTTTCCGTGGGGAATTTCGAACAGACTATGCGACAACTTCGAACATTTGGCTTGATTTTATGCATCGGAAATGAGCAATGCCATTAAAGGAAAGTCTTTCAAGCACCGATGTAGCAGTGTCGAGAATCACTTTCAACTGAATTACTTGTGGAACGATATGGAAATCCTCAGGAATTCATCCTAAAGAAAACACTTTTGGGGAAAAATTAAGATTTTTCACAAGAAGGAATAGAAAGAGGAATTCAAAAGTTCGAAGGCAAATTTCTACTCCATAGATGGTTAAAATAGTTTTAGAAAGTAGAATATTTTTGTAAAATTAAAATAATAATATTCCTATGGATATTAAGTATTTTAAAAATTTTCGATAATAGTTTGAAAAATTAAAAAAAAAGAAGCTGGTAAATTAGCAAACAGTGACACGATCCGTTACGAAAGATCAATTTGGAGTCTGACTAGGTTCAGGTACATTACATTATACCTTATATTGCAGTAGTACATATTGAATAAGAGCCAAAAAGGTATAAAAAAAGTATGGAAGTGTACTGTGATAGCATTTGAAGGATGTGCATTAGCTTGCGCGACATCGAGTTGGGGCCTCAGAAGGATGTGTCCAAAAAACAAACATGCTTATCCCTGTTGGACGACTTTACTCAAAATAAAATCGTTGAGGTTATGAAGGACGAGCATTTACTTCTACACTTGTAAAGATCGGGATTGCTTACATAAATGTTTAACGAGAAATGAAAATTTTTAAATTACAGAAACAGATACCGCGTATGAACCACTAACAGTCATGATGACTCAAAATCGACCAATTATTCTATAGACGTGAAAGAACATACAGTGGAAGGAATAGTAAGATAGCATGTAATAAAAAAAAGAGAAAACCAATATCGCGTTTTACCATAGCTAAAAGGCTGCATAAAACTGGTCTATTTTCAGAAAGATAAATATGTGTCCCACCTAACGCTAGTTCATCTAAGGTGGACTTCTCTGCAATCTCGGAAACACAAGAACTGAAGAGTGGAGTATTTTATTCATTACAGATAAACCCTGATATTTTGATTTGCAATTATATGCCCATACTGGCAGGAAACTGGCCACTCCACTAACATCACCAAAAATGGCCGGTTTGAAGGTAGCAAAACTTAGGTTTAGGATGTATTCATCCAGACTTCCACATCGTCAAGGGAATTCATTCACTGGTATCACTATTAAACTTAGGTTCTCCTTTATGTGTGCCTTCATATAAGTTCTATTGGTTCTCAATTCCTCTTCATGGACAAACAAACGACACCTCATTAGACAAATATTTTCGAAGCATTGTTGAAGAGTAAGTATATGCAACATATATACAGATTAGTTGGAAAATCTCCGAATCTAAGTCCAATCCAAAACGCGTGGGATTCTCTAATGATACACTTAATAACCGATCACCAGCGATCAGCAAAGATTACAGAGTGTAATTAATGCTACGAGATGAATGAGCGGTATTGCCTAAAATGAAACTTTTTATTGAATATGAACAGGCCTTGCAAATCTAAGACAGGATTTTACCTCAGTCCCTTGTGGCATGGATTGTTTTAGCTTCTGTTCTATTTTGCTCAAAGCGAGGTTTAAAATGTTATTTTTTGCTTCGGATTTTTCTTTTCGAAAGTTTTGTTTGCTTTTTTCATTGTCTTACGTCTTAACGATCTTATTTGCGGTAAAAGGTACTATTTGTGGCAATTTGAAATATTTTTGTAAGGCGCTATATTAAAAAAAGGCCGTTTTGTCCGCAATTTTTGAATATCAAGTTTAAGTTGATTCAAGCTCCGTGGACGGCATGGATGTTCGTAAATGTGTACGCGTGTTATGTAGCAATATATGTCCTTAAATGTATATGTATGTTATATAGTAATATGTGTCCGTAAATGTATACTATGTTATGTAGTATTATGTGTCCGTAAACTTATACGTATGTTATGTAGTAATATGTGTCCGTAAACGTATACGTATGTTATGTAGTAATATGTGTCCGTAAACGTATACGTATGTTATGTTGTAATATGTATCCGTAAACGTATACGTATGTTATGTAGTAATATGTGTTCGTAAATATATACGTATGCTATGTAGTAATATGTGTCCGTAAATGTATACGTAGTACTCTAGCGGCACGTGGGCACTCTAGATATTCGTCGACCGTAAGTAATCTTGTGAAGTTGGTGGAAGGGAAAAAGAGGTGGTAAGCGCTTTGACGACCGTACTGCCTGGTGCTCAAAGCTACGGATAACAGCAGGTGTAAGAAACTAACCCCTTGCCATGATGAATTTTGTGGACCTCAATCTAGTGCCATTAGCAACAACAACAACACTTCCGATACACAATATAAGAAGCAAAAAACTATAGAAAAGATTAACTAATTTGTGAATAAAAATTCTGTAGGTATAATATTCACGAAATTTTTTTAATTTTTCTTCACTTTACATTAATGAAAAAGAAAAGAAAAAAAGAAAGAAAGTTATAGATAAAAACAAAATTAAAAGAAAACCTCTTAAGTATTCGGAATAATAAATTTAATTTTTTTGTCTTGAGTAAAGTAATTTTACTTTCAATTGTTTATTTTCTATTTATTTTACTTATTATTACTTAAATCAATCAATAATCATTCCGTTTTTTATTACTAAATCATTCCAGAATTCATTACTGCTTCATTCATTTCATTTGATTTCATTTTTAAAACTTTTATAAAATTTTTATTTAAAAAATTTGTTAAAGGAAAATTATGTTAATTGATGCGCATATTTTATAATTTGATCCCTTTATAATTTCTCTTATTTTGGGAAATAAATTTAAAATATTTATATATAGACTTTAACAACTTAAAATATTTTTTAAAACATATTACTTTATTTTTTTTACATTAACGTACTATATTAATTAAATTTGTAGCGGAAAACTCTGATTTTCAAATGAAAACAGCCATTATATAATAAAATAACCCTTTAGTAAAATAATATTAGCATCTTGTTTTACCCTTATTGGAATAAAAAATGGTGCTTTGAACGCCACGCGACCGAAGTGAAACTTCTTTGGCGACGTGTTGGAACAATGCTTATTACCCTAATATTCCAAATTGAGCGAGTACATGTCTCAATCGCCTAATTTGTATGGAAGGTATTCGTAGCGAAATGAGTTTTTCTGACATCAAATCCAAAGTAAAAAGATGTCCTGGAATTTCTGGGTATGCAAAACCATTATATTTTGATTAATTTGGTATACTTTATCTATTTAGACACACAATGTTGGCAATTGTAGCATGCTTTAATGTGTCTTCTAAATTAATTTCCGGTAAAATATTTTGTAAAATATTTTTGAGCTCAGCAACAGACGTTCTCAAATAATCTAAACCAGAATCTATCATAAATTGAACGCTCGTATCAATTGAACGAATATCAACGAATCGCTTTTGAAAATCTTTGTGAGCATTTCTATGGGAATCATAGTCTTTGTAATGTAAGATAGAATTTAATATTGATTTACATGCATCAGTTTCAAAACGCTTTAGACTTGTTGAGAGCTCTGTATTAAAGGTGCAGGGTGGTTCACTGAGTCCGTATTAATCTGTGCTTTCATTAGAACAATATCAATAGCACTTCCATCCCTTAAAGTGAGCATTAAGAGAGTATTTTGCAGTGTTTTTTTCCATGCTCGATATTCTCTTATGTACTCTGATGGAGATTTGGCAGTAGCACTTAATGAATTTTCAATATTTTTCTGTGTTTTTTTCTTTGTTATTTTTTTTACTGGACTTGCTGCTAGTTTTTCTTTTTCTTCCTTTCATGAAACTCTTTTCCTCGTTGTGCATTTGATTTAGGCATTCTGACTAGAATTAATATAATAAGTCAACGCAAAAAAATATAAAAAAGCAAATTAACCGCCAAAAATATCGCAATGTACAAACAATCTAAGATATTTAAAAAAAGCACGCTTTTGGTACGAGAACTATTTTGTCTGCACCGTAATGTCACTGAAACTCATGCAAGCGTTTATAGATGTTCCCGGGTCTGGGGGAAAAGGACCCCCAATAGGAAAATGGGTAAGTTGACCAATCGAAGAAGTGATCAATTATCCAACTTTTCACGGATATAACGCAATTCACTTGGTGTCCCCGCTCCCCCTTTTCCAACCAACTCGCTTTCCTGTCATCATTGTGACGATTCTGGGGGATTGGGGGGAGGGAAACTATACTCCTGTTCGCTTTTTCACTGTTACGCAAAACTGGGCAAATTTCTCATTCACTCTCGAGAGCAAAAAAAATTTCATTCAAAAAATAATTAGAAAAATAAATGCTTAATGCAAAGATATTAAGAAACGTAAACATTATATAAAAAGTAAAAACACATACATTTTAAATTTTAAGCAAATAATATTCATAATAAGGATAGTAAAACCCAACAATTTTTAATAATGTATCTGTGTATTAAAAAAATATTTTTTTTAAAAAAAAGGCATATTTTTTTGCAAAGGTATAATAAAATTTTTTGATTTACCCATTTGTTTTTTTCTCAAATAGAGGTATATTTAAAATTTAATTGCTAAAAAAATAACTGCTAGGCATCATTTTTTTTTTTTTTTTTTGCTAAAAAGTCACTTTAAATTGGCCTTAATGTAAAGGGTGTTTTTGAGAGGTATAGAACTTTAAATTGCAATAAAACAACGCTGTATTATTCGATTGACATGAATTTTTTTTATTCGAAAGATAATCTTGTGGCATTTCATTTTAAATATGATATCTGGCATAGGACTGCCACGGCTGGCTCGGATGTAGTTCAACCTGGACGTCCAATTTTCGATGACTTGTTCCAACATTTGTGGCCGTATATCGGCAATAACACGGCGAATGTTGTCTTCCAAATGGTCAAGCGTTTGTGGCTTATCCGCATAGACCAATGACTTTACATAGCCCCACAGAAAAAAGTCTAGCGGTGTTAAATCACAAGATCTTGGAGGCCAATTCACCGGTCCAAAACGTAAAATTAGGCGGTCACCAAACGTGTCTTTCAATAAATCGATTGTGGCACGAGCTGTGTGACATGTTGTGCCGTCTTGTTGGAACCACACTCCTGGACATCATGATTGTTCAATTCAGGAATGAAAAAGTTAATAATCATGGCTCTATACCGATCACCATTGACTGTAACGTTGTGGCCTTCATCGTTTTTGAAGAAGTACGGACCAATGATTCCACCAGCCCATAAAGCGCACAAAACAGTCAGTTTTTCTGGATGTAACGGTGTTCCGACATATACTTGTGGATTAGCTTCACTCCAAATGCGGCAGTTTTGTTTGTTGACGTAGCCATTCAACCAGAAGAGCGCTTCATAGCTAAACAAAATTCGCTTATGAAAATCAACCATTATTTTCGAAATAAAATTGCACAATTTGAAAGCATTGTTCAGGCGGGAGCCTATTAATGATGAATTGCCAAACCAAACTGAGAAAAATCACTTGACAGCTGTTAAATCGTTCGCCATCTTGGAAAGTAATGCCAACTTAGACTTCTATACCTGGGGGAAAAAACACACTGTATATATATGATATATGGAAACGTAAAAGTTATGTAAAACGTAGGATAAAAAGGGGTTTAATTATAAGATTGTGTTAATACATTTTGTTTTTATTTTTCTAAGGCATTAAAATAAGCAATCAAATAGCTTTATAGAAAAACAAAAGCTTTAAAATATCCACCAGTAATATGCAATAGATCCTAATTTAGATCTTTGACGTTATAGAGCGTCATTAAAAAAATTTACCCAGATATTTCTTAGGAAGCTGTTCGCAATATTAAAAAGGGGGAGGGGTAATTTATCCTTGAAAAAATTAGATCTGCTTTTTTAGTAGATTTTGAATATCTAATAAAATTAGATATTGCTTATGAAAGCCAGTTTTTGACCTAACAATAAATAAAGAGCCACAAATAAATACCAATAATTACTAGCTTACTTATTACTATATCTTCATTTAATAAAATAATCTATTTTGAAAAGGCGCTTGTTTTTAAATTATTTAAATAAACTTGCTTCCAAATTTATTTTATTCTCTTAATGTGCCACAGTAAAAAAACACAAGCATACAAATTTTAAATAAGGGTTATATAATTAATATTGATTTTATGATGTTAATCCCAATGTAAAACAAGAATTTTCGAGGGAACTTTAGTAAAATGATTTATTTTTTGAAAAAAAAAATATTAAATATATTTTAACTATCAAATGAAAATAATAATAAAATTACTAATTGAATAATACGATTATTTTCAATTTCTACTTGAAGTTTAAAAGTAGAACTTGTTAAAATTTTTCCGCTTGTATAAATTACTAATTTTTCAATTCAAGACTATTTTTAATGATTTATTTCAGATAATTCAAACAATTTTACTTCATAGTTTTACAAGAAAATTTCTTTATTTTAAAATTTAAAGTTCAGTTTGGAGTAATATGTTTTGTTTTAATGAATATGTATTTTAAATTTTATTTTTACTTTAGAACATTTTTAAAAAAGATAAGAATTATACCTTTTAAAAATTCAGTATAATTTAAAAGATATACGCATAGATATTTAAATTTTAATTTTAGTCTAAAAGAACGATCTTTGATCAGTAATGTATAGCATTAGAAAGACATAATTATATATTTTGTAAAAATATTTTCTTAGGATGCATTATACTCTTAAAAACTTTAGGGAGAATTTATAAGATTGATATTAAAAAAAAATCTGAAACACTTTTTCCTTAATTTTATTTTTCTTCTGACATTTTAAAATACATTGATATATTTATATATATATATATATATATAACGTGTATATATTTTAAAAATTTTAATATACTAACGAATGTGTGGCGCAGTATAGCCAAACTTTGCTCTTGTGCCAAAAAAAAATCAACAATCAATCAATCAACCCCACCAAATGTTGTTTCTTTAATTACTTGAAAACGGTTTTAAGTGGTTTGAATTTTTAACTTTTTAAAACTGTATTGTCATTATTTTTACATATTTTATAAAACATTTTAAGTTTTTTAACAAATGCTAGGCGCAGTATAGCCAAAATTGGCTCTTGCGCCATAAAACCCTACACTCACTCATCCTTAATTTTTGTAATGAATACACAAGTAATATTTGCATGAGTTTCAAAAAGTACGATCATTGGCTAATGTATTGAATATCATGAGAAAATACTATATTTTAAATATACAGATAATTACAAGTTGTGTCAAACTTTTTAAATTCTGTTTGAATAAAATTTAGACACAAAAGCTGCTATAAGAAATGATTCGATTATATATATTTTTAAAAAATAATTTTAGTTAAATATTTTTGAAATCCTTTTTGAAAATCATTTTCTTCTTAAATAAGTAAGGTAATCGTGTTACAATCACACAAATTTATATATTACATAGTTACTTATAATATTCATAAAACTATTCATACTTGTTAGTGTATTCCAACGAGTATTATACCTCTTAAGAGCACAAGAACAAAAACAAAACACGTGAACTAATACATGGAATAAACTGACTCCAAGAAGCTCAAATCCACATGTTACAATACTGTATTTTAAATATATAAATAATTAAAAGTTGTGAGAAACGTTTTAAATTCTGTTTGAATAAAATTTAGACACAAAAGCTGCAATAAGAAATGATTCGATTATATTTTTTTTTTATAAAATGGTTTAAGTTTAATATTTTACAAACCTCTTTTTAAAATCATTTTTTTCTTTTTAACTAAGCAAGGTAATTACGTGTACAATCGCACAAATTTATATATTACATATATAGTTACTTATAATATTCATAATACTATTCATACTTGTTAGTGTATTCCAACGAGTATTACATCTCAAAAGAGCACAAGAACTAAAACAAAACATGTGAACTATACATGGCATACACTGACTCCAAGAAGAAGCTCAAATCCACAGACACAGCTTATCCCTTTCTATGAGCTACATCGAAACCTATAAAACAACTTCGTCTCTTCACGTCTTTCTCAAACATCCTTATATCCAGACGCTTACCTCATCCATCCTATTTGTATGCTACCAGTATACACCTTCTTAAAGACCATTTTGGTGTGTCTCCTATTAAGTCAGGCTGTTCCACTGATTGTGTGCGAGACATCACACACAGTCTCCCAGTAAATGTGATCCTCTCTTGCAAAAGACTTCTTCAGTGCTCTTCCTTGAAACACTCGATCTGGAAAAGGCATTACAGAACTTTTCCTGTTCCGGAAAGACATCCGGGAAAAACTAGTGTTGATTGAAACGCGATGCTTGATTGCAGGAAGAGAAACTTATTCTGGATATCTGTTCCGATGTTTGGCGTTACTGCATCTTTTATGTAAGGTTAGGCAGAGGTCCGCTTTGGCTTTACGTGACGACCGTGACCAAACAGTGGCAATTCCCTCTCAAATCCCTAACATTCTGGAGATGAAGATAAATTATTCATGGCTTTCTTGAAGGGTTTGCCGATGGGAAGATGTAGCTATGCATATTTATAACACGTTCTCTGCTACAATGGTGTGCATACTCGTTCCCTATTTTTCGCCATAAAATATGCTCTTTAGAGTTTAGTATGTATATTTGTTTATTTTTTCTATTTCTCTTCTTTAAAAGGAGATGGGAGTAATTTAAAATAACAATAAAGTATTTTAACAAAAAATCGATTGGTTAGGGCAATGAACTGCTTGATTCAATATTCGTTTTTAACTATCTTATTTACAATTCCGAGCCTATTTTCTTTAACAGTAATTTGTGAGTGAATTTAAGCTACATTTTAAATGAGTATATTCCTCTTGTTTTTGTGTTTTATTGAGAAAAAGCAACAACGTAAAAGAAAGTGTTTTTTTAAATATAAACTTAATGAGAAAATTCTGATTTATGAAATAAGAAAATGTGCGTGTATGTTATTGTTAAAGTCTGCATTCATAAGAAATGAGCTTAATTTTCAAAATATAGTCAATAATTCAAAAATTACCACACATTTTTATTGAATTACTAATTATACAAAATTAAGCAATTTTAAAATTTAAATTGATATATTATCTTTATAAATAAAGAATTACTAAACAAAAAATAACTAACAATCCAAAAGATTATTTAAAATACAAGTAAATTCTTTGGAATTTGAGTCACACAAGTATGGGTTCTTTTTATTTTACTCAGTATCGATGATATTTGACCTTGGGTTTGTTTCGACATGTTTAAAGATAAAGATTAAAGATTAAGATAAAACAGTGACCTGGAATGTCTTTATTTAAGCCTTTATCAGGCCTCGTTTTTTAAAAATTTTAAACAACTGTAATTAAAATTAAATATTTAACAAATTTGAACATGTTTTTTCAAAGTTGTTTTGTCCTATTTTTATTTTATATTTTTGAATAAATATGGTATATTAACTAGTTTATAATATGTAGTTATTTTTTGCAAAAAAATTCATTCAACACATTTTATCAAATATCTTTCTTGGTGTGGTGTAATTAGAGCTTTACTAGGCTTTATTTTTTACTTTAATTAAGAATGTTAAGTAATTTTTAACCCTCTAACTGGATACCTTCCTCCTGAAAAGTTATTCCGAAAACGTTTTACTCTTATATTGCTATTCCCTTCAAAAATGCAACAGACTTCAATTCTTTACCCCTTTTAAAACTTGGGAGGTCCAAAGGGGACAACTTTATGACTTGGTTCGGCGTCTTTAATCAGTAAGAACCAGGATAGCAATCGTTTACAGCTAGCTGTTGTTGCCTTGGGCAATCTTGTATGAAAACCGTAGTTCCACTCTGTCGTTTTCCCCATAGATTCAGTCACAGTAAAATTAAATTAAAATGCAGGGTAAAAAAACATGAAATAAATGGCGTGTTAAAAATTGAAAAATAGTTATATTTTCTTCAAACAAAATTTATTTTTCTGTCATTTTTTAAAAATTAAAAAAAATATTTTGGTATTGCGATTTGAACTAGAAAAAAGCATCCTGTATTCATTTTTGAATATGAGAGTAAGAAAACGCGCTCACTTTTCTGTTTTTAAAAAAAGTTATGAGGTAAAAAGAGTAAAGGCCCTATCTTTTTTTTAAACAATAAGACAATTAATGGTGCATATATTTATGAAATAAAACAGATCTTTCTCTATTCAATTATATTTTTAATTTAGAATAACATAAAAAATGATTTCAATACTTTTAATTTATTTAAATTTAAATCATATAAATGATATTTTTTTATGTTAACTGAATATTTTTCGGAAAAAATCTAAATTTTCATTCCTAGTGCTCTCCTTTTCGAACTCCTTGTATTAAATAAAAATATCTTTTCTACATCGGCATTTGTGATGGACATAACACACATTCAGTCAATAATTTTTAATTTTAATGGGGGATATACTTCTCAAATGCGCATGACAGTACTTCTAACCATTTTCTACTCAAGTTAAATTTCTTATCTTTCTGTTTCTTTTATTACAAGGAAAAATGTCACACATCGATAACTACATTTTCACACAATTCAGTCATTACAAATTCTATTGTGAGAAAAGTTCTCCCTAATTAATCTTGTCTTTCAAAACAGTACACTTAAAACAATTTTGTTCAGTGAAGTTAACCGACAGTTCCACAATGTATTCATACCAAATTTTAAAAACAAATTTAACACTTGGAAATGTATCCTGTATTAAATTTTTCAGTATACACAAATATTTCCTGCTGTAGGGAAGATATAGTATGAGATGTAGTGTGCGGTTGTGAAAGAATGTTTTCGTACGCGTGTAGACTATTTTTGAAAATTTAAATATCACTGTGATCATATAACTGCAAATGAGCCTTATTTTAATGTGTGCTGGTATCAAAGTAAAACACTTTACAATATTAAACAGCCTATGGGTTTATACTCAATATCAAACTATTCGCAAAATGGCTTACAACTTCTATTCAAATTGTAAGGAAACTGAAATATAAATATATCTTACTGCAGTCAAAAATATTCATAATATGTAAGTATCCTATTTCTCCACTTATTTCTGTACATTTTAAAAACTGTAGCTGAATGCAATTTTTTATATTTATAAACGAGGCATAACAGCTCACACAGTCGTAAAAATGTCCTTATCATTTTTAAATATACTACTATAAAACGTATATGGATTGTAAGATCAGTTGTAAAATCCTAAAAGCTTTTAGAGGAGCTAAAAACATGTAATTTTGGATGGATCAAAATTTTTATATAATACACAAATATACATGTTATTAAGCAAATACATTTGAAAAATCAAACTTCCTTCTGAAATAAACGTAATTGAAAGAAAAATGTTTAATTGCAAATGAGTGGAAATACATGTTTATCTAAGGGGTATCCCCAAAGTGAGGTAATCCTCAAACTTAAGACTCAAACTCAGTGGCACAACAAATATGAGGGCCAGGAACTACTGTGCCCATCATAATACACGTGACCATTGGACGCTGAGGTGCATGAACAGATGTCCCGATTTGGTGGTCTGTCTGAACAGACACCTTCAGTGATTAAGACCCGAAGCAAGCTTGGTACTCATTTATCGACCCAATGTAGCGGCGATGAAAGGCAGAGTCGACCTTGCGCAGCCCGTTAAGAGAACCCCAGACCTGTGGTGTGGAAGCACGATACACTTCCACTCGATCTTATTCGGTGAAAAATAAAATTTAATGTTAGAATCTTATATAAATCCCTAATAAATGAGGGAGTCCAAACTTTTTTTTTCATGTAAACTATTTAGACGGAAATGGTTAGTTATGAACATTTCACAAGTTGCATAAATTAAAATTAATAGTTATAGTTTACATAAATTTTTAATTGTGCAAAAGGTGTATTTCGGCTGCACGAATTAATTTTAAAAGGAATACGGTTACGAAAAAGTAGTACAAATCTATCTAAAGTAGGGTTGGTTACCTTACATATTGTCAAACACAACAATGCATTGGAAGCCAATTCCACAATTCGTTGTTATAAAAATGTATGGAAAATAACAAGATTTATTTTTGCATTTGTAATTTATATATATATAATTTTTCCTGGGAACTTTAAAAGCTAGGGCGGCATCCATCAAAACCGCGGTTCTCTCTCTGTTTTTCCAGATCGCCCCTGACTAAGCCGGCTCTGCCATAGTAAGTGAAAATGCCGGATTTTGTTTGTCAAGACCATTTTATAGCAAACTGCATTTTTCATGTATTTTAGATGGTCTTTTTATATTTTCTACATCAATATATTAATGTCTGAATTTAAAATTACATAAAATTCTTGACATTCGCATCAATGACCATGATAATTTTTATTAGTATATGAATGTGTCATCAAACGATTACATGACTAATATTAACATATTATTTTAACCATTTAATTAATATTAAGTATAACATAACGCAGACAAATTTTCTGAACTTTAAAATAAATATTTCGAAAACTACTTCAGATATACTCAAAATTTTTCATTCCTACGCTTTAGCTTCTCAGTTTTGCTTCTATGTAAGAATTTTTTGTAATTGTATATTCATCAATTTTTTTAGTATATTTTTTGCTCTTAGCATGCGGTTTTAAACTGAATTGTATGAAATCTTCGAAATATATTAAATGAATGATTGAATATTAACGTCACTCTGTTCAGCTACATGAAGGATTTTGGCGATGGACCTCGTAATTTTGAACCATGTACATGTGACGTGGACGACACCTGAGCTGGCACCCCCCTCTCCTAACTACCCCACCACACCAACGGGAGGACGTTTCAGCTCTCGACAGATTTAACGTGCATCGCTGCCCTACACGGCGGGTCTTTAGTGGTACTGGGCTCGAACTCGTGACAAAGCAAGCCACGTTCCGATACCTATACCACTCGGCTACCGCGGCCGAAATTTATTAAAAGATACCAAAGAAGCTATATAATAAAATTTGAAATTTTTATTATACTCAAACAATTGCTAAAACTTATGGTAAATAATTTTTAACTACGCGATGCATTTTTTTTTCGAAATTTCAAATGGAATTTCTAACATAAAATTTCTAGCTTTATAAGGTCGAGATTTCAAAAAATATCCAGATTTTAATTACTTATTCAGTTAGCCTTTAAAAAGATAAATGTTGAGGTATTTTGTATAAATAGATATTTTTGAACAATATATAATTCGAATGTTTTTCAATAGCTCGAATTTAAAATTGATTTTTATGTTTATTTATAGTTATAAATGTCTACTGTAAATGTTTCCGTATATTTTTGATTACCATTTATTCAAACATACAAGTTATAAAAAAACGTGTGAAAATCTTCATTCATGTTGTCTTTGATTTAAACTGAAGTTCAAGCACTTAAAATTCAAATATAATTCGGTGTATTTTAACAATATATAACCAGGCACTGTACTTAAACTTCCCCGAACACTTAGGCTTTGAAATCTTAAAAAAAAAAAAAAAAAAACTAATTAAGATTAATTAGTTTTTTTTTTCGTTATTATTTTTATCAAAGTGTAAGAAAATGTTTCAAATGATTTGATGAAGTTTAAATTTATTCATTTTTAGTGGTTGGAAAATTGAAAAGGTTCCAAATTTTAAAGAGTTTGGTGTTTTATTAATTTTTTCGGTATCTTATAATAAAATAATCATGTTTCAAAAACTAAAATATTTGATTAAAATAAGAAAAATGAAGAGAAAGAATATACTTTAAAAAAGATAATTTGTCTAACTATATAAAATAGCAGATTGCACTGACACGCCCCAACTTGTTACAGTTTCAAATTAATATGAAACCAAAAGGGAATTGTAACATATTTTACTTATGCGTTGGGAATTTACAAAACTTTAAAAAAACGAGGTAACAAATTAACACTTCCTGGGGTCTAAAGAAATTTCCCCTCGATTTTTTACGATTGCCGAAGGGTCAAAATACGGGGTTCCCTGCGAGCCATAAAACTCCTGCTGTGTTGCTTCCTCCGTCTCGCTCATTATCTTTCAAGTTGTTAAACCTTAAAAGGGGGAAAGGATTTCAGAAAAGTGCGGCTAATCCGCTTTTGAAAACGTTACTTGAAGGCAGAAAAATCCGTGCAGTCCATTTTCGAAGCATCTTTACACTGACGGAATTTTCCGTGCTATCCGGTTAGAGGGTTAAGATAGCAATGGTTATTATCGTATAATAATTATGTTTCAAAAAATAATTTTAAAATAGAATGTAAATATTCAGTGTATGGGCCAAGAAATAAATTCAAATAATAAATTTGTATTTAAAATACATAAAAAGTGATTTCCAGAAATAATTGAGAGTATGATATCACTTATTGTGTGTGTGTTTTACATTTTTTTTTTGAATTCCTATCTCAAATAAAATGCAAGTAAAAATTAATATAATAATGGAAGTCTCAAAGCATCATATTAAACTTAAATAAAATTCTTATATACGAAACAATTTGTATTTTCAATCATCTTTTATTAGTGTGATATGTAGAAATAAATCAATACTTATCTCAATTAAAGTGTCATTATGCTTAATTAATCTGTCAGTATAATAATTTTAAAGTGCATGACAATTCAAATTATAACACTTAAAATAAAATGCGATGAACTACATAGCCTTTATGAATAAGCTCTTAAAATTAATTATTTTTAGGAATGTGTTCAGGTATATAAGCGTTTAATCTTCATTCCAGTAACAAATAAAATATAACCTAAACAATGAAATGTTAACCCATTTTCACATAAGAATAATTAGTGTAATGCAAGTTACCTACTGAAATTATACTTTAAAAGTATTCATAATTAAATACTTTTAAATTTATTTTACTACATTAAGTTTACAAAAAATATTTCCAATAATTTTATGTTTAAAATAAGTTGCATCATATATGTATTGTAAAAGCTGGGAAAATTAGGAACGTATGCATGAATTTTTAATTAGTTGATTCTAATGCTGCTTATGTTTAAAATACAAAACGTTTTTATTGAATTTACTAGTTTCAATAAACCAAACAAACAAAATAAAAATGTGAAATTTATAAGATTAGTTTAAACGCGGTTAAGAGAGAATTAAACTTTCTTGTATTATGTTATAACGATACTAAGTTGGTAAGAAAACTAGTGCACTTAAGATTTTTTTTCATTCATCAAACAAATGATTCTTTTTACAAAGAAGAGAACCAAAGAGTTATAAAGTTTCAAAGAATTTGCAAAAGATCACAAGCACTGTTTAAGTGTTCTTTTTTTTAAATTCAAAGATGTTTGGAGGGGAAAAAAGAATCGTTTGATAACAAACTCATTTCAATTTTTAATTTATATTCATAAGAAAGAATATTTGTTCAAATAAAGAAATACTTTTGTTCAGATCATCAAAACTTTTCTTTCGAAAGAATGAAATCTATCCTCCTTAGGCTATACTTTTGTTTCTCAAAGTTAAAGTTAAATAACATTTCTGGCAATTAATGTTTATTGAATCTTCTAAGATATTAATCCCCCCAAAAATCGTATCTTTTGGAAAAGATGTGTTTGAGTTTCAAGATTTAATTTATTTATTATAGCCATTGTTACTTTGTTACTTATATACATTCAATTTGTTCTAATCTGTATTTAAAATTGGTATGAATTTGTTAAGTATCAGTTATCTAATGTTAGAGTTTAGAAGTATAATTGCTATAATTTACTGTGTGTTGAAGTTATCTCTTTAATATATAAAACTACTCATTTCTCGCCTACTTTAATGGTTATTCAATACAGTGTAAGAATATACATTATTTTTAGGTTATTGTCATATGTCTTAGCATTAACCCTCTGATTCTATTGAAAAACATTCTTACAGCAATAGCCTCTTGATTGAAAAAGGATATGGTTTGAAATTCTAAAACAGAAGTATATTTATTATTTACACACCTGTAGCTCCCCTCACGTAGTTGATTTCCTGAAAAACTATTTTTCATGGATATCTACTATTATATCCCCGTAATGCTCAGCAACCACACAACCCCTCAAACTTTCTTGTTAGTCATTTCCACAAAAACTGTTTTTGGCTGATCTTTACTCAACCGCAGAAACAGGTTTGAAAATTTAAAATCCGTAAGCCTAACAGTTAAAAAAATGAATATTTTTTTCTATAATTCCCTACACAAACCTTCATGGGAGTCAATTTCTACGGATTCATTTTTAATGGATTTCTATTCAAAAGTAGAAACACGTTTCCCAAAATTGTAGCTTATAAGTCTTAATAGTTTAAAAACATACAACAATATTTTGTAATTTATAGAGCGCCCTCCTCCCTTCCACTGAATTTCTGCAAAACCCGTTCGTAGTGGAGATCTAATCGTTTAAGGAAGCATGCTTATCGGATTTTAAGTTTATAAGTTTCATTGTTGGAAAAAGAGAGTTTTTTCTCTGCACCACTACTCTCACTATAATGTCCACCGTGGAAGTCACTTTTCCAAAAAACCGGTTCTTAGCGGATCTCTACTCATCAAAAGAAACATGCTTACCAAATTTTAGATCTGTGGGTCTCTTAACTCATCAACGGGAGTTTATGCCTATAACGTCTCCGCAACCCTTTTTGGAAGTTGATTTTCAAAAATCTGTTCTTACTGGGTCTTAACTCATTAAAAGGAAACTTCTTACTGAATTTCAAGACTGTACATCTAACACTTCATGAGATTTCATGATAAGGAAGTGTGTGAATATATTTTATCCTATATAATATAAAGGTAATTAAAACATGAGACAAATTATTATGAATTGACAAAAGGAAAATCATTGTTCAGTACTGTCTTCCAGAAAAAAAGAAACTAAATTTCTAATTAAATTCCTTTAATGCATTCCATGAAGGTCTAAGAAATATTTTATTAAATTGTTTCAGATAAATTCAAAATGTATAAATATTCATGGATTCTTTAATTTTAAAAGCGGCAATGGAAACCGTTCTTTTCGAATTATTTTATTACATTTCTCTTTTAAGATAAGGGAACACAAAATAATCAATTATGTTTATTTTTCTGTGTGACTTGCTGCATCAGTATTAGCTTACATTCCGTTTATTGGCTGCATTTATCAAAACTGTTCGATTGAAAATCTTAGATTGGAAAATCTTTTTGTAACCTCATTTTTTCCCCTTCTCTTAGAAACAGTGTAAAACCGATCGTACTTTTCAATAAATCCTGCGCTCCTAAAGTCGATAAGCGGAATTTCGATGCTCATAAATAAACGTTTCGAAGTATTCAACTTTAATTTCCTTAAGGCATTTATTTATGAATACTTATACAGGAAATTGGATGTGAAAACTTAAACATGTTCTTCGTCACTTAGTTCTTCTGTCGCTCTCCGTCATTTTATTCCAAATGAAAGCTGCAGTATTTGGAATACTGAAAATGAATCTAATTTCATGCTACGTGCCATCGAATTCATTCAGACAAAATAAGAGCAATATAAGTTTCCTGGTTTGGGCTATTTTCAACGAAAAAACAATTTCTAGTATGTCACAATTGAAACTAGTGACAATAAATAATAACATTGTCTATTGTATATACTATTTATTATAACTGGATAAGGATTAGCTAGGTATATAGAAAATATTTTTTCCTCGTATCTAAGAACTACATGCTAAAAAAAATTAGTAATACTTACTTTTACCCAATTTTGGCATTTGTTCCTTTTTTTATTTCATTTTTTTTTAAATATAAGTACATTATATTTACCGCTCATCCGGTATAGTAGTTAGCAAAGCTGATTACAGCTGTGTAGGGCATGGGTTCGAATCCCGGAGAAGGCATGTGTGTTTGTAAATGTATAGTGCCTTCTCGACATGGGGTTACTCTAACTAGCCGTCGAGTTGCAAGTCCTTTCACGAGGTTGGTAGAAGGGGAAGGGAGGAGGGGAAGGGAGGAGGGAGGCACTTGATCTTCCCAGATGTTATCTCTCAGAATTTTAGGGTGGGACCAAGCCAAAACAATTGTACTTGCACTTGTATGATGTTTACAGCTACGGTTAATTGTAGGCGTACAATCTAGCCTTATGCCATGATGAATTTTGTGGACATTGATCTAACAACATCAGACAGATTACATTAGAAGCAACAACATTATATTTTAAGGCATCTGATTACTTTATGTGCTATAATTTTGAAAAAAGTGTATAAACTAATAATTATTTTGATGTTTATAGTGTCACTTGGAGTAGAGAATAAACGTATAAAATTGTTCTAAGATAATTATTACACGAAAAAAATACATTTTTTTTTTTGTCAAAAAATGAATAAAAGATAAGATGTGTACAAAATATTCTCTTTTTCTAGAAAATGTTTTAATAATAATAATAATAATAATAATATATCTATTATTGATAAAACTTTGGTTCGACGCCTGAAACAGGACTTTAAAATATAGAACTCACCAATGTGCTTACTCATATATATGAGTAGAGAAATTTTGACAATAAATACTGATCAATATTTCAATTGATAGCAATTTTGAAAATAAGTTTCAAAAACTCTTGTCTAAACTCTGTTGAAAAATATTATCTATATGTAGACAAAATATTATTATTATAGAAGTGTTTTCCATAAAGCTAAAATGCGTAAAAACTTAATGTTTTGCCAAGAAATTGCATTTAAATAACTTTTTATTGTAATAACAATTTTAAAACAATTTTATATGTATTTTCTAATTTTAATGAAACAGAAGATCAAAAGAAAATAATACATTCATCTAATCGATTTTACTAAATCACTGTTTTAAATAAAATAATACTCGCACACTTTAATTATTTCTGTAACTTATATTTAGGAATCTAAAACTGAAATCATAATTTAATTCATTCTTGGTATATTTGACTATATAAATCCTTGGAATTATACCAAATGTTTATAAAATTAAATTTACTACTTATGTTTACTTAAAATTTACTTCAGTGTTAAAAATTAAGTAAATCATCAAATATTTCATTTTTATTATAGTATGACTTTTATATTTTACAACTATTTTTATGCAAATAATTGATACATGAAATGAAAATAAAAAAAGAGCATGTAAGTAAATAAAACAATTCTTAATATTTAGATTAATCTTAGAACACTATATTGATTCAAATTCCATAAGAACAATTATTTGTGTATACATTAAACATCTGTTATATATATATAGGAATGATGCATATATCTTTCTTAACACTTTTCATCAATATTTTAGTTTTTTAGTGCAGCTATTGGAAAAATAAAATCTATATTTATGTTTTGTTACATTTTTAATTTTTATATTTGTAGTCTGTGTAGTCAGATGCTGAAATGTTCAAAGTATCTAAAATTACACGATGTTCTTCATAGATTGAGTTTTATTTCATTGTGTGTGTTATCTACGAAAAACATTCGTGCTAAAATTGTAATTCTAGTATATAAGACTTTTTTGTTTTACTTCACTGTTTTATTAAATGCAATCATAGTCACAAAAATCTGAATTATCCTATCGAAAATAACTTCAGTATAATTTGCGACAATGAACTCATGATTATAGCAAACCTATGTTACAGATATATTTTATTTTACCATTTTCTATGTCTGTCTTATCGTGAATTTTAGTATTATAAAACTAACCATTATTATTCTAACCACACATTTAAGCTAATAGAAAAAATGCATAATTGTATTAAGAAAAGTAAAGAACAATATGCTCAAAATTATTTTTTCCGTTTGTTTATTGTTCTTTGTTTGATTGTTAACATAACATTCAAATAATAGTATTATAATATTATGCTTCCTTTTTCATAGAAATTAAAATAATTTTAAGCGCTGGCCACAATAGAAAAAAAAGTGGTTTTTATTTCTTCTTTTGTTTCTACAAATTGAAATTGAAATATAATTATAATAGTTTAATTTAATTTCAGCATAAATGTATCGCTGAAAAGATGTATGTGGTATATGGAAAAGTAGTTTAGGATTTCTCTTTAACAGTATTAAGATGAAAATTTCTGATTTAAACCTTCAGCATTTCTTGTAATTAAATCTAATTTTATTCAGTGATATTTAATGCATATATTCTTAACCAAACCAATTTGAAATTCATTTATCTGTGCCTACTTATGTATACTCTACTTATGCCTTTCTACCCATACAAATTTGATTTATTGAAACCGTATCTCCTTATATAAATAAAAAATGTAAATAACATGCTCAGTGGATCATACAATATGGCATAATCACAAGAGGATAGATGCCGTATTTGTATGAGGGGAGACTGGCTGCCCAGTGTTTTCTTATACTTTAGAATACTTGTATTAAATTCAAATTCTTGTTGTTTCTAATGCCACCTGTCTGATGTAGTCAGAACGAGGCCCACGAAATTCATCGTGGCAAGGGGAAATAAGTACGCCTGTCGTTGGCCTTGGCCATCATACATGTGACAGTACGAATTAGCTTGACAAAATTCCCCGAAGGGACGATAGATGGCGACTCACCTATCACCACTTCCACAATTTAGGCATGGAACAGAAGGGGAGGGAAATAATCTACAGTCCCCTACATTCGTGATTCAACCCACAAAACTTTAGGACCCACTGATTTAACGAGCACGTACTCCGTGTGTACTCGGGGGGTATTTGGCGGCATCGGGTATCGAGCCCAGGCCTTCCGGTTTGAAGCGCGATGTTTTAGGCTACCAATTCCTTATTGTTTGCCCTAGTATTCATGGATGTCTACCGTCTCATGGGCTGCGTGCAAAATCTCATTTTGCACTTTCCTTTTACTTCTCCCCCAACCCTATGGACTCAGAAAATCAGAAGAGATCTGAAACAATCTGGACCATAATGAAGAACAAGCTCTTGTCAGAAGTTAAAAAAGTGAATGTTTTTTTTCCAGTGAGGTATGTATAGTGTCTTACGAGAGGGATGCCTGACTGCATCGTCTGGGTCGCTTTTGGATGTCAGGGCAGAACCTGCTAACTTCAAATTACGAGAACCTTAAGCAGTGGGTCCTATATCAAACAGGTTCTGTAGCCCGATGTCTCGTTCTTCTTTTAATACCGTGTCAAAGCTGTAATTCAGCAGGGCAATTCTCGTCCACATATTTCTCAGATGGTTCAGGCTTTTTTAACGCCATGACACAATTTCCTATTCTTCTATTACACTCCATCCAAGTAGTGATTCCACGCTGATAAACTTCGTCAACTTATCGATCACGTGACCACGTTCACAATCGGATAGTACTTTGCATAGAATTCTACATTCTTATTGCGGAATATTGACTTCTAATCAATAATCAAACATCTATGCTTATGTTGCAACGCCTCTTCACAATGTTTTTTATACGAGATTCATTTGTGTAAGTTTAAAATAACCCTACCATGCATAGTCGCTTTGTAATTCTAATTATTTGTATATTCAATTCAATTTTGCATTCCCTGCTACTTTAATTTCTATGTCCTTCATACTGCTGTAATGTTTACAAGATGTAGTGTATACTATATACATAGAGTTCAAAATATATGCTCCATGCATATTTATATGAAAATCTTTCGTTTATAAAATTACAAACTTTTCACGCTTTTGCGATGCTTAATATTCAAACATATAATTTGCATGCAAATAAATAATTACTGAAATGTTAAATTAAAATAACTCTTAAGATTATCAATTTCAATAATCCATATACTAAATCAGCATTTCCTTGATTTCTAGCATTTTTAGAAATTAAAAATGTGGAAAGCAAATTTTAGCTGAAACTATTATAATATACTATGCAAAACTAATGCACTATTCTGAAATAAGAATGACGTTGTTGGATTTCATCATACAGGTGGAATATAAATGATGTGTGTGTGTGTACATGATTTTTTTTTAAAAATTCATACTATCGAAACAATTGCACATATTACAATAAAAGATATATGAATGTAAAGAGAAATTTTCCAAGTTTTTTTCTGTTACAAATGGTTGATGTGTGACCCACTTGTTACACGGCATATGTTCAATCTGTAATTCAGTTCATTCCATTTAATTTGTAGCGTCATCCTATCAATAGTTCGAACGCTGCTCAAATGCTTACTTCTCATTCTCTGTTATATCAATTACAAGTTCGAATTTTAAATTTTCATAAAATTTTGCTTGCTTTTATCTGGGGTATTCTAAGTTCTCTGACGGCAACTCTGGTAGACTTCCCTGGACTTCAAATAAAACTCTGCCTCACCCTCTTCTCTAATTCTTCCTGGATGCTTCGTCAGCCACTTCTGTTCTTTTTACATAAACAAACTATTTCCTTAATTTATTGATACCATCGAATAATGCTCTTGTTGCCTGGTGTTTCTTTTTCCGTAGTTATTTATAAATGCACGTTCACCAAAATAACTGAAAAGACTGTGTATATTATAAGGGGTAAAAACTCGTCTATGTCGTTGTCGACATGTTTGGAATTCATTCACAGCTATCTTAGATGTGCTATTGATCATAAGATGAAAAAAAAAAACTTGGAATCTTTCTCTTTACATTTATGCATCACTTATTGTAATAAATGCAATACCGAAAAAATATTTTTTTTGAAATCGGACTCAACATTTGTACTCATCTTGTATTGGCGAGGTAGGTTGCTTTTGTAAACTGAAGAAAAAGGCTAAACTTGTACTTTTGCATTTATTTTAGTGTCTCATACCTGAAACAATTATTTTTTTAAAAAAAACGTAACCCGGAATTCAGTAGATAATCGTGGAATTTCCTTTCTTAATAACCATTTTAATAAGGAAAAAAAGGGGAAAACGCAAATAATTTTTAACCTTTTTTTTATTTCTAAAAATGCAACGTAAGCTATAACATAAAATTGTTGAACTACTAAAGTTACTTTCCCCGTTTAACTTAATAATTCAAACTCCACATCATTAAAGTCCAATCATAACTTCCTTTTTTATCCAAAAAATAGCAATTTTTTAAGATTTGGCAAAAGAAACATTAGACTTGTTACTACGAATGAGACACAGCATCGTTATTATTTTCAGAATCAGAGGACGAAGAAATCAACTTGGATAGATGGAAAAATGTTTTCTATAATTATGTACTTATTACCTCTGTATAAGTGTTGTCTTGTTTGCAAACACAGTTTTTATATTTCTATTCTTTGGAAAATCTAGTCTTCTTTAAGACAACTCGCAAAATATGTCTGAAAAAAAATTCTAAAACTCTTTTATCAGTCGATAAAAGTAATTACCCCGAGTTATTTTGGAAGTTACCTCCTCCTTTATAGTATTTTGCTTCTACGGTTGATATTTCTATAATATTATTAATGAAAGGTTTTATCTACTAAAATCAATTTTAGTTTCATGTGTTTTCTTTTTGATACTGAAATTATATACTTTTTTTTAAAATGAAGATACTTTTTTGTTTTCAATTTTTCGAAAAGTTCTGTTTGTTTTCAGGTTATTTTCCGTCAAAGACGTCTTTTTAGTTTCTCTCAGATTATTTTATTGATTCTGAGTAGTAACTGTACCCAATTATTAAGTGAATCATGTATCTCTTTCACTTCAATTGCCCTTAATTTATTTATTTGATTACGTAAAATGCTATGCTCTTAAAATTAAAGCATATTAATGATTGTACTTAAAACAAATGACACAAAAGGGGTGTTACAAAACTATAAAAAATAACTGTATTAATATAAAATAAGTGTTTTCGATTTCATCAATTCAAGGTTATTTGTCTCGTATCAGTGTTTTTCCGTGATACTTATTTTTAAATAAAAAGTATTATCCAAAAATAAATAAAATGAAGCAATTCATAATTAAAGAAAATTTCATGTGTAAGAAATGTATTTTTTAATAACTTATAGAATGTTTTTTTTTTTTTTTAAATTCTTGAATTTAAAAAATCAAATTTTGTTAAAGCCAAAATAAAAGATATTCTCTTCTTAATATCTCTACTGGGAAACTACTTTCGAGATTTCGCAAATTTCTTTTAAATATTTGAAAAAATCAAGGCACATTTATTGTTGTTGGCTTTTCCTTGAACTTTTCTAAAACACACACACACAATTTACCTAAATTTTTTTTTATATTTTTGTGAGATTAAAAAACGAAATACAAAGATCTATTACTTCTATGTAGAGGCAATATATGTGCTGTGTGTAATATCGATACAATGGAAAATACATAACATTAAAAAAAAACTTATGTATAACTATAATTTTTTAAAAAAATTATATTCCCTCTCTCTCTGCTCGAGAAACGGAAATGACTTGAATACCAAAGATTAAAATAGATGATCGAGATTTTGTAAATTATATTAAACCATGAATGCTGCAGTAATTAAATCTTTACTTTTACTGCTTTCCTTTTTTTTGTAAGCGTGCACTTCATTTTTTAGCTACTGTTCTTTTATCTCACTTGAAGGCTGTTTTCGTCATATGTAAGAGAGCTTGAATTTAACGTGGAGCATATTTTCTAACGGAAAAAAGTCTCAATTTTTATAAATAAATAGGACATTGACAACCCAGGGCAACTCATTGACAACTCATACATTTGTTTATAATATATTGATTTTAAAATTTCAAAATATTTCATAAATAATTATTTTTCCTTGTAGCATGTAAATCGATAGCTTATTTAGCGTTACGGCAAAGGAAAAAACATGCGAAATACAATTTAAAACAAACAAAATGTGTCAATTCGGATAAAATGAGTAGTATGACAAAATAAGTGATTATATATATATATATATATATATATATATATATATATATATATATATATAATCACTTATTTTGTCATACTACTTATTTTGTCATACTACCATTTTATCCGAATTGACATTTTTTTGGTTATGATGGAATATGATAAAATGAGACAGTTGCATAAGAGTGATTTGGAGGAATATAGAGGGTGCAGGCAATATGAGACAGAATGCAAAAAAATTATAAATAAAATAAAAAATAAAAAAAAACGTTAGCTTCTTGTTTGTTGGTTAATGAGAAATTTACGAAGTTAGGAATACATGATAATGAAAACATAAAGAGATATAAAACGCGTATTATTTGGAATACTGGATTTGTAGGAAATTACTATGATGTATCGAAGTGGAGGAATTACTGAATCGAAATGTAATTATTTTAAATATGACGAAACATTTGATAATAAGTATCATAGTGATTCAGATCATTTAAAATTGAGATTTAGAAAATGTGGGGATAAAAGATGCAAAACCTGCCCCATGATGCAACGTGAACAGAATAATGAAGAATCAGAATTTAAGTTCTGTAAAACATTCAACTGCATATATATGTTTACATGTGGTGTTTGCGGCTTTAAATATATAGGTCAAACATCAGGAGCTATGAACCTGAGAATCAACCAACATAGATCCGACATTGGAAAAAATATATCAACAAAAAATATAGGAAGAATAGAAATACAACATTTTAATAAACATGGTTTTGAAGGTGTTGCGTTAAATATTATTAAAATTGTTCCAAATAAGATAAATAGACTATGGTATGAAAACGTTTACATCGGTATTTATAATGCTATGTATCCTTACGGATTGAATGTAATATGGAATAATAAAAATTTAATACAGAGACAGTGAAACAAAATGATAAAGAATCTATTTATAATAGTAGAAATAATAGTAATAAGAGAAAAAGGGTTGGTAAGGGTGGGCGCAAAAAGAGAGAAAATAGAGATATAGATACAGTTAAAAAAGAAGTAAATAATTTATTACAAGACTTTGAGAATAGTTTTAGTGTTGGAAAAATAAAGTATTTTTTATTTGGACTTAATAAACAGGAAATAATGATAGTTTTAAATTTATTAAAAAGTATTAGATTAAAAGATAATCATGGATCACACTTGGTAATGGATTTATGCAAATATATTACAAATAGATTAAAAATAAAAATAGACTCTAAGGAGGTTTATAATATAGAATATTGTACTTTGCTATACATGAATAAATCATATAATGTGATACAGTTTTCTGAAATATTTGGGAAACACATGGATTTATTCCCGATGAAAATGTGTTAATAAAACGAGCGTTCAAGTATAATAAAAAAATTAGTAGATCAATTTTTAACTATAATAGTATTAAGGAATTGGTAGATAAAAAAGAATGTGGTTGTAATGAATACAAGAATTACGTAGATGAATATCATGGGCACGTAATAATTGGCAACTTAGAAATAGTACAGGATCACACACAAAAATTAAGAGAAATTATGAGCAAAGGTACTGGTTATCGATTGACTATTTCAAATAGCAATTTAAATGTGAAAAAACTATCAGAAGATATTAATAAATTTATTCTAAATGTTGCAATTAAATATAATTTACCTACTCAGGCTTTTAAAGAATATGGTTTTCATGTCCTCAAGGACTTAATGAATTTTAATTTTAGAAAAAATGAAGATTTTTATAGAAAATTTAAGGGACCAATAGAAAACTTACAAAAACACTTTGTGATTGTTTATGTAGATAAAGTCCCAGGAAATTATGCAATTATGTGTAAATATTATTATAGTAAATTAATAAATGATCATATACAAAATAATAATGTATATGATGTAAGTAAATTTAGTATGAAAGAAATTAACAACAGATTATTGGCATTTGGTAAACAATTAAATATTTCTCTCTAGCAATAAAATTATATATCTCCATATATTTCTGACTCCTAAATTTCATAAGAATCCAATCAAATTCCGCAGTGTAACAAATGGGTTCAATACGTATATATCAAAATCGGGAAGAATTTTACAGACCATATTGCAAGATACAATAGACAAATTTAAGGATACTTCTATTATAAAAAACAGTCATGATGTAATAAAGAAAGTTGATCAACAAGAGGTATTTTCTGTGAATGGGTTCGATTTCGAAGATTTATTTAACTCCATTAAAATAGAAGATATAATTCAGGTACTTTCAAATGCATATGAGAAATATGATTTGAATATTTACATTAGTTTTGAAAAGTTCAATACACTTATTCGTTTTGTAATACAGGAGAACTTCATTATTTTTGAGAACAAACTTTATAAACAAATCAAAGGATTGCCTCAGGGTGGCCCAGCCAGTAATAGTCTCGCTAACCTGTATTTACACCATTATGAATCAATTTGAAGAAAGGAACCCTCTTGCCTATTATTAAGATACATAGATGACTTAATTGTTATAGGTCATGATAGGGAATTTAAACCTAACATTAATTTTTATCTGGAATACCTAAAATTAATACAGACGGATTTTAACTCAAACAAAGTTGAATTTTTAGATTTGGATTTAACTATTATTGACAACAAATTATATAGCAATATATATGATAAAAGGGAAGCATTTAAATTCAATGTCATAAAGATACCAAACTTCAATAGTTGTCTACATATATCAGTATTTAGAAATATAATTTTAAATTTTCTGATGAGAAATAATAATTTAACTACGCACAATATTGATAAATTCAAAAATATCCAGAAATTTATATTATGTTGCATACAAAATGATTATCCCATCAACTTCCTGAGAAAATATATAGATCAGAAATGTTTCTTAAAAATATTATTAAACTCGTAAATGCACAAATCCACCACACAACATTAGGTCCATAAAGTCAGCTTGTTAGTGGTCCAGCTGTGAAGAATTTGTGCATTCCACACAGGATACATTTTAATACACACACACTTAGAACAATATTTACACGACTCTACACTTTAAAATTATTTATTACCAATTAAACATTTATATATATATATATGTCCAATCACACATTTATGACCAATCAATCAAGCAAATTTTTTACATGTGGTCTGTTTTGCATCTAATGCCAAGTGGTCAAACTCTAGTGTTGGATCAAGAATCGTTTGGATTGACATGGCATTGGTTAGATGTTATAGTAAAATATGAAATGCTATAAGAAATGGACATATTCTTGATGGGATACTCTTTGGTGAGTTTTTAATGATTTACTCTACTCATTTGTGAATATATTGTGTTTTTAATGTGAACATTCGGTTTTTAGAAATTTTTAGTTTGAACTTTCGGATTTTTAGTTTGAACTTTTGGATTTTTTAGCTTGAACTTTCAGATTTTTTTAACTTGAACTTTCAGATTTTTAACTTGAACTTTCAGATTTTTAACTTGAACTTTCAGATTTTTAGCTTGAACTTTCAGATTTTTAGCTTGAACTTTCGGATTTTTTAGATTGAACTTTCGGATTTTTTGTTTGAACTTTTTGATTTTAGATAATTTTTAATTTGAACTTTCGGATCTCAAATATTTTTTGATTTTAACTTTCGGATCTCAAATATTTTTTGATTTGAACTTTCGGATCTCAAATATTTATTTTTTCTACCTATACAACTATTTTAAAGATGGGTGCATCATCTTGGGCGTTTGATGGTTCACTTATATTATGCACTAAATTGTTTTTAAATTTTAAAATTGTTTTTAAATTTTAATATTGTAATATCTTTCAGAATGCGATGGCGAATAGTTTTATTTTTCAAGTATAATGATTTAATTTAACTTTTTAATTTTTAATTTTTTTTTTGAAATTTGGATATTTTCCAATTAACTTACCAAGTTGCAATAGGGGGAAGGTTGGCGCCATCAAACTAGTTTAACCCCACTTATCGGTCCTAAGTCCGAGATTGCACTTGGATATTTTATAAATTTTTATTTTATTTTATAATTTTTTTATTTTTGTTTGAAAACGATGGAATATTATCTTTTATATTCGCCATTGATATTCTGAAGTGTTTTGGTATTATAGGATTCATATATTTCAATTTTTCAATTGATAATTGTGATTGTTTTTTATATATTTAAATATATATATATTTATATATATATGAAATACTTCTATAATATTTCTGGAGAGTGGTAATGATAAAACTATAATTCCGGGGCGAGTGGATGGTACTGTAACGAAAGGACATGGCGTGGGCGGTGGTGAAGATTACTGTAAATAAGATACATTTTCTTCTTTCCCAACCTCGCGCACTTGGAAAAAAGTTTGACAATAATGATTTTTTTTTCCTTTCATATATTCGCTCACCAAACTAGAAGCTTTTCGATGGAGCAAAAGAAAGAAGATTCTCCGTTTTGTACGAAGTAGTGAAACGATTTTGCACATGTTACTATGAATGGATGCATCCAAAGGCTTTTTTTTTCTTCCTTATTGGTCAATGGCGGTTATAATTTTGATTAATTAATTTTTCTCTCCCTGGCACCGCAACAGGTTATTTTATTCTACCGATAAACTATAATAAAACTCATAGCGATGCATGATTTGATGTGGCGAGTTACGAATACGTGGCTAATTAACTGCGGTTAAAATTAAAGCGTTGGTTTTTAACCAAAATATTAAAGCTTGTTTAAATATTATTAAAAAGAGTTAATTAAAAGGATGCTAGAGGGAACTATTTAATATATATCTACATGATAGTGAAGCCAGTATATAATACTAATATTGAAGAACTTTTATATCTGAAGAAATATTCCGAATTTGGGTTCTATTCATTGGCATTTACCGAAGCCGGCCTTAAAAGCTGCATTGTGCCATTGTAGTGCAAACTCTATATACCCAAGCTGATTTCTTTCGGAATTAAGGCACACAATCTGAATAGTGACTTAAACTGTATACATTAGTATACATATGCATGTTCAAAACCCTCGATATAAAAATATACTATGTCTGTACGGGTCTTCCATAGCAACATAGAAAGGTAAATATATGGATGTAATAACTATTTCCTCCATCTCATTTTAAAAATATAGAAACCATGTTTTGCTTTTGAAATAAAACGTGGGACATCATTTAAATCGAAGTTTTAAAAAAGATTTCTTTTCGTTCGCGCTATTAATAAATAGTAACGAGAACCATGAAATAGTTTTCCTCCTTTAAGGTTCTGGTAAAAATAGTGTTAATGTTCTTTTTTATGAAAAATAAAAAGAACAGTGGATTCAATCGGCTATTTAATGCATAATAATGTTGCATGTTTCTTACGAAAGAGAAGTTACTTTGCTCTTTAATGAAAAATTATATGAAAAGATTGTAGAATAAAGATAAAGTTCGCTCCATAAAGAAACGATTAATGATAAGCTAATGACGTCAATTAGAATGAAAAATCTTGAGTTATAGGAGAAAATAATACAGATCTTTAAAAATCTTTCTTTCTAAGTGATCATTACGAAACAAATTTAAGATTAAGGATGTAATATGAGAAAACTTCGGTAATTTTTTAGTGTAACTTAAAGAAATCGAATATATAAGATGGGAAGTGTATGTAATTTATCGACTGACTCTTTTCTTTCAAAAAAATTCTTTGTTTATAGTTATCAAGGTTAATCCAAAGCTCTAATTTCAGTGGTTTTTTCCAATTCTTATTATCATTTTAGTATCTAAATCGATATGAAATATTCGAAAGAGTTAATTTGTATAATATTCTAGAGTACTAACAATAATAAAAATATATTTATGTATGGATATTTTTTATGCTTAATAAATAACCGTGATACAATCTCTATAAAAATAAATTGTTAACCTATTGATTGAATTGCATTTTATTTAAGGAATCTTATGATAATTTGCTACATGTTTCAATATGAAACGTCTAATACATAGCTTTTTTCGTCGTTTGTATAATTATAGACTAAGAACATTAATTGAATTTGAAGAAACATTACTCTGAACGAAATAAATTGAGTAAGCATTTGCTGTCAACAAATTGTGAAAAATATTTATGATTTCAATGTGTGAGGTTAAACACTTTTCAATTGTTTATTACTATTTTCATACTCAGAAATCATTTTGATAGAACTAGTGAATTATATATTTTATTCTTACTTGCTATTCATGCTTTAAAAATTTTGTTTCCACTCTTTCATTATTTTACTCTATCTTAAATCTTTTAAATTTACTCCTTTGTTTTAAATCATGATTTATAAAATTCTGATATACAACGTATCTTGATATTTTGTTTTAAATTTTAAACAAAATTTTCTATATATATACACTTTATTTGGAACATAAATTGTTAATATAGCATGCAAATAAGAAAACTCATTATTTTGAACACGTTACATTTATATAGTTTATTGAGAATACTTCATAAATTCCAGATAACTATGATGAAATATATCATATTTGTGTTTGTTAATATTATTGGAATGTAAATACAGGATTCAAAATTTAAAAAATTGAGGTAATGTTCAAGATCATATCGACTAGAAGAAGTTATTATAAATTTATCTACAATGCTAACAATTTTCAACAAGTTAATTACAAAAGAAAAATAAGAAAGCGTAATAAAATAAATTATACTTTAAAAGTTAAATATAAAATCATACAAAATATAATCAGTGAAGAATCACCAATTAGAAAACATTCATACAACTTCATTTTACATAATACATAATTTTCTTCGGCATTTATCAAGTAATAAGATATAATTAAAAAGTTACTTTTATGTATTTTTAAAGAAAACTACTTAATTAAAATAGTAATGAACGATTTTATATTATTGTAATAAAATATATTGAAAAAATGGTCAAAAATAAAAATACTGACAATTTCTCTTTCACATATTTGGCAACAGCGTGAGTATTCAGTGCTGAATGAGGGGTAGTCGGCAAAAATTCTATACAATGTGTCACTGGTCTTCCCTCATACTCATTAGAGAGTAGCAGACCGGTCAAAATGGTAGTTCCATTAATAATGATAACAGAAGAAAGTTTGTTTTTATTTGTGAAATATGTCGTTAGCAAAAGTTAAAACATATATAATATATATTTAGAAAGTTTTATTATCTAGGAAACTTACAGAAAAATGAAGTAAAAGTTAATTACAGAAATTTTGTTAAATATATTTCAAGGTGGCATTTAATTACTATATTTCCTTATAATATTTACTGAGGACGAATCGTTCTTTATAAGAAATGCATTTTGCAATTTTCATAAGACAATACTAAGAAATTATGTTAATTTTTTTCGCAAATCAGTGCTAAAAATTAATAGTTTATTTACAAATTAATATGAATGCTTAATAAATGAAGGATAAAAAACAATAGCGAATACTTTTTATATCATAAATATAATTATTGACTAAAAACTTTTATCTGCATTATTACAACTTGTAAGAATAAATTTATATTGAAGTCACAAACTCTATCTCTTACATTTTCATGCTCTCTCTCTCCTTTATAATCTTTTGTATCTAACATCAGATATAAACTAGCATATCTCATTAGTGGTCTTTTATACTTGTTTCTTCTAATAAATGTTAAATAATCTGCGATTATCAGCTTGGAAGATTCTAATGATAAAAAATATCATGAACAAATTAGCTTGTAGAATAAAACACATTACAATATTTAAAAATGCTTAAAAGCTATTAAGTTATTCTTTAAAAATTCTTAATTTGTTATATACTATTTTTGTCTAAAAACTCAAGATATATACATTTTTTATTATAAAGAAAAAATGAATAGCATTTAATAGTTTATAAAGATATAAGTTCAAACAATAAAAAAAGAATTACAAAAATTGTGCCTTTATGTATAATTACTATGAAAAGTAAGGTACTATAAATTAAATAGTGGTATTTAAAATTTTCAGAGAGTTCTGCTCAAATCAGGTTAATAATATAGGTTTTTGAATAGCAGGCGAAAATAATTGCTCTCAAGTAAGATAACAAAGAATATGATATTCTTTTACGAGAACATTAAAAAATGTATAGACCTTAAATGTTCTTATAGATGCTAAGATACCATTAAATGCAGGTTCTTTTTAATGGTCAATGTCTGGCACACAGATTTATTTCATACGAGACAAAAAAAAATAAAAATCAAGGAAAGGAATATTGGACAGACATAGAAGAAATGAAAATCCCATTACTTTTCCTCCGGTTACAGTATTTCCCCTTTTCCTTATGTTACATTATTTCCAAACAACGTAATCTATCGCATAGCAAAGGAAAAATGGTTTCTTTTAAATTGTTATGTAAACCAAAACAAAAGATACATTTTAACTAAAATCGATACTTTAAATATAAGGAACAAAAATATCGTTATGTTAGAACGAAGCAAATCGAACGCTGTTTTCCAAACGATTTTGAAATGGTCTAATGTATCGGTTTTAGAAAGAAAAGTGTAAGTATTCTTCGAAAAAGTATTTAATTCTCTAAATATCGATTCTTCAAAACCTTTCTATTTATTTTCGGTCAGTCGAGAAAATTGCTGAACGTCAGGTTCCAAATCAAAAATATAATAAAAATCTCTTTCACGAATCTACCATTGGTGTTATTGATTTAAAGTTTTCCACAGCAATATAAATTTATCCAGGGAAAAAAATATCTAACGGGGATTTTCAAGTACGTTCGTAATTCCAAGTTTGTTTATAATAAATTGCTGATAGTAACTAATGAGAATTACCATCATCATTTATTTTGTGGTTGAAGGGAAAAAATTGCTCTTAATGATGTTATTTCTCATCATTATTTAGAATTTGATCTAAGCAGATGCTTTTGTTTCTTTATATAAAAACATGTAACGTTGCATGAATTTTAGTTTTCAACAAGTTAGTAATAATTAGTTCCTTACTAATTAAAACGAAGTGTGGGGTAAAACCTGCAATGATTCTTGCAAAATAAAATCAGCATCGGAAAGTAACACTTTTTAATTTATACCGAATTTTTCCGTCAATCTGAAAATGGTAAATCTTACGCAATATATATTAAATATATATATATGTATATATATATATATATATATATATATATACATACATATATTTGGCGATAGAGCCAAATTGGCATTATATATATATATACATACATATATATATATATATATATATATATATATATATATATTATATATATATATAATGCCAATTTGGCTCTATCATGAGCATTCAAGGCCTCGCCAAGTTCCCATTGAAGTCACTTCCTACTACCAATTTCCGTCCTTTTTCACGAAATCACTCCGACAAATATCCAGCAACCGAGAGGAAAGATGTTACGCATAAAAAAAAAAAAAACATCCATAATTTAAGATTCAATTTTAACTATGTATTTGTTTTTAATGCAAGCTTAAATTAATTATGGACTTTTATAATAAATTTACAAAATGATTTTTAAGGAATTTTTGTTACATTTTCAACGCACAATATTTGTTAGTTTTGTTCGAAGAAATATACGCGCATAAATTTTTGGGGTAATGTTCTTTAAATCTAACCAGCAAAAGTCACTGCTAGAAAAATATACAGAAGATACATTTTCTTGCACTGCCGTTTGTTTAAAAAATAAAATGCTATAATCCATTACTACTTAACTCTCCTCTGTTAGCAAAACAGGAAGTATTTTCTTTCTCTATATTACAACAAACATCACTACTTTATAGCAACACAGTCACTAAAAATGTTCTTATCGGTGCATATCAAGTGACTGAAAAGGGAAAAAATGCTCTTAAAAGGCTACGAAAAAAGTCAGTTTATATCCTAACCATTCATAGTCGTATGATTCCATTTTCTTATATTTTAAATGTTATTCTATATTAATATTTTAACTATTTATGTGTACAGAAAGATTTATAATTTTTTTTAGATTTTAGTTAATAGTGATTTATATGACAAAAACAAAATAACTCGTTTAGTGATAATAAAAAAAAAGATAGACAGAAAAAAGAAAGACAGAAAAAAAGAAAGACAGAAAAAAAGAAAGACAGAAAAAATGGTCATATACTTCGCAAAGTATGGATGGAAGCTTTACATCAAAGAAAAACCCAACAAGATAGGCCTTTAAATAATGAGTGTGCAAGCAGCATACAATTAATTTATGAATTATAATACATAATTTGCAAAGGTATACAGTACTGCAAAACGGAATGTTCTGAAATTTACCGCATGCAATCAAACGAACTAATAACAAAAAGTCAGGCCAACTCCAAAGGGACAGAGGAATAAAAGTCCAAAGTCACAATAGAAGAAACTTTGTAAATGAAAATTTTAAATGAACCATTATATTTTACAGTAATACAGAATTCCCTGTCAATAACTAAACAACATTTAGATAAATAATTTCTTTACTTCCCGAGAACTATTATTTCATCTTTGAAAAAGAAATAATTTCTTCATTTCAATAAACAGGGAATTCAATACAAAGGACGAAGTAATAGCAGTTAAATGGTGTGACATTTGACAATAAAAGCTTCAATAATGACCATTTTCATAGAAATAAAATGTATATAGACCATAAATCATGATTAAGGGATGGGAGAACACTAGTAAAAGAATAACAGTACGTATTCTGTCCTACAGTAACTATAAAAATGAAGTTATTTAACGTAACCTGTTCGGTAATAGTGTATAAAATTACTAGTTCATTTAAATTTAAATGATAATTAGTTTTGGTTTTTATTTATTAATGTTTTTAAATCAAAATTTCATGTTTCATTAGAGTTCAGACATTACTTTTTTCTATTGTTGATATCTCAACTATGCTTGATTTTTGAAGACATGTAACTGTTGTCTATTTAGGACGGTTTATTCTATCTCGTAAAAGAACTCGATGCTCATAAGTTAAAAATGATTTTCAAATCATTACTTCAACAAATGTTTGAGATAATACACTATACATGGGACAGCATTTCAACATGGTATAAGAGAAATCACACATTTCTTTTATAAAGAGAATCACAGTTTTTATTTAAAACTGATTTAATAAATTTTTGAACACCTTTAGGCTTTATATTTCAATTATTCTTTTTAATTTTAAGATTTCTCAAAAACAATTACTGCGAGATTATTTAATTTTTTTTCAACGTAAAATGTAAATATTTATTTAAGAACTATTATACTAAATTTGACATTTTTGTCTTTCTCACTCTTTTAAAAATATATCCTATTTAGACTCAGAGGAGCTGAAGAAATTGCGATAGTTGTATTGAAATTAAAACTAAGAGGTATTATTTGTGGGTTCAGAATTACATTAAATTGTAAAACCAATTGAGAGTTCAATGTTTCATTAAATACAGTAGTGTAAACTTAAGTATTTTGTTACTATATGTTTTAAATATTTTAGCTCTTCCCCAAATAGTGTAAAAAACTTAACAGTTGTAAAATGCTTTTCATAGGTTGAGCACCTAAATGTAAGAGACGATGAAAATTATTTTATTTCTTATTTTTGAAGATAAAAAGTTATAAATTCTATAAAATGTGAATAATAAATTTTGAATCATATACAATAATATATCAAATTGTGACGTCTTACGCGTCTTTTTATTAACAAGTCCTTTGGGTCCTTTGGGCCAGAATTAATGGCAACTCTTTTCCAACCAAATCCAAGAAACGAGAAGTGAAGAGATGCAAATAATGTAGGATAAATATAGGATCTTAGAGTAAGCGTAATGGCAATGTAAAGGAATGTTAGACAATTGACGTGCGTTGGGGCAGTGGATGATTATTAAAGTTCTTCGTTCAAGATTTAAGTTCTACGTGTCGTGGATAAACATATTGGTGATCGATTAGAAGTTAAACGTCAAACTACATACCATTGTAGATAAAGACAAATTTATTACAGAATAATATAAGGTAGGATTGATTACTTATTAGCATATTTGAAGATTAGGCGGTTCGATTATTGAGATTGGTCTGAATTATATTGTGTGTTGCGTATTGCGTCATCGTAGATTCTCTCATTAATTATTAATATTATATTTGTTCAAAGCTCAAGTTGAATATCGTAATAAAGTCATATTAAGATAATGTTTGATTCTAGTTCTTTCGTTCACCCTACACCTCTAACTCACGCTGATGCTTCGAGGGATGTACTTCCAAGGGGAGGTATATCACAAAATATACATCAGCAATTTTAAAACATAAATACCCTTTAAATATTCTTTGGTTCTAGTTACGTTATTAATTTGATAGTGTTTTTCTTAATGACAGCAATATGAATACATAAAAAAATAACAGACAATTGTAATTTATTATAAAAAAAAACATACAAGAAAGAGAAATTTTTAAAGTATACGTTTGAGACCTGATTAGTAATTATTGAATCTCAATCCTTTTAAAAACTAAAGAAGAGAAAATTCTAACACAGTTACAGAAAAATACCTTTCAGAAAATAAATCCCAAATAAGAAATCCCTCTTGTACAGCACTTTTTTCAACCGAAAAATCAAATATATTAACAACTTAAATTCTTTTTATAGTTTACTTTCTGGAAATAACAATCGAATCATATATATAATTTGAGAACCAACTGTTTACTTTTCAGAACAACAATACCCTTAAAAGAAAAAAAAATCCCACAAATTTTCATGATTTTTATGGGAAACTTTCATTTCATGAACAATAACAAAAAAAATTTCAACTCATACCGAGTAATTTCCTTTCCGTTTTTTTAACAAAACAAATAAATTATATTCTGACTTTTTTGAGTTGTAAAAATTAACAAATAGTGCTGAACGTTAAAAATACTGAAAGTAATTAGGATATGTATTTTAACCATTGGAAATGAATCAGTTTATTAACATGTATATAATGCTGAAAAAGTAGCAAGATAAGTTCTAGTCGTATCAACTACATTTCTTCTATTTTTCTTTTTCTTTTTCGTTTTTTGCCTTCTCATAAAACAAAAGTTGTAACAAAGAAAGTCAAAATATTTTTACAGTTCTAAGAATTATGTAAGAGATGAGAACGCACTAATTAAATAACGGTCATAATAAATTACAAGCTCTAACAAGCAAAAATGATCCCCAAGTCACTTTTAAAACTAAAGTATGAAAGTCAGTGGAATTTTGTAAATTTTGGAGGAAAAATAACAAACGTAAATTTCTTGGCGTAGCTACTTTAAAGAAAAAAACATATTTGTGTTTTTCTTCTACGAAAGTCGTTCAAAACTCCAAGCACGTCAAAAAAAGTTCAACTCCTAATATATTTCTGTCAAGGAAAGCGATCCATACTTGAAGCTTATGCACGAACCTTTAGGTTTCTTTCAAAGTCACATTTTCTCCTATTAGGCAGTCCTTTTTCTTTCGAAATCTTTAAAACATGACTAAAAACGAATATGTTATGTAAAATATGTGTTTTTTTAATGTAAAAACGAGAATATGTGTTTTAATTTTATATCCACTACATAATATTCCTTTTTGTAGGCTATGATTATATTACATGTTAGAATAATTTGTGTTTTTACTAACTAATATTTGAATAATATTATGAAATAAAATAATAATGTAATAAAACCAGATAATACTCGAACTAATATTGAAATTTTTTAACTTACATTAAATTACGAATTGTTTAGTATTATTTTTGAATTTAATGAAATGTACAGTAATATTTTTAATTTTATCGGTGCCGTATTATTTTTAATATTATGATATGTTCAGTATTTTTTTAAGTTTTCTATGCTTTAATTTGAGATTAATTTTATGTTTACTTATACTGCAACCAAATTTCGTTGGTTATTTCTTGATGTTGTAACTATATATCATTTTTAAGTTATTGATATCTATGTCCTACCTTTAAGCTGGTAAATTTACTGAAAACACATTCTTATAGCATTCACTTTTCGATTTAAAAAAATGGAGGCTTAACATTTTAAAACAGAAAAATAGATTTCTCTCTTACACTCCTCAGTCCCCTTACAAGTTATTTTCCTCAAATCCCGATCTTAACGGAGCTCTACTTAACAAAAGCCGCATGGTTGTCAAATTTTAAATTTGAGAGTTTAATAGTTCAAAAAACGGGATATTTTTATTTTTAGCACCCTCCTTCTTTGAACATCGACTTATACAAGACACAATCATAGTGAATTTCTACTCAATAATAAAGGCATGTTTGGTAAATTTGTTGTTGTTGCTAATGCCACCTGTCTGACAGTGTCAGATCGAGACCCACGAAATTCATCGTGGCAATGGGCTAGAGGTACGCCTGTCGTTGTCCTTATCATTGAGCACCATACAGGAGACAGTACAATTTAGCTCGGTGAAATTCCTGCCTGTGAGACAGGTTGGAATTTATTATGATAGATGGCGACACCAACGATCTCCTCCACAATTTAGGCATGGAACTGGAGGAGAGGGAAATATTCTACAATCCCCTTTACTCGTGGGTTCAGTTGTGGCCACCCACAAGACTTTCGGACCCACTAATTTAATGAGCACCTACTCCGTGTGTGCTCGAAGGGTATTTGGTGGCATTGGGCATCGAACCCAGGCCAGGCACCTGGAGTCCAATGCTCTAACCACTAGGCTACCCACGGGTTTTTGGTAAATTTAAATTCGTGCCACTAACAATTCCACAAATCTCGTGATGAGTGAGTGAGTCGTGTATATATATATATATATATATATATATATATATATATATATATATATATATATATATATATATATATATATATATATATATATATATATATATATATATATATATATTATATATATATATATGCAATGGTTAACAGTTAACACACGAACTTTTTCTTTATTATTTCGTCCTTCAGCAGTATTTTGCAATTTTTTATAAAAGGTTAGGTATCATTTAAGTAACTTACGTTAATTTTTCAAAATCCGCTGTGACAAACAGAATGTGAATTCAAGTAAACTGCATCCTGCATCAAAGTGACAATGGTATCAATTATGTATTTTTTATTAGTGGGTATTAGATTCATGGATCAAAGATGGGCCTATGATAAGAATTAAGGTATCACATAAATTCAAGTACTTTCATCTTATATCTATTTTTATTTTATGTACTAGATTTTGTTTCCCACAAATGATACCTTACTTTTGTCATATTTATACAGCAGTAAGATTTAAGAATTTGTTTTTTTTAAATTAACGCAATTATTTATAATTTATTAATTGTACTTTCTACTTTTTGATCATGAAAGATCTTTTAAGTTACTTGACACCACTTAACCTTTCAAACTGTGTTTAAAAATAATTGCAAAATAAGATAGAAATATCCATTGATTAACTTAATTGTATTAATTAAATAAGGATATTTGTTTCAATTTGTATGGCATTTATATTTGAAATACATACATTGGCAATTTAGTGAAGATGATAAAATATATTTGTTTTAATATATCTCAAATGAGTCGAAAGTTGAACTTAATTTGTAACATTTTTTAACACGTTGGAAAACGTATTTCTTTTTATAAGATTATAATTTGAGAACACTTTTGGACACATTTTTTGTAAAACGTATTCCTCATATTTCCAACTTCAGTTACATTGTTCATTTATTATTATTATTTTAATGTAAATTGTAGCTTTGAGAAGGTATCCGAAAACTGAAATTTATCCATTTGTTTCACAAATACACTAATTATTAAACAGTTTGTTATCACGTATAGTAACATTCATACGAGGGTATGTATTAAATTTATATCTTACACTATGTGCTTTGCAGTTCTTTTTTTATTTCATCATACATTGTCTGATTATTTTCTTATAATGATATTAACAACTATATGTAAAGGAAATACTAAGGATTTCGGGAAATTTAGTTTTATTGAATTATTTTCACATTATTATGTGCATTAAATGCCAACATATTTCATATCACAAATATAAGTACTCTATTACTCCCATAAGTTGGTTTCTAAGGCTTTTCTGAAAAATATAGTTTGATGTTTTATGCATGCATCTTTAAACTTAAGAAATAGTAACTGTCTTAGAAGAATATAAAATTCGTTTCAATGTTTCGATTTTATTTATTGCTTTGTCTACAATTTCTTTCTTTCCTTTTTTGCAATTCTCTTCAAGTGAGTTCTGAATTTGAATAATTTAAAGCATTATTCACGTGAATATTTGTTTTTATTATTTGTGTTGTTCATTAATTTGTTTAAAAAAAACGTATGACTAAAATCACCATAGAAAAATTCAATTTAATTGTTTTCCTTTAAAAATTAAATTTTAATAGACAAAAGTAAGATTATAGTTAGTTTAAATCCCTTAACGATGAATTTGTAGAAATATTTTTAGAAAATATAGGAGCATTTTCCCTAAATATCTTATGCTAAAGCAGTTTCTAGGGATATATGAAATATACAAATTGTCATTTTAAAACAAAAGTAAAGTCAAAATTAATTACTTGAGTTTTTTAAAAATCTCTTTACAATCTTTAATTAATTTAGCAAGTGAAAAAGTATATGTATATTAGATTTCAAATGTTCATAAAATTGTAAGCTGAATTACATCTAAATTAATATTACTTAACAGTTTTCTAATTTAAAAATCGGTAAAATATAACTCACACAATTCAATGTTAGGTAATATATCAAAACAATTATTATATAAATAATGAACACACTTTTGTGAAAATAAACATATTTTTATTTTAAGAAATACATTTTTATCCATTTAAATACATTTTGAATGAAATGCTAATCACATGGCCTACTAATTTAAATGTATAAAATTTATATATGCTATCTTATTTTTCAAAATCTCTTTCTAAAGCTCTTTTTATTACGAACGTTTCATTTTCTTCATAAATGAAATAAAACAGATATAATGGCTTAAAAGAACATAAAACATTAAGTAGAATGCCTTAATCCGTTAAATAAAAAAAAAATATAATACATTAAACTTTTCCTAGAATTTATAAATAATCCAAGTAAGGAACTCACATTTTAAATGGGTTTTAATTAAATCTTTTTATTTATTATTTTAAATTTTGGTGCACTTCAATTTGTATTGAATCATATCTTCATTTGTTTTAATTAAATGATATTTCTCAAGCTACGGAATTATGCTTTTGATAATTAATTACAATTTCTTTGTAATATCAGTATCAGATTCTAAGTCAAGAATTTCTTTAAAAACGTTATATCTTTTTCCACCACTGATGAGAGTTTAAAAGAAAATATTTTTTGGCTTACATTGCTAAGCGTTTCAATAATTTGAGCATAAAAGGAATGTGAAGGCTCGCGTACTTGTAGTATTACATCTGTTTATTGTTGTCTTTGAGAAAATTTGAATTGAATAACAAAAACGTATTTTGATTCTAAAATGATGAAAATATTTTAACATACACAACATACGTATTTTAAACTCGTACAATTGTATGTTTAAATAATACAAATTCTAACAGTAGTTTTTGAAGTGCATACATAAATTTAAACAAAATATTACACTCAAAATTTACATTTTCACGAATGTATCTTTCACTTGTAATTTACCGTTTGGAATAAATAATTAACTCAGTTACTCTTCACTTCATATCAATGTTAGTTTAAAGTAAGACATAAAAAGTTACTGTTTAGATTTATTTATTTATTTATATTTTATAGTGTACAATTTTCTTTTAATTATTATGGCTTGTTACATATTTTTAAAAAATAAATCAATTAAATGTTTGTTTTAATTATTTCTGGATAATTTTCTAGAATTTTTACTGGTAAAACATATTTTATAATAAAATTACGATTTAATTTATTTTCACTTCTTTCAGCAGTAGAAATTGTTTGCATATTGCTATTCATTAATTATATTTTACTGATTAATATAATTGTTTTTTTGGTATTAATTCTCTATAATCTCATATGTTAAGTATTTGATATATGGATTCAAAATTTAAATTTTAAATTTCAAAATTATAATCACATGAATGATAATTTTCCATAACATTTTTAATTTATTTTTGAAAAAAAAAAACATAATTCAAAAGAAAACTAAATTAAATGTTCTATTCTAATTAGTAATATTCAGAAAACCATTGCTATGCAATTTATTAATTCAAAGGTATTTCTTATTAGCTAAGCCTTGAAACAACTAACCACATCGAAGAATCGACTTAGCATCATTTTTCTAAAATGGAATACAACCGATGATGAAGAATCGAGACCATAAATATGATCGATGAGCTCTAAATATGTGTTCTGTTTTTATTGAATGTTTAATCTGTTTTAGGCTTTGTCACGCACGCATCATCGTCATTATGTAATCGATATATCGAAATAGTTGTTGCCATAAAAAAAGCAGAATCTTATACCTCCATTGCTAAATTTGTAATGACATGGTATCGCACTTCCTACAAAGTATCGGTTTTAGAACATTTTTGCTTTTCCTCTATTAATTATGTAGCGCAATTTTTCCTGCATCTCCTCTTAAGCAAATAGCTGTGTGAAGTATTTTCTATTGGGCTAATTTCACGTTGATGTTTGCTTGCTTATGCATATTTTATACAGATTCAGATATATTAATGAGTTAAAAGAGGTTGCTGAGTTGAAGATACTAAATTTAGAATTGGTGCATAATTATGCATCGGATAAACTGTTTAAAGTTGGTGGAAAATTTAATTTACTTAGAACCTTTATACTGATGCATCTAAGCAAAGATGCCTAATGCTTTTTTGTCTGGTAATCAATGAGAGAATTCGTTATCAAAACTTAAATTATCTTAAAGATTGAATAATATTTTATTTCTGATTAGTATTAAATTGAAGTATCGAACTAAAAAAACCATTCCACACTTGAAAAATATATTTTTGTCCAAATGTGGAGAAATTTGTCGTATAGAATTTTTTTTCTTGAAAAAAGTAACTTGTGAATTTATTTCAGTGAAACCAAGGATATAATCTTTGTTAAAAATAACGTCATTTTATGTTTAAAGAATATTATATATCGCACAGTTTTGGTGCATTAATAAAAAATAAGCAACCGTTTTGCTTAATGTTATTCTTCCATAATATATTCTTTATGGATTACCCACAAATTTTTATTTTTTAAAAAATTGCTAGCGCTTAAATGATTGGAGTAAATAATTGCTATATTATAGTTTATACTTAAAGCATTTAATGATTAAATTTAAATATTCTATAAGCAACTAAACACTTTTTAATTTTCTTAAAATGCACATAAATGAAATTAGCTCTGTATTGCAAAGTTTTCTTAAGTCCCATTTCATTTAGATAGTAACCGTTTGGAACAAAATGAAGGAAACACAATTAAAAGTAATAAATGACACATTTTTTCAGATTATTACATTAAACTGATTCTGTCTAAATGTCAGTATTTTATCAAAGATATTTAAACATAATTTTATAAAAAATTACTGAAACAGTAAGATAAAATGTAAAATTATACATGTATATATATATATATATATATATATATATATATATATATATATAAACAGTAGAACCTTTATATAACGAACCTCTATATAGCGAATTTTTCTATATAACGTACTTTTTCTGGTACCTGCACACTTCAAGATTTTCTTCGTAAAATACCCTCTCTATAGTGAAATGCATTTTCTTTATAACGAATTTCTTCTTTTGTGAATCCATTATTGTCCTCTTTCTTTTAAAGAATTTCTGAAAAAAATTCAAGTTATTTTCTCTTTAACACATTTTATCGTGGTGATAAATCTTGAACTAGTTTTATTAGATTCTACCTCGCCGAGAGCAATAGAGTTCTGGATGTTTCATCCAAGAAGTGCAAACTTTAACTCCCATTGCCCAGTTCACTAGAAGAATCGTCGATACCATCTTTCACCCTCAGTGGAGTTGTCTCATGTCCTCGTGTTCTAATTATAAAATAATGTATGTTTAACAGTGGCGCACACAGGAATTTTTCAAGGGGGGGGTCCGGGGTCAATTGTTCACCATTCTTGTATCATGCTCCGTTTGATTTTGTCGATTTTCGGGAACAAAATACAGTAAAAAACTAGTTTGTGAATAAATAATTAGCATTAATTAATAAAATTAATCATTAATAGCATGTAATTAATTAATTTTACGTACTATATACTTAGAATTATAATCAATCGGAAAAAAATCAAGGGCTTTGGGGGACCCAGGACCCCCCTTGTGTGCGCCACTGATGTTTAATATTGCTTGCATGCTTTAAATTATAAAATGTTCTTAAAATTCATTAATTTTAGTATAAAATTATCTTCTTAATATTAAAAATACATTCAATTATTTGACCCTCTTTTTTCTTGTTTTCCTTGCAGTTATCTTTCCTTCTTTTTTGATGGGAAAGATATATAAAATAAACATATACAAATTTTAAAAAAAATTGTGTGAATAATTACATTTTAATATATAGTGTTTATTAATTTAAAAATTGTTTTATGTGGTTTATGAAATATATTAAAAGACGAACCTCTATATAACGAATTTTCCATATAACGAACTTTTTTCTAGAATTTAGTGACTTCGTTATATAGAGGTCCGACTGCATAAAAAATATATTCAGTTTCTTATATTTTTATTTATACAAGCGCCTTATACTTCATCAACTAATAGCTGCCGCATTAGTATAATTATGCTCACAAACGTGATATATTATTCGGTGAGACAGGGATTCAAGTCAGTGTCACTAGAGACCTGCCATGCAGAAGAGCTGGAATTTGAGCCTCGGCAGACTTAAAATACACCAGACCCTCAAAACGCCGGGTCTTCAATGGCGTTGCGACTCAAACTATGATACGTCAATCATGAGATATATAAAATAAACATATACAAATTTTAAAAAAAATTGTGTGAATAATTACATTTTAATATATAGTGTTTATTAATTTAAAAATTGTTTTATGTGGTTTATGAAGTATATTAAAAGACGAACCTCTATATAACGAATTTTCCATATAACGAACTTTTTTCAAGAATTTAGCAACTTCGTTATATAGAGGTCCGACTGTATAAAAAATATATTCAGTTTCTTATATTTTTATTTATACAAGCGCCTTATACTTCATCAACTAATGGTAGCTGCCGCATTAGTCAAGTAATTATGCTCACAAACGTGATGAGCATATTATTCGGTGAGACAGGGATTCAAGTCAGTGTCACTAGAGACCTGCAATGCAGAAGAGCTGGAATTTGAGCCTCTGCAGACTTAAAATACACCAGACCCTCAAAACGCCGGGTCTTCAATGGCGTTGCGACTCAAACTATGATACGTCAATCATGAGTTCGTTACCGTAAATATGAAGTTATCGCAGCTGCCTTGTACGATTGGATACAGGGGATCATATAGCGTATATGAGTGCTAATATCCAGTATGTACATAGAGTTGGGCATATCAATAAATATTTTATTGCTTAGTCTCGAGCCTTTCAGAATTCATGCAGCCTTAATTTTACACACACACAAACACACACACAACCGGGAATTATTTCATTAAATCCGTTGAAGTAGGAAAAAATTATTTATAAAGAAAGTGGTGATAGTTCAGAATCGTTGGTTTGAAACTAAACACTTGCCTTGCAGATTACAGCCAGATTAAGAAATGCGTTGTATGGAATGAGGCTTTACATTTTATATCTTTTTTTTTACTTTGTTATTTTTATCTATATCATTTTTCTTTACTTTTATCGACTTTTAAAATAGTCAAAAATATATTTGACGTTTTTTTTTAAGATAAAATGTTTAAAATAAGATTTTATTAATGTTGTTCTTCATTCTAATACAATGTAAGGTAAAATATATTTCATTACAAGCATGGAATGTGATTATAAATATCCTACTAAAAGATATTACATAAGGAGAAGCAATAAAATCCAACAAAATCAATGATATGGTATGCTAAATGAAACGATTATTATAATCCGTTTGCAAAAATAAAATTTCATATCAAAACTCACAACTATACAAAGTGTATCAGTAGTTCCAGGTCAATATCAGGTCTGGTACAACTTTCAGGCCAGATAGAGTACTCTTACACTATGGGAAAAAAAACAGCAGTGCACATTCCGGAACTCGTTCCTGGCACGGTAGTTACGTCATAAATCTCAAGAAAGGTAGACTATAAATAAGAAGAAACAACATATTTATTATCCTTTGAACATTAAAAAAACTAAGAAAAAAAGAGCATTAAACAGACAATGATAGTCTTTAGAGAGGATGTTCAAAATTCCGACCCTGGGCCGTGATGTAGGCTTTACATCTCCGTCACATTGAAAATCGAATCCTTCCGAAAATACCGGGGTTGTCCCGGACATAACCAACACCTGTCGCGATGCATGCAATAAGTTCCTCAGCACTATTAACGGGAGATTCGTACACCCTCTCCTCTCCCCCATAAGAAGTAACTCAAAGCACAAGTAAGGTCTGGTGATCAAGTGTGCCATTTCAATGGACAATCAATGCTTGGGTGTACGTAGCGCCATCTATCGCGCACGTCAGCCAAAGACTTCCCACCATTTTTTCTGTTCTAAAAATAAAAAATATGTTTTCTCCTCTGATCCATGTTCTGTCTTTCTTGTGTTTTGTGTCTTCCCTACCGCGCCAGGAAAGTGTTTTCGACCATGCATTGCTGTACGAGTTTTCATCATCTAGTTGTACTATATCTGTCCTGAAAGTTTGTAACTGATGTACTAATACACCCTGCATTATTGCATCAATTTATACATAACAATATAAAATAGATGTTGATTTTAAATATCGTCAGCAAGCATATTTTATTTTTTGCGTAGATAAAAACAACAGCATTATGTTGTAGTGTTTTTAGTAATAGGTTAAAAGAAAGCAAGTTGATTAACTTCTCTGGGAAGTAAAATCTGTGTTGTTTCGAAGATTATGTAGTTTTCCTTTCAGTGTTAGATGGAAGAAATTTCTCTCAAGGGATAACACCTCATGCAAGTGAGGAAGAAAATGGGCAAAAACAAAGTATCCTATTTTAGCTAGAGTGCAAGTAAAAACAAGAGTTTGCGCTATGAACGTCACAAGTAATTAAGAGTTATACAATTTACGTGAATGGAATGTCTAGAAAAGAGAATATATATCTTACATATATTCCATACCATTATAATTTACCCCATTGTTATTTATACATTTCATTTCCTGATGTTTAAGCCATGAACTATTGCACGTGTTTCATATTTTGTTCTTTGAATAAATGAATGAATCCTTTCGAATTATCAGGTATTCTACTCAAAACTACTCAGCCATGAACCTTTATTTTCTATTAGTCGTATATTTATTGACATCAGCTTTTGTCCGTAAATCTGTGATATATTCCGTAGTGTCAACGAAATTTATCATTGTCTGTAAATGAAATGGAACTCAGAAATAACAAAGAATAGTGAAAAAGCAACTGTCATATTGCATTTGACAGCTCGATGTGATTCCTCAATTCCAGGATATTGCTATTTCATGAATATTTCACAGATAAAGAGACGTAATACAAATAATGTAAGGAAGAGAAATGACTGTTTGAATCTTAATATAAAAATATTAAAAAAAATAATTGTATTGGATTTTCATTCGCCAAACATTTATAATTTATTTTTTTCTTTTGCAATAATTTAGATTCTTTCCACAAAATAAATGTAATAATCGCATAGAAATATAATGTATTATCTCATTAGTGTAATAAATATATATTAGTATTATATATCTGTTAAAACTGTGGTGCTTAGGAATCTGAGAAATAAAAAAAAGGAATGTTTTATTTTTTCGAACATATGGTAACATGTTTGTGTGATTAAGTATTATTTCGTATATAATATTAAGATAACTCCAAAATATCAAAATTTTACTCCCTCATTTTTAAAAGGCAATTTTTGTAACTACGTGCAAAAATATTTCGTTGCTCCAGCTACATTAGTTATCCATTAAACTAGCCTTTAGATTATTAATCGTATATTTCAAATGCTGAGAATTTTTTTAACATTGAATATATAAAGTTTTAAAATTTTTTTCTAGTTGTCTGGTGTAATATATTTTATTTTATAGTGTCCAAAAAATGTATAAAAGAAGTATCCCTCGTAATATCAATCACAAGTATAGAATTGGAAAACGAATAAGAAAGAAAATAGATTAATACTAAATATCTCTAAGAATAATAAAATTTCCTGAAAAAATAGAAACCAAAATGTTCAAAAATATTAAAATTTGTAAAAAAATATACAAAAAACTTTTATATATATGTATTGAAAAAGTGTTTGAAGTAATTAAAATTCGAATTAATTGCTTGCTTAAAATGGTGTTTTACTTCTGAAATATGCACTATGCATTTCATGTGTTCAAATAGGTTACATGTAAGACCTTTCATATAAATATATAAATAAAAAATGTGTATGCGGAACAGAGATTCCTTAATCATTAAAAATAATTCACATTTTAGCAAATATTTAGAATAAGCAATAAGTCAACAGTAAAAAAAAAAATTACCTTGTTATGTTTCTTCTAAATGATACATTTTATAAATAAAAAAATATATACCCCTTGTTATATATATATATATCTCATATATGCTCATATATATATATATATATATATATATATATATATATATGCTCATATATATATATATATATATATATATATATATATATATATGCTCATATATGCTCATATATATATATATATATATATTATAAATATATATATATATATATATATATATATATATATATATATATATATATATATATATGCTCATATATATATATATATGCTATATATATATATATATATATATATATGCTCATATATATATATATTATATATATGCTCATAAAATACTCCATTTTAAGCCCCAACAAAAAGAAAGTTATCAAGGGGATAAGATAATCATTAGATAATATTATTTATATACCAAAATAATATTATTCATCTAAAAATAATTACATTTCAGTAAAATTCCTTCATAAAAATTTTACTATAATATCCAGGCACGTAGTCTTAGCTTTTATTAAAATAACTTCGAAAGAGTTAGTAAACGCAAGAATGCTTTCAACAATACTATCTCTCTCAGAAAAAGAAATATTTATCTATTATCCGAACAAATGTTGACCGTATGTTAGCTGCGCACGTATGGAAGATATCATACCTTTTTTCCAGTGGCTAGTAAAAATCCATAACTCGAATTCAATATATATGTCGCATAAAAATTTCACCACCAGTTATTTTTTGTAGACTATTCTTTGTGAATGTTGGGTGTTAAAAAAATCGTTGCCATATCTCTTTGTATGGATATAGATATTTCAAAGAAGTTTCATTTTTCTATTTGTATCTATTTGCATGATATCTTAAAATAAATGCAAAAAAGTTATTTCATTGTGTGAAACCTCAGAGTGAAATTTTATGTAAAAAGAAACTTAAAAGTCTCATTGTCTTTTTCATATTAGAATAGTTTATCTGTAAAATATTTCATAAATTTTTAAGAAAACTCTAACGAATTTTCAATTATGATTTTGTATCAAAAAATTAACTCGATTTAAGCACATCTGAAAGGATTTTATATTTGAATAAATCAAATACCACTGACACAATTCTCGATTTTGAATGAATGAAATATCCCTTTTAAAAAGTAAATATTTACTATTTAAAATTGGGGGAAAAAGAGCTGTTAGCAAGATATCAATAAGGTAACATTTTGCAAGGACTATTTGTAAGGCTTTATGTAAATAGTTTTATAGTATAATTATAGAAGTAAAAGCGTTTCTGATGTATACATTTTATATTTTTATCACAAAAGCACACCCACTTAGAAAATTCTTCGAATATCAGAGTTGCTTATTTGTCAGAGTTTTAATCTATATACTTCAAGTCGATGCAGACAGTTTGTCATTGAACTCATTGAAAAAGACTCGAGAATTTTAATTAACTTTCATGCTGCTTCATCCTTAAATATCTCAGGCATAAATTTCTAAATTTTTGCTTTTTGCAGTCTTGAAGTTTTTGACTCGTCGATTTAAGTTGCTATCTCCGTTAATCCTTATAATGGAACTGGTGTTTCAGAGGTTTTTAATCTTTTATTTTACTTAATCCTTTATTTTATTCTTACTAGTATAATTTAATATTGGTTATCTCTAGTAAATTCTTAGTATCCTTTTTTAACTTATACTTTCGAGGAATTCTTACTGTATGCTATCATTCATAATTTTATATCATTTACTACTACAAGCAATGAAGATTAGAAATATGATTTCTTACATTAATAAAAATGGTCAAATTCAAGTTATATCTTTCCAATAACAAAAAATAATGATGATAACCAAAATTCAATCATGAGTTTCACTTTTTGCGATATATAAGTAAACATTTTATATGATGCCAGAAACGCGTGCGGCATTCTGAAAACTTTTATTGATAATTTGTCAAACGATGTGAATATCATTGAAGAGCTTTGGAAGTTCTCGTATATACCATATTTAGTCGAATCTAAGGCACACTTCTTTTTCAATATTAGTACCACTGAAAATCGACTGAGGCTTAGAATCAGAAGAAAGAAAACAGGTTCATGTATGTATTTAAAATGTATAGTTCTCGTAAAATAATTAATTATTCAATTCTATTTATATTATATTATATATATATATATATATATAGTATAAATAGAATTGAATAATTAATATATATATATATATATATATATATATATATATAATATAAATAGAATTGAATAATTAATATATATATATATATATATATATATATATATATATATATATATATATATATATATAGCTCATATTTTATTTTTTTAATGTGTAAAATTTGATACCTCTATTAAACATTTTACATAATTTCTTTTTCCTTTTCACAACTTTTTGCTCAAAATTTGGGGTATGGCTTAGAGTTGACAGCGGCTTAGACTGGAATAAATACGGTTCTTTTTGGGGACTAAATTTCACCATAGTAAAATACAATATCATAGAAAATATTTGCTTTGGAAAACTTTTATGAAACATAGATGTTATAATTAACATTTCAATTATTTAACTATTTGCCGTATTTCCCTTTTGCATGTTATTGTTGTATAGGAATATATTGTATTTTATAAAATAAATATTTAAACAGTTTCTGAAATCCAAGCTTTAAATACCTTTGCTTACAAATTATCGTCATCTTGCTATTTTTATGGGTATTGGACTGTCTTTTTCCAAATAAGATACCAACATGAATGGTGCTGACACATTTTGTGGAAGACTGCAATTATCGAAACATAAAGCTTAACATTTCTCAGAGAACCACAATGAAGCTTATTCTGACTTGCGGACAATATTGACTTAGGAGGAATAACAGGCATAGTATAAATTTGCATATATGTTTTATTTCCCATAATATATCCAAATGCTTATGCACGAGGAATTTCCTTAATTCAGCTAAGCTAGAAGGATGTACAATTATCTTCAAGTAAATCTGTTCAGGACCCTCTCTTCAGTCAATCTCGCTGTGAGAATATTAATAACTTCAGAATCTTCACTAATCGCTTCCCAACATACATTGACATTTCGTGGTATTCACAGGTAATCCTTCTCTAATCTGCCTTTATTCCCTCTTTAGATATGTTTAAATAGTAATGCGTATTTGCATATATCACGGTTCCTTCACAAGGTGATTTCCTCATATCAAGCAATGTCGTAAAGTACTCCCAGAAGCTTAGTTAATGAAAATCCTTTTAAATCCGCTACAATAATATGGAAATAACACTTAATATGTGAATTAAATACTGACAAATGCACATTAAAGACTCATATAGATGAATGGATCCTAAAGAGGAGTGGTGAGTAAAATTTTAGATATTTCTCTCACTCTCTCTCTCTCTCTAAGGATCATTTCTATTATTTTATTCTCACTAAATCTTTTAACTCTGTGTTGTTTATGTGGTATTGTTTCTGTATTTTCATTGCAAAATATTTCAGCTAAAAACAATGATTTTACAAAAGGTTTAATAAGGGAGGGTGATTAAATTAGTAAAATGATATTTTTGATTAAAAGTTTTGAAATTTTTCATTTGTTATTTTATTTATTTATTATAACTTAGTTTTTAAACTCTTAAAAGGTTTTTGTCAAATTAATCTGCTAAATTTTGTACATATATTCATTTTTAGGCTGCTGAAGATGCCAGTGATATGTTCTGAGTTTAATTATAAATGTATGAAGAATTATAATAATTATTTTGTATTTTGGGTTAATTTATTTTGTAAAAAGGCTTCATATATAGGCAGGAGAAAATAACGAAAAACTGAATTTACATACCGCAGGAATTTACATTTTTTTATGAAATAAGGAATTGTATTTATATTCAAATAATTACATTTTTTTAATCATTGATGAAATTAACGTTAATTTCGTATTAAAGATACGTTTCTGCTCAAGTCATTATCTAAAAACTGACATTAAGACACATTTTCTCTTCAATATAATTTTGCTGATATATTTTCGTATTGTGATACCTTACTTATCTCTAAGAAGAATGACATGTAGCATGAGTTTTCTCTGCAAAAAATGATTTGTTATGAAATTTTACTTCTTAAAAACAATCCAGTTCAAAATATGATGGATATTATTTCTAGCTTTTATTCTTTTCCAAATAAAACAAACGAGAAAAACAAACTAATACAAAAGGGCATGCTCTTTCCTTAAATATTTTAAATTTAAACTTAATTGATTTGAATTTAATTAATATATGAATATTATTGTCAATGTTTTTCAAAAATGTTTCATCATTCCAAATGCCAATTTGGTCAAAAAATGCTGTTAATTAATATTTTCAATAATTTTAATTCTTAATATAATGCATTTTTCTAATGCTAGACATTGATGTCTTAATTCTACATACCTTTTTATTTATATAGAAATAAAAAATGAATAGTTACATAAAATAGTAATCGGAATGATTCATGGATTCGAAATGATTCAGTTTTGATTCGTGTGTATATTTTAAAATGTTTTTTAAGCGTCAAAATTATTTCAAACTTTATTTTAAAAAATTCAAAACTACTGAATTTTCCACATTTATTTCTAGTGTTAACTTTTCTATTATACATGAACTCTTAATTTTTTTTCAATTTATACTCTTAACAGCACTATAATACAAATGCTTCTCCTAGTTGTTAATGATGTGTTTTTCTTGTGTATGTTTAAATTAGTTGTTAATTCTCTTTCAATTACAATTCTAAAGTCAGTTTACATTATTGTATTGCTCTATCTCTGTTCTACACACATTATTCAAATTCCAATGAAACAAGTAGAATTCTTTCACAATTCACTGAAATCTTTCAGCATTCTCTCCAGTTATTACTCTTTCGAAGATGCCTTTATTTTCTTACACTAACACATCTATTATTCTTTTCATATATCTGTCATAATACTTAAAATAGAATTGTAAATTACAAATATGTATTCAAGAATGGTAAACATACAAAAATGAGAAAAACATGGCACAAAATTAGCACTTTATGTTTCACGAAGTCCTCAGAGTGACTTATGGCAACTGCTCTCATAATTTTCACGAACTTCGTTAAATGTGTACCGTTTTCTCATAATAGGGTACTTTTGTCAACAAAGCATTCTGAAGCCACAGTCCCTTCATTGTTTTTAACGTAATTAGTATTTACAACTTCTATTAATTTTGCAAACAAAGGATGGTTCATGACAGAAACCTAATTACTATAGCTGAGGCATTTAAAAACCATCATCAAATGTAGGAAATTAGCTTTCTTAGTCGATAGATTCCCTCCTCATCTTCTTTGTAAACAAAACAGATTACTTGCGTGTGTTGCAGAATCGCCTTCAGCTAAAAATGAAGCCGGTTTTTTATGAGAGAATCACCCAAAATAGATAACTTGAATAAAAGAGGCTAATAGTGGCAAAGATAGTTAATGAGTATAGAGATAATCCATTTAATTTCCATGATGCATTTTCTTAAAGGAGTTTGTTAGACTCAAAAGGAATTTTAGAAAGGCTCTATATAAATGAAAGAAGTACACTGCTGCGCTTTTATAATAAATTTCAGCTTCAAAAAACTTAAAACCATCTACGGATAATTGTTTCCTATAATATTTATTTAAATATTCTGTTATATCAATACTATTGTTACTGATTTTCTAAATACAATTTTTACCCATTGATTAGTTTTGTTTTATTGAATATGCATTCAATAAATTGTCGTCTCGGTGGCTTAGAAGTAGCGTGCTCGCCTTGTAACTCCAAAGTTGAGGGTTCGATTCTGGCAGGAGTCGATAGATTTTTCTGGATACAAAAATCGTAGCCACGCATGTTATATGATTATGTGGTATGTAAAAGATGCCTTTTGTTTCAATTTGGCTATGGAATTCTTGGTAAAATTAAATCTTTTCAATACTTAGCATGTGACAAAAGTATGAAATGATACATTCACGGGTCAAAATTTGGTTGAGGGAGCCTTCTCTAGGTGGTGCCACTAATGACATTTTGGGAACTTTTCATGTCTGCAGAGGCTTAGCTGCTAAAATGCAGCCTATTTGAAAGAAAATAAAACTACACACGAAAATTTTGAGGATGTTTTGATGTTATACGACTGTTTGTCTTTTGTATTATAAAACTTTATATTAAAAAAATTATCGCCTTAAATTGTAAAATTCTACATTTGTTTATTTAACAAGTAATTAAACCCTTTCATTAAAATTTTTAATGATTAGCTGTAGATTCTGATAAATTGTAATTTTAGAATTATATTTAAGTTTCTACAATAACCTTTTCTGAAGCAATTTTAAAAGTCCTATGAAATCATCTCATTTAGTTTAAATTTCCATGTAATTAAGATTTAATTTTTCACTAAGAAACGTTTCGATAGATCACTCTTGTTTTTGTTTAATATTACATAATCATGTTTATAATTTCGTGGATAGTCAATAATACTCCATTGTCCTAATAGTCAATTGTTAAAAGATCCTTTAAATGGTCAGGTTATCCAACTAGGCTGCCCTGCACAAAGAACAAAGAAAACTAACCCTTATTTTGTCTGTACTCTTTAACTCTTATTTTTCCTTTGCTAGTTTACTATCCCAAGAGATCTTCTAAACTATCATTCTTAAAGCATAAAACCATTCTTTAAGGTTAGAATAAAAAATTGAACTACAATTTATTTAAGAAAGTATATATTTTTGCATTTATTGCCTTCTTCTTTCGGTTATTTATGATATGCGTTTTAAAAAAGTTAATTATAACTTACTATAATAAAAAAGTTAATTATTTATGCTACTCAAGATGTCTACAGTTAATGTAGTATCCCTCTTATTGATTTAACAATACTGTACTGAAATTTCTTTCGATCATTTATGTTATTGAATAATTTGTGTAATTTAAATGATTAAGTATTAACCCTGAACTCATAGTAGTTCATACTACTTATATTCCATATCAAATTGTTAAACAAATAAAGTACTTTTTATGCCTTGTGAATGTTGCTGAAGTTATACATTTTACATAATTAAACAAACTTTTCTTATTTCTACGTTTATTTAAAAAATGACTCAAATTTAAAGTATTAATTTACAAAGTAGTATATTTATTTCAAGCTAGACTTTGTACTTGCAACTATTTACTCTTTAGTTGTTAGGTTTCGCTATTATTTTTTAAGTGTCATAATAGTTTTAAAAAAACATGATTAATTTTTCTTGAAAAGAAGCAGGGTGACAATTTATTGCATTTTTAGTGTGATTGTTAATATAGTTAATTTGACAAATAAATAAAAAAAAAGTTTACAGTCAAACGAGCAGATTAAGCAATGAAGAAAATGATTTGCAATATAAACAGCTTTTTTGGGTGTTTAATAAAAATAATGAAGTTGATTTTAGATTTTATCTATAAAAAATGATGCAGCAGATGTAAAGTCCACTTTTTCACGACTTTTATAGTGGTATTTTTTTTCTGATAAAAATATTTCTTTTATGTTTTGGATTATTATTTAAATGCTTTATAAAAATGAAACATTGGGAAATGAAAAAAAAATTCAAAATCGATATCATTGATGTTTTTTTTAAAACTAATTACACATTTTTTTGTCGTTTTTTTCATTTTTAATACTTTCTCATTAAGGAGTTGTTATTGAATTTTTTTACTTATGTTTGAGTTAAGCATTTTCGGTTAAAAACGCAGAGAGTTACATTAAAAAATACATTTAAAAATCCTTTAAGCGTCAATTTTTTAAAAATTTAATAACTGTAATTGTAAAGCGCTTTTTTGGTGTTTTCTTGAACTTTCTTCGAAGTTAATAAATATAGTAATCACTATTTGTTCCACATTTTGAAAAACTGTTGGAATATATTAAGTCTATTTGCTTGAGTCTTTAAAGAAACTATCTCTTAAGGTTTCCGTAAATGACTTTGAAAGAACGGTTAGATGTTTTTATTTCTTAAAATTGTTCCTTTGCTTAGACATTTATTTTAATTTTTGCGACATTAATGCTGATATATTTTAACTATTCTATTACTTCTTTTTAAAGGTAAAAATATCGTCTGTTTTAAAATTCGAAAAATCAGTATTGGTATGTAAAACTAATTTTAGTTTTTGAGTAATCAAAAATTTTTATTAATAATTTGTGTTGTTATGCATATTCATATTGGAATTTTTGATCCAAGTAAATTTAGGTCTTTTATGAACTTAAAGGGAAACCAAACATTCATATATTAGTCTTAAAGGTATTATTTTTAATTGGAATTGAAATAAATCTGTAATGTCAACATAACGTGATTAAAATTTTGAGCTAATATGTTCTATTAATCATTATTTTTCGTGGTTATATGTAGTTCAGTTTTAAGAAGCGGCATGTTCTCTTAATTATCTTTTGCCATATGTAATATAATAAATAAAGTAATTACAATCCATCTTCCAGTTTAGGGGATTCTTCACATTTTGCGATTGAATTTTGTCATAAGATAGAAAAAGGCATAAATGTCCCGTGTTTTGTATTTGCACGATTTTTATTTTCACACAGCTTTCAGTGAGCTATGTACTTGTGATCAGTGAATGGCTAAGAATTTTATTGTAATATAATTGCTTTTAAAAAGTAGCATAAATATAATTCATCCCAAATGAAGAGTAAATGCATAATATAGAATTATTTGTATTAAATATATATTACTAATCCCAATATATTCAGAACTTTCATTTTAAAATATTGTATGAAATTTATCTTAACATATGCTAGTGTTTGCTAGAATTTCAGTGCTACAAACAACCTTAAATCAACTAAAAAATTCACAAAATGCAAAACATCACTTGATATATAGCTTATACGAAATATAAAGTGGTGATCCCAGAAGTATCTCTAAACTTCAGTGTGAACTGTCAATAAAATCACAGTTAACTCTGTCGAAATCTATGAGGGATTTGATTCATATCAATGATTGACGAAAATTATTCCGTTTCGCTTAAAAGACAGAGTACTATACGATGAATTAACGTAATGTGTATGAACTAGTAGAACTCTCCGTAACGTGGATTTTCATACCGGGGAATTAACACTCGCGTGGTTCATATCACCAAAGGTATGTGTGGGTAGATGAAATTGATCGAAAAATTCGAGTCTATTTTATTGATTTACAATAAAATAGACAATTTACAAACTCTTCTTTCACATGGTGCTGCCAGAATGTGCATATACATCTTGGATATTTAAACAATTTTGCATTACAGTGGCCAATATAGAATGCCATTCTTCAGCATAAAATTCAGAATCTATAGAAATGCGTGAATGTTTATTAAAGTCGACTCTAATGCAACACGAGGGTTACTGGTGACGGACCTCGAAATTTTATAAGTGTAATCTCCTCCGTCAGGGGATGGTACTTGTTCTGGCATCATCTCTCTCTTACGCAACACCATACAAATGAAAGAACTTTGAATCTTGACATACTTAACGTTTACTAGTATCTCTGCACGAGGAGTCCTGAGGGGCAAAAAAGCACGAATTTGCGACTCGACAACGCCGGTCATTAATTCGTAACTATGAATACTAGGCTACCACAGACGCTCTATAGTAGGGGTCAGAAACTTATGGCACGTGGTCAAATTCTCAGTGGCACTCTGCACTACTCTACACATTTGTTAATTTTTGAGTGGATGTTAATTAAAAAATTTGTTTTGAGCCTTATTTGACAAAATCTTTAGAATAATGGACATTTATGGAATTACGACTCAATCTAAAAAATGACTATAACAACTATTTTGTGAATCATGATATGACATTTCTGGAGAGATGCAATTGTTTAAAGAGAGAGCATTGTATATACTCTGCTTTTCGCGTTTGGTTCTATATATCAAAGGAAAAAAAGTATTTTCTTGTAGGAAAAATATTTCCAGTCCTCAAAGAAATTTTTCAATAACTGAATGCTCAGAATAGTGTGAGACTGAAAGACCTAAATTGCACGCCTATTTTTATGGTTTGAAAGTAGGGCGGTGAAAGCACTTGGTTCGCATTGGGATTTTTATTTTACTATTATGATGGAAAAATACTTATATTTTAGGTTGTATATTTCTTATTTTAATAAATATGCTTTAAAATACTTAATATTTAAACAGGTTTTATTTTTTTTCATTTTGTTGGAGAAATAGCTATATTTTATGCTGTTTATTTTTATGTTACGAAATATCTTTAAATAATGTGAACTTAATATATAATAACACTGTAAATATGCAAATTAATGACCTCTGTTCTCTAATTCTTCATGCAATATCCCGGTAATCGAATTGTTTCGAAAACGCCCTACAGTGTTGCACGCTGAATCACATTGGTAGATTGGCTTGGCACACTGAATCTCTATTGGTAAAATGATTTGGCTTGCCACAACTGAAAGGTTCCCGGCCCCTGCTCTATAGCATTGGATTCCAAAACTTGCAAACGTTCGCACAACTACATATAACAGTTACAAGCGATATTAATTCTCAGTATTTTTTGTTTTATTGCTCTATAAATTTTGTCTTTTATATAAACCTTTATAAGTAACACGGAATAAATTTAATTTATTTCTGATTATCCCATCACATTGTTATTCTTTCACAATTAGTAGATTATACGAGTACGCGTCTTCAGTCGTTTATAAAATATGAGGACTATCTTTTCACTAAGGTCCGTTGGCACGTATAATTTTCTAGTTCACGCGTACGACGCGACGAGTCTCTATGTCACTGGCCAGCATCCTTCGAAAACACACTCGTGCCATTTGCCGCTCTGTAGCCGTCGTGCAAACTTCACTGTGCGTCTTTAAAATGTTTAAATCATTGAATCGCACGCCAAGTGTGAGATACGGTTTTTTTCCCTTTTTGACAGCGATAAACACGTCGGCTACAAACATTCATCGCGGTATAACAATTGTTTATGACATTGAAGTAATGAGCGATAGCAAAATTCGAAAATTGTTCAGGAAGTTTTATGATGGGTGAACAAACGTCCATGACAAACGCTCGGACCAGCCATCAGTAATGAACGATGATTTGATGTAAGCAGGTGAAACAAAAAATCGGGAGAACAGGAGATTCACGTTAACCACTCTTTCGTTGGAGTTTCCCAACGTTTTTAGTTCAGTGGTGTACAAAATTGTGACTGAATACCTTAACTTTAAAAATTCGTGTTCTCTGTGGGTACGCAGACTCTTCACAGGAACACAAATAGTAGAGGTTTTCCAGTTCATTGGACGAAGTAGAAAGGAATGACATGTTCAGTCGAATCGTTACCGAAGATGAAGCATGGCTATCCCATATCACCCCTGAATCAAAGCAACAGTCGATGGAATGGTGACACACATCCTCTCCCTACAAAGTTAAAGTAAAACAAACGCTGTATGGCAACACTGTTCTGGGACCGGCGTGATGTTTTGCTGGTGGACTCTATGCCACAAGGAACAATGATCAACTCAGGTGCCTACTGCGCAACTCTACGGAAGCTCCGAAGAGCATTGCAAAACAAGCGGCACGACAGGCTATCAAAAAGTGTTTTGCTCCTCCACGATAACGCAAGGCCGCACGCTTCTCGAACGATTCGGGATTTAATTGAATCTATTGGCTGGGAGATTTTGGACCATGCACCATATAGCCACGACCTTGCTCCTAGCCATTTCAACCTTTTCCAAAACCTCAAACACAGTCTGGGTGGGAAGCGTTTCAGTCACAACGAAGAAGTGAAAGCAACCATAAAATCTTGGCTGTCCGATCAGATGGCAGACATCTTTGAATATGGTTTTGAAAACTTATTTCCAACAAGTGCATTAATAAACTCGGGAACTATGTAGAAAAATAGGCAAAAATATGTACAGTTCTAAAATAGAAGTTTTTTGAATAAAAATATTGTCATTATATTTTTTTTTACAAATGAAACTTAATTAAAAAACAGCCCTCGTAACATTAATAACAACTATATTTTATAAGTCTTCAACTGTATTCAAAAAGGTTTAACTTAAATCCAGGGAGAATCCTCATTACATTTGTAACTAGTCATTCTATTGACATAATTAGAGAAGACTGTTTCAGGTAAAGGGCAAATATATGTACTACGTGTTTGAAACAATCTTGCATATAATCTATCACTATTATCTCCTATTAA
>BMAU01015450.1:767500-794463 GCA_019973935.1 Trichonephila clavipes
TTTAATTTTTAAGACTGTATTCATAAAGTTGTCTATGTAGCCAATTTTTATTTTATATTTAATTTTTAAAGTGAAATAAATAATATTACTGTTATAACTTAACAAGACTAATTTTTTTTTTCTAAAAATATAATTTCAACAAAGAAGCTTTTGATAAAGAGTTGATTATGTTAAGAAATTTTGGATTATAAACAAATAAACAATTATTTTTATTTGCTATTGATTTTGTATCTGTGATACTTTTGTTAGTTTTTGTTTTTATTTAGTTTTAGTACCTAGTAGTAATAACTTCCCACTATAATAGTTTTATCTGACAATAGAAGCTTAAAAATTTTAATGTAGTCTTGAGTATCATTAGCATTAATCTTATTTCTAAGATGTTTTGTATTTGAAGATAAATTAAACTTTAACTTACTTTATATTCAGTTTATAAGGTAGCCCATAGTATGAAAGAATTATTTTGCTATTTTCTCATTCCTTACTTTACCGCTCGATTAAGATTTCTATTTTGTTGTAAACAATCATTAGAAGCTTAGGAATCAAAATTTTCGCTTCCCTCAGGGTCGAATAAGACGAGTTTATCTTGATTTATTGAGTTACTTTTTTATGCGCTCCTTTCGAGCTTATTTTTCTTACGATGCAGAAAAATACACGTAATATTACTGCATTTACTTATTATACTGCGATGTTTATTTTTTGCATTTTTAATCTTTCATTATAAAATATGCAGTACGTATAACATAAATTGATATGTAATTCATATTATTAGCATTAATAAATAGGTATTTATTAAGAAATGCTATACATTAACATTTATTAGATGTATAGATTACATTAATGACATAACCTGAATATTCAATACGGTGGAAAAGGATTAAACTGTAATTCGTTCGCAAACTAATCAGCCTCATTATTTGATTTCAAAAGTTTAAAGATTTGTGTTCACTATGAAAGCGCTTTCCAACTTATTTCAAATTGTAAATAAATTTAAATGCACTTAAGAATACCACATTTGAGAAACAGATGAATAAATTAAAATGCAGAGTTTTTTAATATTTTAGCTTGCAACCCAACTGGAGGGTTGAAAAAAGTTGCGTGTTCAAATCACGTCCGAGTCACCACTTCTCCGACACTCCGGTACTCCGTGGTACTGGGTGGATGTTACTGGCTGCATAAGATGCATTGGTATGCTCATTATCTGGATCCTTGAGAAGTCCTCTCAGGTGCTTGACACTTGCATAGCTAGTCCTGAGTGGACCCTGTACAAAAAAAAAATTGGCACACTCTTTTTGGGGGCCCCTTAATATATTAACAATTTTTTCATCATATATGTTGGGGCCCTTGTAGTCTGGAGGCCCCGTGCCATTGAAATGGCTGATACGGTGGTAGTTATGCCCCTGGTGCTAGAGCTTAGAAGCAAATATGGAAGCGAGTCTGATATTTAGTCTAGGAGAGACCAGGGATGTCTTTTGAAGTGTGCGGGTTTCTCCATTTCGAGTCTCTTTGAAGTTGGAATATGTCATGTCTTCAAAAGAGAAACGTGATGCAGAATTATTCTTGTTTGGGCGTAGCCAGGATTAACATTCGGTCGTTGATCTTGGTCATCCCTCGTTTGGTAGATTTTGAAGCCGCAGGTTGGTTTGGGAACTAAGCCAGTCTCTCTCTGTCGACTTGATCTAAGTAGAACCAAATATTGATTTGAGAGTCGGTATTGTTCTGTCTTAAGTACTTTCTCACGCGAAACTATGGGAACGATGGGAATTCATTAATTTCTTAACAGAAAGTCGGTTCTTGGGTAGACACCACTGCAATCAGGTACTGCATATGTAAAGTTTAGTAATTTTCCGAAACTAAAAAAAATCAAATAATAATAATAATAATTAAATAGTTTTTAGTGTTAAAGAACTTTATGCTGTACTCGAAGGATCATCAGTACTACATTTAAGAAGAGGCTTCCCAACACTGATTATGTTATTAGCAGAATCAACAGGAGTAGTTATTAGTAGCCAAAAGGAACTAACTTGAAAATCAGTGTAATATTGTTATTCCTATATATGAGAAACATTTATAATCAAAGGCGTAGATATTTTACTAAATACATATATTGTATTAGATTAGTCAAACCAAAGTGCCAGAAATAAAACTCTGTGAATTATTTCAAATTTTATCTTTGTTATTATTAATAAATTTCTTGATTTTTTGCTATCTACATACATAGCATTTTTTTTTTGTTGTATATTATACTATGTAGGGCAGGGGTACCTTATGTTAATGGTTATAATAGTATAAAAGAAAAATATTAAAAATACTTAAATCAATATTACTTGGATTCAAAATTACTTTTTTTTCTTTAAATGACTTGTAATTTAGATTTTAGTAATAAGATATTAAAATGCCTATAACAAAAAATAAAGTTTACCTAGATATAATTATAATATTTTTTTTTATAATTTTCAACAAAATTTGAGCATTTTTGTCTCTTCTTAAAAATTAAAACACAATGAGAATCCAATCTGGTATGGGATTGAAAACAATTTAAATTCCCTGAAACATTAAAATTAATCTAAAAATTACTTATTTATATCACATAATTATAATTCCTTAAATTATTCTATTTCAATTTTGGATATTGTATTATAAGAATGTCTAATATTCCAGCAATAAAATACAGGGACATATTAAACTCTAAGAAAAATAAGCCAATATATTCCTTCTCGGGAAATAAAAATCCACCATTACTTGGAAATTCCTATTTGAATTCCAGTCATACTGGCAGAGGAAATGCAAATATTTTTCTACGTGATGGCTAGGAGATTGGAAAAGCGCGAAATTGGCGTCATTCTAACTAATTGAAAATTCTTTTAGAGATGTTTTTTCTAAGTATTCTTTGTATTCGAAATTGGAATGGTATCGAATTGAATCGATCCTATTCTGAAAAATAACGAGAAAAAAAGGGTCTAGAAATACGATGCTTGTTTTCTCTAATGATGTTACAAAGCCGGATCACGCAAAATTCCTTGGTTCTTTTCTTTTTCTTGAACAGAAAGCGTTGCTTTAAAGCGCCTGTAACACGAAAAAGGTGCTGAAAGAAAAGAAATCTTTATTTTCCTGTTTAGAATATCGTATTTGGAATTGGAGAATAATTTAAAAATTTATTTTGCTCTTTTTTACAATTCAATTGGATTGAAGCAGAATCTTTCAACTGAGTAAACCTGTGTTATATAATTGATGAGGAAATACCAAAGCGATGTAAATATGTTTTAATTGATTTTTTTAAACAGAAATATAAATATTTCTTTATTTTACTTGAAATGGAGGAAAGCAGAATTTTCCTAACTACAATAAGTTATATTGACAGAGATAGTTTTTAAAACTTATTTCATTAAATATTCATTCAATTTATTCATTGATTTTCTTATTAAAGCTTAAATATGTGCAAGTCTTTAAAAAACAATGTAATATTTTTTTATTAAAATATGTTTTGTTTAATTCTTAATTACTTTTTATGTATGGCCTTGTGAAAAAGAGTGAGCTATAGAACTATTTTCTCAGATACCGCTAGAATGTGAATAATTTTGCACCATCTAGAACAACGATACTGACCCTGCTGCCCACTGGACCTTTTTAAGTGACCCGGTCAAGACCCATTGCTCTGAAAAATTCATTTATTTATAAAAATTTGAATTAAGGAATCAAGTATATCAATTTTGATTTTTGCTGTCGATGTTGTATGGGTGCAAATTGATTTTTTCTTGATTAATGATAATGGATAACAGTGGAGTAACGACCATTTTATGTGAGTGGAACTAATTTTTAACTATCTTTCATATCTTGCAAGCGAAAAATATTCGAAGAAAATATATCGTTTCAAGACGATTGGGAGGTTGATTATTTTGTAGTGAAAAACAAACCTGTATCAGTAATTGTTTGATTTGTCACGAAAGTGTGTTGTATTTAAAAATACCAATGAACAGGAATCTAATTTAATGACACTTTTCTTCGAAGATCTCTTTCAAGAGGCGATAAATAGGCTTTCTTGAATAATCTTTAAATCAGCAAAAAAGTTTTTTATCAATGGTAATGTCACAGTGGTAAGAAAGGCACCCTATGAAATTTATTATATTATTGGTAATCATATGAAGCCGTTTACTGATACAGAAATTGGGAAGGAATGATTTTTAAATGCTTCCAGTTCAGAAACATTCAGTGACAAAAATAAAATATATATTATTAAAAAAAGCAAAATAGGAGTTTTAATATTATTTTGATCAATTTTCCTCACTTTAAATTTCCTTTGCTATCTGGGTCATAAAGCATTTCTCCCTCCCCCTCCTGTATTAATCCTCATGTTGCGACCCGCTAGAAAAAGCCATCATACGTATGCGATTAGTTACTTATAGATAACTAAAAGCACACACACAGAAACGAAAAACCGAGTACATGCATTTTTTCTCTCTTCAAACAATTAAATATCTCCAGCAATGACACTCTTTAAGTTACAAAATAGCTGTAAATTTATTTTTGGAGTTTTCTTTCAGATTTTTTTCGCAATTCCGTAAATGTCCTTAATTCTGAAAATGTTTGTCACATAAGTTCTATTATAAATTTATCACCTTCCTACCACTTAAATATTGACAAATCTGTAAAGTGACATTGATAATTGTAATGCATGCCATAGGTTGCTGAACCCTGGTTTTTTACTGTGCCTCAAAATATAATTTCGCTGTGACATACGCAATTGCCCCTTGATTAAGATTACCTAAATTTGAAGTACGTTAGCTCTTTTGTTGGGCATGACTACTTTTCAGATTATCCTTGTTGACCGATCTTTCAGTTGCTTGTGAGGACCATACGCTTGATATTGTGAACCGGCTTTTTGCTTAAGATTCCGCACTCTTTAAAATGAATAACTACTACTTGCAATCCTTTCACAATTGCAACCATTTTGCTGATATTGGTTTTCACGCTTCTAGCGCCTACAACCACCCCACGTTAAAACATACCTATATCATCCCCCCCCCCACTTTTCCTCACTCACTATTTCTGCATTCTGTATTCATAGTTATATTATTATGTAGTGGAAACAACGGGAAGTTACAGTGGACCTCCGCATAAGTGTCGAATGGTCATAATAATTTGGTCACTCAGTGTATATATAAAATCACACACACATATGTATGACATTATCCCTGGAGTTAAACTTGTTATTAGGATATCTTGATGAATGAGATGAGACATTCTGTGTTGATGTACTATACTTTAGTTAGTAACACACGCAAATCAACAAAGTGAAAATCAGCAACACAAATACACACAAATAATGACAATGGACTAAAGCAGAAGTGGCCAACCAAAATAATCTTGCGGACCACTTCTTTAAAACATTATACTCGTAATCCCGTGGATCTTATGTAAAAAATATATCTTTATTTATGTTTGAACCCATAACAAACATTTATTAGGGTGAAAATTTAAAAGAAAATGAATTCTAGTTATGGTTTTCCTCTTTTGTCACGACTACAGGCATATAGCTAATATAATAATAATAATAATAATAATAAACGTTATCAAATAATGTTTAATTTGTTTAATTAGTGATATATTTGTTTCTCAACTCTTTCACTTATTTTTATAAAGTCGGTCACACTGCGTGTGTTTACACATTGTAATGGATGTTACAGCTTTTCGTCCATTAAGTCTGAGCGTGATTTATGTTAGACAAATTTTATTTTCAAAAAAGCGCTCACAATATTTGTGCCTGATCTCATTCAACTTTGAAACTATTTTAAATGATGCAATGTGTAATACTGCCCATTTCAAAGTTTATATAAAAACAGAAGCAACGTGATGAAATAGAAACAGTTATGGATCTCTTATTAGTCACAAAACACTACACTAAAAACAAAAATAGGGCAAAAAATAATCGTATTTTGTAAAGTTGTAATGAATCCCGTGGACCACAAAATTATTCACGATGAACTTCATGCTGCTCGCGGCCGCAAGTTGATCTCTAATTAACTGTAGACCGTTCGTTTTTACATTCCATAGATCTCTAACCTTTTATAACTTGCCGAAGCGGAAGCTTAGGTAATCCTATGATTTCTGTTAGTTTATTCCGTGATTTTTCATAATAATTGGCTGATGTAATATTGAATCATCTAATTTTAAAATGTGCCCACTGAGCAGTTTTTGAAGAGATAAATTTGTGATTAAAAAGATAGTTTCTGTAAAATAGGTAAATCTAAATTTAATTATCAAATGATGTCTTCAAGAACATACTATTTAAATAAAATTCCTCGATAGAAAATTTAAATGGAATATTATATATGAGTATATATAATCTTGATGGTTCGAAATAATGTTCGTGTATTGAATACTCCAATTTTGACATATTGCATTACATTTTAAAATTGTCAAAGAACTGCGTATATTTCTATCGTGAATTTTATTAAAGAACACGCTTTCGTGAACAGAAATTTGTATATTTAATCATACGTTCTTCTTCATATAATGCGAATAAATTTGAAGTATTTCATGTAGCCTAAATCAGTGATTTCATTCAAATTACTCATTCAGACAACTGAACAGTTTTCGGACTTGAATGCAATGAAAAAGGGGAATGCCACATTCAGATACGAATGCAGTAAAGCAATGAAGTACGTCAACCAATCCCATTCTAGATCAATGAAGAAGCATTAACAACTATTTCGTCGAAAACTAATGCAAATATTTGAGACGACACCTCGAAAGTTTGACAACGAAAACTTGTTAAGAACATTCCATGAACATGAATTATGGATCCGTTATACAAATTGGGGACTGAGAGCGTGCTTGCAAAATCAATTTCCTTGTCAGAAGTTACGTAAAATATTCAAATCTTATTAAAAGACGGATCCAGGAAAATTCTCTCTTTTCTTTCAGCTTTGTTCTGAATTCTTTGGCGAGATTTGACTGGAATGTTGGCTATGTTTTGACGCACGTCGATACGAATTACCGATTTTTTTGGAAGATGGAAATAGACTTTTTCACTCTGGGTGTGTGTCGCACTTTTTCTGCTCTTCGATTTAAGATAGTACATAGAAAAAGTTAAAGGAAAAAAAAGTTTAGATTTTTACTTCACTTTCAAAAGATGAAATATTTATATCAGTACTCTTTATATAGTCACTACTCTCAAGATTAAAGAAAAATATAGAAAAAAGTTCAATGTTTTATGGTTTCTTAAAAAGAAAAAAAATACAGAAAAAATAATATTTTTATTCCGATTCAATGGATAATTTTTTCTGTACAATTATAAATTTAAGTTGTATATTCGAATTAACAATTTTAACGTATATACCTGAAATAAAACTTTTAGTAGAATTTTTCACTTATTGTTCATTCCTTTATTAATAAAAAATACTGTTTCTTCTTGTTTGATTCAAGCTTGATTTTAAGTGGAAAAAATAATTCAACTTAATTAAGATTGCTTGAATCTTTTAATTGATTTACAATACCGTTCTAAAAAAGAAAACTGCATTCATAACAATTTTAATGCCGTATGTAAGAAATTCTTTTGACTCAGAAGGATTATTCAAGTTAAATATTTCTATAATAACAAAAATAGCTGAAAAAATTCCTTAAATTCTCAAATTCGAAGTTTTCAAATTAATATTAAAGCTAAAAGACTGAAATATTTGCGAATGAACTTTTTATCTCATGCTATTTTTCTTATAAAGTTATTTTTTAGCAATGTTTTGTGCAATTTATGTATTTCATAACTTTAGTATATATATATATATAATATAGTAAATCCATTGCATTTTACATTCATCTTACTTAAGTTTTATTTATATCTATTATTAATTTTAAGTCAATTTATGAATAATTTTGAAAAAAAAATTATAAAGGACCTTTAAATTACCTTCCAGCCAGCAGCAACAATTTTTCGATCATTCGTTAGTAATGGATTTATTAAAAAATGTTTAAATAAAAATTGTTAGCTCCAAGCCCCTAAAAATACTTTTTCTAAAAATAAAAACAGTTAATTCTAAGCCACTAAAATAGCTTTTCTAAAATAAGTATATGAATAATACGTTAAGATTGGAGAATAAGGTGTATTATTTGGAAAGCCTTATAAGCTTCTTACAGCACACTAAGTATTGCTCACTTTCTTTTTTATAAAAATATTTTATTTTAAAAGCTATTATTAGTCACATTTATTACACAACATAACAAATTTTTGCTGAAGAATACCACGCTCAAAGATTTATTAAAAACTTTATTTACCGAGAATTTTTTTAAATATTCATCTTGATTTAATTATAGATAAAATGTTCCATTAATTATACAGAAAAGTACTTTTTACAACTTAAACAACATATTCTCTTTTCATTATACCATTTACTTTAAATGTCTGATCATTAATAACGTACATTCTCATATCTTTATCAATATATATATATGTATATACAGATAAGGATGAATTTTTCCTTCCATCATATTTTAAATTACCGCAAAAACTTTCAAGTATAAAAACAAATGGAGCACATAAATGTTTTTTTTTCTTTGTAAAATAAGAAGCTAAACTATTTTGATAAAATAGCAGCTTTAGAGCACATCATTCGGAAACTATTAAGAATTTAATCGCTTCAAAAATGAGGAAATTTTCGAAACTATGTAGGTTTTTTTAAAAAAATCTTATTTAAAATTCCTTACAAAGCCAAATGACTCCTTGTCTGCGAGCGTATATTACCGCTTAAAAATTATCTCTTTTTTGCAGGAATCTTGCTTTAATGTTTCAAATTAGTATAAAGTGTCTGCATGTGCTGGACGTTCTATTTTTTATTGACTATTTCCGCATTGCCTGAAATCCTGAAAATGCATCTGGACTGAAAAATAAACAGTGGCTTGAAAGATAATATTAAATGAAAAAAAAAAACGATTAATAGAGTTTTAAAAGGAAACGGCGCTTAAAAAAAGGGACATTATCAGAATTTGTGCTGTTTGCCTTTTTACCAATGCCACCTTTTTTTTTTAAATAAATGTTATTGCTTTCACAATTTTTTTCGAATTCATTAAGATATTATAGTTTATTAAGAGATACATTCGATTCTGGATAATCGAAATATTTTTTTTATTTCACCAAATTAATCTTCATAACGATAAACTTAACCAATGACTTAATAATTCTTCTGATTATATAGTCTTAAATCACTGGAAAAAACTATTTTATAAAATTATCAAAGATATTCCTGTATAAAAGCGTACTATGTTACATTTTACACTTTATATGCGTAGTGCTTACAATGCATTTTTAACTTCAAATACAAATTGGTTTTCGTTTAACATGCGTTGAAAGATATGTAGACCCCCCTCATGCATGCTACGACCCTTAGCCAATATCTATTGACATGTGGCTGAGGATATCCTAAATAATTCTGCTATTGTTTGAAGCCTTTTCTTACGTACCCCCGCAGAAACCTCTTCGATGTTTTCAGCGGTGCGAGAAGTCTACGGAAGCACAGACCTTTTGTCAAATGTGACACTTTCCCTGCCTTCTCTGAAACGTCGATGCCACTCAAAATCTTGTGTTCACGATAATATATCACAGCCTTACACCTGCTTCAAAATCTACAAACACTTTCGTCTCCTTAACACTTTTTCCCAAACAAACATAACAATTAATATCTATTATCCGCTCAACAAACGCAATATATTTCATTCACCGACGATTAAATATATCCTCCTACAAAATACGATACCGTGGCGACCCGCCAACAGCGTGATTTGGAACGAAAAGTTTTCAGAGAAAGTGAAGGGAGTGAGTGAAGGAATATTAACGTCGCACTGTTCAGCTACACGAGGGCTTTTGGCGCCGGACCTGTAATTTTGAACCATGGTCAAGTGACGAGGATTACAACAGAGCTGGCACCCCCTCTTCTAACTACCACAAAAACGGGAGGACATTTGAGCTCTCGACACATTTAACGTACATCGCTCTCCTACACGGTGGGTCTTTAGTGGTACTAGGCTTCAAACTCATTACATGCCTGCTCGAACTCATGCTCCGACACCTAGACCACTGGTCTACAGCAGCCCTTAGAAAAATTGAAGAATTGAGCAAAACAGAAATGTAATTGTAGTCGATCTGCTGCAAAAATTATCCACGTTATAGACTCAGTCCCTGAATTTTGGAATCCTACTAGTACAATGCTAGTATCTCCGTGGCAGTCTAGGGGTTAGGACCACGAGTTTGTGCCCTTGTGCCTTGAAGACCCATTGTGTACTACGGCTTCCACACGTTAAATATATCGATGCTCAAAGTCCCCCTATTGGTTTGATGAAGATGTTTGGAGTGGTGGCGCCAGCTAAGGTGATGTCTTCGTCATTTGACCACAGTTCAGAATTACGAGGTTCATCAACAATAGTCTTCCTGTTGCTTTATTATGTGAAGTTAATAAGCACATGTTTATGGTACATAAGTATTGATGCACCAAACCAGTTTCTAATAGTGGCGAATTTCATTTACATATAGCATTATCATCATTTTCTTAAAATTATTATTTTTCTCAAAAAAATAATCCTACGTTTAATTTTTTACTCTAAGTATTGAATTTAGGATGTATTTAGTGAAAACATTATTTGGACTTTAAGCACAAACAGGCATTCATACATTATAAATTATTTCCTAATATTACGGAAAAAATGCACAGCTTATTTTTTAATAGAAATCCAAGTAGTTTTGAAAATTATTTTAATGAGAGCTTTGGAACTTTTTTTAGGAATGTATTTAATACAATACACACTAAATATCATAAATATCATCCTTTTATACGCTTTTACAAAATCACGCTTCCGAACGTAATCGGATACCTTAACATTATAATTGAGTTATGATAGAGAATGTTATATGAATAAACATATAGTATTAGTAGAGAGATTTAAGTACTTAATTGGGAGCTGTCTTGAAAAAAGTAATTTTTAGTGCGTATATAAAACATATTTGCTTATATACTACGCATAAATATTACAAATAATTTCGAAGGGTGTGAATATAGTAGTGATAACATAATCCAGAAAATTGCAGAATACCTTACATGTCCAATTATAATTTGGGAACAGTAAAATGATACTATAGTCGATGAGTAGATTACATAAACTAGTCTAATTAAAAGAAATACTAACTCTAAGTTGTTGCAGAGGACAGTGTTGTTTCTATATCGCCATAACTCATAAAAATCAAAGGCTATATGAGTCTTGCATTATAAGCTAGTTTTCCTGTATCAAAAATGTTGCTGAATATTTTCAAGAATTAAAGTGAAATATGTCAAATGAACGCATTAATGTATCTACTGTACTACAATTAGTCAAAGCAATGTCCACACAGATTCGCCGTTGTTTCCTGAGCATCAATTTTATTTACTTAGTGATTGATATTATTTTCATTAATCAATGATGAACTGTCTGAAAGTTATCAATAGAAGTTGGTATTAATTCTTCAATTGGAGTATTTTGTATAAACTTAAATAAATGAGTTATCATGATGTACATTTTGTATAAAAGAGCTATCTTGAAGAAATGTTTTATCTACTAGGATCCAAATAGACTTATCAGCAAGCAAAAATAGGACTGGCATGCTGGTTTTCACCTCTGCAGATAGAGAAATAATGCAGAATCATTTCTGCAGCATATTATCGCCAGTGTTGAGACGAAACCACGAGCCTATGAGTTTAAATGAAATTGTCAATTGAATGAGCACGTTCACACAAAGCTAGAAAAAATTAAACTCGGATGAGTTGTGGAATGTACTTGTGAGAGTTTCATCCTAAAGCATGATAGGTCTCAAGAAAAAACAATCAATACTGGTTAATACTGTATTCACAGTCTTTAGAACATCATCAACATCAAGCTACGTGGTAAAAGCATAAGTGTTTTATTTAGAGCTTAATCTTTCAAACCGTATTGCATGATAATACTATTAGGGTATCTTGTATCATTCCCCGTACTCTTATGGAAAGAGTCCTTGTAATTTTTATGAGTTTGAATGGTGGAACTCATCCATAACTTCTCCTTCCCATGCTGTAATCAACAACCAACATATTGTCATTCGTATCCTACGCATTTCTGACATTTGACAAAAAGCTGAAATCGGAGGGAGGGGCAACCCGCTGCCCACCTTGAATAATTTTTCGACCCGCAAGATTCAATACAACAGTAGAAAAGGCAAATATTTTGTGCATAATTTTTATTTTTAGTATTGTGTTTTGTAACAATTCAATCTCAAAGCTGTTTCTATTTTATAACTTTGATTATCTTAATCCAATAAAGGTTTGTAATAGTTCCAAATCTAATACACAAAGAAACATATTTTTATATACAACCCGCGGGATTATGATGTTTTTTTCGAAGTGACCCACAAGGTATTTTGGGCGGGCGACACCTAGCTAACATTCTAGTGATACAAAAATAATGTAATTCAGTTTCATTTAAGGTAATTAAAATGTTCCATTTTTACAGCCACTGGTTTATTTATAACCATCCTATATTCACCATTAAGCCAAAAAAAAGCAAACTATGTTCTATTATCTAATAATTAATGAAAATTGTAAACATATTATATCTTTTATAAAATGGTATTTATTATATTCTTCAAACAAAAAATAAAATAAATGGTTAAATAATGCAAAAATCAAGCTTGATACACAACATCTGGAGCAAATTCAAAATTAGTCCATGCGGGTTGCACCAAATGCAGTCGTATAATTGATTAGGAAAATAACAAGTGGTCAATTTTTTGTCCAAAATGTTTTTAAAAAAAGACACGTTTCTTATTGCATATAACTATAAGCTCTGGGACTACTTAACAGAATGCGAAGATTGAAGAATTTTATTTTAATTTTCAATTTTAAAGTTTTATTCAATTTTTTATTGTGTAATTGGGCAAAACAAAACTCCTAAATATTTGCATTTTATTAGTACACTTCGCATGGCATGAAGAATGCTACATATATCTTAAAAGAATTTCTCTCATATTTACAAACCATTTCATGTCCGCACTTTTTTTTCAAACCATTGAGGATTTTGTATGTGTATGTTTATATATATGCACTCAAAATTGGAAGCATGGTGTACATTGTAATTATCACATTTCAATAGGGACAGAGATAATATTGACATTTTTGTATTATCTTTCCATTTTACATTTCCTCTCAAGCATCAAACTGTACATTGCCTTGCTACTCCCAGTTCATTGTCGAGTGTTTTCAAAAATCTAATTCCCTGCTTTCAATGAAAAATCCCCGCTTTCACCCAAAGAAAATTCCAGTAGAGAAGCATTTCAGAATCAAGGGCTAACTGCATCTCTCAAAAAACTAGCACTAATAAGTTAAATATGAAAAATAAAATATGTGCAAATGAAAGAGAGAAAGAAAAAAAGTGTCCGTACAGCGTATGGGCAAAATGGTTTTGCTTAGCTTTCGGTAACATTTACAGTGTATGAGCACACCAGTTAAAGGGTTAACTGTTTGAGAACTTTTAAAATTGATTTAATGTAACATTGAGAAACGCGTTTGGAAGAAATGAGATACAATATTTCTACAACTGTGCCTTTTAAGCGGAAATTTCAGCAATTACTTTATAAACATGTATAATTATGTTTTGCCCGAATTAATAAATACTCATACAAATTTAGTTATTATTATTGAAAAAAATATTAGTAGACGTTTCTTAAACATTTTAACATAACAAAATAAAATATAAATAATATAAATAATTTAATTTTGTGAAAACTTCCAACTACATTTTTCTGTTTTTAACATACTTTTGGAAACAAAAAAGATTCTTTATTTTGTTCAATTTTATTTTATTACCATGTTTTAATCCTCAGAACATTAAGAGTAAGATGGAAATATGTGTTTTTCATTCTTTGAAAAAGGAAAAATTTTCTAATACTTAAATTAAGATGCCCATTTCTTAAAAAAGTCATAAACAACTTAAAGCCTTAACTTAATGCAAACGAATGTGTTTATGGACGTAAATATATTTATAAACATATTTCGCTAATGCTATTACATATAAAATCCATTTGTTCTCCATATTTCTTGAAGCGATTTTGGAGTTTTTAAGGAATACAAATTAATTTAAATGCTACATTTTTAACATAACTAAATAATCTTTCTTCAGTTTTAACGTACTTATCTGTCTTTTTTGGATTTTTAATTTAGCAAAGTGGATTTAAAATCTGTTTATCTTTAAATTACTTAAGAATGGCTTTCTAGAAAACTACTATGGAATTATGCACTAAAATATAATACAAAGTACATATTAGTATGGAAGTAACAAATGATTTTTGTACAGTAAATAAAAATATATTCAGCTTTATTTTAAAATTACTTGATTTGAGTTCATCAAAGTGTAAATTTTTTGTAAGGAGAGTTAAATATGGATTTACAGTTATAGTAATTTTTAATCATTCCAAAACCATTCCACTTTAATATTTAAAATCACAATATTTTCGTTTTTAATGTAAAATAATAGTATTTATTGGCACACAAGGAGTCTAACTAGAGTCTCAAAAAGTGTAAAATAATAGTAATAATAATAAAAAAATGTGAAATAACACCAAAAATTATTTCCTTTTGATATTATTTACACTCTTCTTTCTTTCTTTTTTTTAAAAAAATAATAGATAAATAAAAGATTTACTCCATATCCGTAAAAAGAAAAATTAGTTTTAAATCTGGAGAAGAAACGAGATACTCGTAGATTATACATTGTTGCAGACAGTTAATTTTCTGAGAAACTTGAAGAAAACTAAAAACATCCATAACCTTACAAATGTAATCAACACCAAGAAAAGATCTCAACAAACGGAATTTTTTTAAATGATTATTATTAAAGAATGTTCGTAAGGAAGGAACTCTTTCCGATGAAAGAAATAAAAAATAATCAAATCTTGCTTTCATTTTAAAATATGAGAAATTCAATATTCTTTACAACTAGGGCAAACCATTTAATATATGAATAATTTTAAAAGAAGGAGATAAATAATTGCATTTATAATACATGAATGTAATAAATTTTTTTATTCTTTATCTGAGACAGTTGTAGACAGAAAATATAAAAAAGGTTAATATTCTGAGAACGCGGAAAAATTGTACTTGTTGAAATAATTGCGTCCATTCGAAATGTCACAAAGTAGATAAAAAAATATATTCGGCTAAATTATATAAATCACTTTTTTATATACTTTTATAAATGATTAATACTAATGAGTATAAATTAACTACTTTTTACTATTAATTATTTCTTACTAATGACTACCAGGGAATCATGTTGAAGGGTTTTGTTATGGCAACTGATTAAAGTTTTTTTTAAGCATTAATAGGCCCGTGAATGAATAATTTAGGAAATTTTTGATGCACGTTCATATTTGTTGTTTTTACCGAAACATTGATGTAAGTCCCATTTATCTCACGGTATATACTACATCTGCAACTTTAACATAATTGAGCTAAAACGTAATCATGAATCACAAAAAAATGAAATAGAATGTAAATTAAATTTAATTTTTAAAATATACAGTTGCAGACAATTTTCTTAGTAATTTCAAATTGGATACTGCAAATTCTTCACAGATTGTTTGTTTCTTCAAACTGTATGATCTTCCAATTCATGTGCTATATAATTGAACTTCACACACATAAATTGCATCGAAATATATGTTAATAATGCACGCGATATTTAAAAGAGTATACTCTAATTTTCGCTAAATTTCTCAACAATTCAGTCAGAAATATTATATTCATTTGAAAGATTTGAATACAGTATAACGGAGTGTGAGTCGAAGAGTATATTAAAAGATTTGTCATAAAACATTTTTAAATTATGGGAAGTTATATCTTTATATATAAAAAATCGTCTGTGCGTGTGTATGTGATTAAACTCCTTCTAAACGGCTGGACCGATTTACTGACATTTTTCGTGTGAGTTCAAGTGGATTCGAGAATGGTTTAGATTCACAATTCGGTCCAATATCGCAATTAGTTAAAAATATATTAATTTAAAACTTTAAACGCATAATTGTTTTACCCCTGTGTGCTGTTTATTCTGCTAATGCGTGGCAAGAAATAAAAGAGAAATAAGAGGGAAAATATTTACCGTATTTTCACCGTTTTTAAAATTGCAATCTAATTTTTTTATCAAAATGAGACAAAAAATAATTACAGAATCGGAAAGATTATTCATTTCGCCACGATACGATACGGAATATATATCTTTATATATATATAAATTTTCTGTGCGTGTTTATGTGAATGTGTGGGTTCCAGTGGATTCGAGAATGGCTTAGATTCACAATTTGGTCCAATGGAAAATGTTTATTTAATTATTTTTTTATTTATAAATTGTTTTTGATCTTGGAATGTTTTACAATGAACGCGGCAGACTGCGCTATGATAGCAGTATCGAATATTGAAAAATATTTTATTATAAATCCAATTTGTCCCGACAGTTGGCACTGCAATCAAATTCAGAAAAATACTTTGTTACTTCGTGTTATTATTTTTAGTATACATTGATAATCGCTGGGTGGTTCCATATTCACCATTGCTGTGCAAAACCAAAACAAATCACGTATAAACTTTGAGTTACGTAGTTCGGTAAAGTCCATCTAGTATATTTGTATGTACGTTCAAAAAGCAGTGATAAAGTTATTTTTGCCTTTCAAAATGTAAATGATAATGATGAAATAACACGTTATTAAATGGGCCAATACATTTGTAGTAACAAAGCTATATGGCGCGTTTTTAGTTTTTCTATACATGAAAGAGATCATGTAGTTATACATTTGGCTGTGCACCTTGAAAATGGATATCGCGTTTATTTCACAGAGCAGACTGCTCAACAACAAGCTTTAACAGTTCCAAAAGCAAACCTTACCGAAGTTTTCAACCTTTCTAATCGACAAGATGATGTTGGTCAATTCGCAAGGACATTAATGTAAACTGATGTTCCTAAATTTTTTACATATTGTTGTTGTGTTGTTGCTGTTGCTTATGCCACTTGTCTGACATAATCAGATCGAGGCCCACGAAATTCATCGTGGCAATGGGCTGGATGTACACATGTCGTTGGCCTTAGCTTTGAGCACCATGCAGGTGACAGTACGATATAGCTCGGTGAAATTCCCGAAGAGACGATAGAACATTGCGATAGATGGCGCCACCATATATCTCCACCTCCCCAATTTAGGCATGGAACTGAAGTGGAGGAAAATTTTCTTCAGTTCCCTGCACGTTATTCAGCCCATTAAGACTTTCGGACCCACTGATTTAACGAGCACGTACTCCGTGTGTACCCGGAGGGTATTTGGTGGTACGGGCATAGAACCCAGGCCTTCCGGTCTAGGGCTCTAACCACTAGGCTACCCATGGCCCGCATTTTTTACATAATAACATTTACATTTGGAATAAGCAATCAGAATATTGGAAACCACGAAAGCGAGACATTCTAACCCCAGGATTCACCAGCGTATTTATGGCGAATATTTTAGGCCGAGTGTATACATCTCATTCTAAGCAACGCGAATGTTTTTTTTTTGCATTTGCATTTGCTATTGGTTATCGTTCATGGATCGACATCTTTACAATATTGGCGAAAATTCAATGGAACTTTATACAATATTTTCTTCGATGCGTGTCGTGAGTTACATTTATTGGAAGATGATAACCATTGTGATCTCACCCTTGTAGATGCATTACTGAGATTATCTCCACAGCTGATTCGTCAATTATTTTCAATAACATTAACAACGTGTTTTCCGTCTCAAGCATCTGCTCTGTGGAACAAATATAAAGACTCAATGAGTGAGGATATTTTGCATCGGATTAGAAATACTAATCAAAATCGCAATATTGAATTTTCGGCCGAAATATATAACGAAGCATTAATAATGTGATTGAGGATATTTATATTATTATTTCAAATATGCCACTCATCCATTTTGGAATGCAAACGCCGAACCACCCAGCAACAGGTATCATCAACAGCGATGTTCAACGTGAACACCAGTTTGATATGACTTCTTTGGCTACTTTTGTTGCTGATAATGAACAATTGCTTACTGCTGAACAACGAAATGTAAATGATCAACGTATCTATTGCAGCACAACAAGATGTATTCTTTTTTCTAAATGCACTAGGTGGCACTGGAAAAAATTTCTTTTCTCACTGATACTTGCGCACATTCGATCAGAAAATCATATCGCATTGGCAATTGCTTCATCAGGTATTTCAGCAATCTTACTTGATGGTGGACGTACTGCTCATTCAGCACTTAAGTTACCTTTAAATGTCCATTCAAACCCCGACGCAATGTGTAGTATAAAGAAACATTCAGGCATGGCTGAAGATTTGAAAATATGCAAAATTGTTATCTGGGATGAATGCGCAATGGCTCACAAGCATTCGCTTGAAGCTCTCGACAAGTCCCTGAAATATATAAAAAATAATACTAGGTTTTTCGTTGGTGCTCTAATGTTGATGGCTGGTGATTTCAGACAAATATAACTCTTCACTCCTCTCGTGACATATGCGAATGAAATAAATGCATGCTTGAAAGAATCTTATCTATGTTGAAATGTTAGAGTAAATTATGCCTTACAATTAATATATGTGTTCACCTTCAAAATGATCCATCAGCGTCGAGGTCCTCTGAGCAATTGCTAGACATTAGCAATGGTAGAAATCCATGGTATGTGAAGATACACAATATATTCAACACCCGGAAATATTTTGCAACATTGTGGCTAAGAATGATGAATTAATAAAAAAGTATCTTTCCAGATTTACGACATAATTATACCGATCATGCATGGCTATGTGCGTGAGCTATTTTAGCGGCAAAAAATCTAGATGTTGATACCATCCATTGAAATATACAGCAGTCATTGCCTAGTAATGAAATTGCATTTCCATCGATTGACACTGTTGTTTATCCTGATAAAGTTGTCAACTATCCTGTAGAGTTTTTAAATTCACTGGATTTACCGGGAACGCCACCACATAATTCGCGATTGAAGATTGACTCACCTATAATTTTGCTTCGAAATTTGAGCGCACCGAAATTGTGTAATGGCACGCGATTAGTCATAAAAAATCAGGGGCAACATTCATGAAGCCATTATTTTAAGTGAACAATTTCAAGGTAAAGTTGTACTTCTACCACGGATCCTAATGATTCCTTCAGATTCACTTATACTTTCAAACGTTTACAATTTCCAATTCGCTTGGCATTTTCTATGACTATTAATAAGTCATAAGGTCAATTATCGACGATTTGTGGCTTAGATTTAGAAAATTCTTGCTTTTCATACGGCCAATTGTATGTTGCGTGCTCAAGAGTTGGAAAATCATCGAATTTATATGTTTATACCCCATAAGGATTAACCAAAATTATCGTACATCCCATGGCATTACAATAAATAAAGTTTTTGTTCAATTTAATAAAAAACATGTTATAAAATAGTTTGAGTCTCAACTTTTTCACGTTTAATTTAAAAAAAGTTAAAGTTTTTATTCCCACAACCTCTACATTTAACTTCGCTCATAGTAGACACATACTCATACGCTATCCATTGATCGAATTGTGATAACCGTATATGTAATGACGATAGATATTGTAATATCTTTTTAATACAAATTTTCATCAAAACGGTACAGCTGTTAGAACTAATTCATAAAAATTTGGAATTTCTGAATTTGTAGGACAAAGTCTGTTGGGTCCGCTAGTATATATATATATATATATATATATATATATATATATATATATATATATATAAATAATATAAAATCCAAAATAAAAATCAATATATATAATATATATATATATATATATATATATATACATATATATAAACGAAAATATAAAAATATACAGATAGTTATAAACCTAAGATAACTATAAATAGGAAGAAAAAGGCACAGTAATACAATGCCAAACTCCTGGCCATATATATGTATACACTGGTGTGCAAAAATTAAGGACGAGACGGTTTTTTCAATATAACTTTGTACAAAAGCTTTCCAAATCAACACATTTAATACCGTAAGATCCCCAATACGTAAGGACATGTGTAATGTAAGCAACACTTACTAAAAGAGAAATCAGAGGGATAAAAAGAAGCTTCATTGAAAAAGTAGCATGAAGCGCAATGCGACTGAAGGCCGAAACATCCCTGTGATGGGTGTCCAGCAAGAAACATCCGGTCTTTAGTAGGGGATATGATCTCCCCTAACTGCTAGGCAGGTTTCACAGCGTCTGCCTCTGCTGAGAATGAGGGTTTCAATGAGTAGTTGAGGCATTGCTGCCCATTCGTCTTGCAGCGCCAATCGAAGCTCCTGAATCGTTACTGGTGGTAAGGTACAAGCTGCCAAGCACCTGCCCAGAAAATCCCATACATGCTCGATGGGATTGAGATCCGAAGATCGTGCCGGCCAATCCATACGTTCAATATCCTCACTCTCTAAGAGTTGTTCGGCAGCAACTATGCGATGACATGGAGCATTGTCGTCCATGAAAAGGAACTGCAGACCCATAGCGCCTCTAAAAAGACGCACATATGAAGAAGAATCTCGTTACAATAACGGGTCCCGTTGACTGAACCTGCGTCGAAGATGTGAAGGTCTGTACGACTACCAAGCATTGATGCCTCCCCAAACGAGAACACCGCGAGCTCCATACCTGTCCATTTCAATGATGTTCGATGGATGATTGCGGCTTCCCCGCTCTCTCCAGATGAGTATGCGATGAGAATCGCTACTCCAACTGAATCTGCTCTCATCTGTAAAGAGTACTCGTCCCCATTCATTGTCTCTCCAATTCCGGTGTTCCCGGCACCACAGAGAACGCCTTCTCCGATGGGCAGGCGTTAAAGGTACACACCGTACAGGGCGTCGTGCAAACAAACAAACCCAGTCTTCTGGCCACGGTAAAACGCGATATCGGTCGTCCAGTCGCCTGTGTCGTGTGTCTAGCGATTTCTCCCGCTGTCTGCCGCATGTTTAATCTGGCCTGTAAGACAATGTACCGGTCATCTGCGGTTGTGGTTCCTCGTGGACGACCACTACTGAGCCCCCGGATAGCTGTTCCTGTAGTTTGAAATTGTCTCCAAAGTCGTGAAACGATGCTGTGAGCAATTCCGAACTCTGCAGCAACACTTGTCACACTGCGGCCTTCCTCCAACTTCCCAATGATTCTACCTCGGGTGAAAGCATCAAGATGTCGTCTAACAGATTGATTAGTCGCCATTTCTCGCTGAGGCAGCAACTCGGTGTGATTTTAACTGCTATATGGCGTGCAATCTCTTTGCCAGAAATACTGATCTTACACCGACAACATGCTTTATACTACTCAGACACTCCCCCATTACGTCTACCTGTATATCTGCGTATGTGCTACCGTACATCGCCTTACTTTATCTCCTGATTGGTCTTTCTGTCCGCTCTGCCTCTTCGTTCAGCTGATATGCTAATTTTTCGACTTCGTCCTTAATTTTTGCACACCAATATATATATATATATATATGTATGTATATTTACCATAACGAAATATATAGACCATAAATACACACAAGTGATAATATTTAGTAATGCAATTAGCTTATTGCCATCTTCTGTGGAGTCTAGTGCAGTGTTTCTCAAACTGTGGGGTGCGCCCCCTAGGGGGCGCGATGACCCTACAATGGGGGCACAAGCATGTCGTAAATTTAAAGATTTTTTTTAAAAAAATAACTGGAAAGAGAAGTAAAACAAAATGCTTTGATCCATAATAAAAAAAAATACACACAACAACACTTACATAATTTATGTTTATTATCTGGCTTTTTTCCGTCATCAAATAGCTATCTTTGATCCCAAAACCAAATTAAAGAGAAAAAAAACATTTTGTTTTATTTGCTGTATTTCCTGAATGAGCGTTTTTTTATTACGTTTTATGGTGACAGAACACCTCTAAAACTCAATTTTTGGTCAATATATCGATTTTTCGTTTTTGGTCTTATATTAAAATTCAATCTTTTATCTTTGTAAATATGTTAAAATTTTGTTTCTATCTTATTAGAAGCCGAGTTACATCTTTTTCAATATTACTTAATCATAAATTTCTTCGACCCGAAATAGTTTCTGCTAAGCGGAAGTGGCCGAGTTGTTTGTTTACGTTTCTCTTTCATAAAATATGACATGAAATATTATAATTAATATACAAATATTTAGTCAGAAATTAAAATAGAACATTTAAGAATAAATATAAATGTATTTGAAAAAACAGTTTTCCTTTTTTATGTGTAAAACCTGGCAGCAAGTTTGTTGTTTTGACTTTGTTTACATATGCGTTTGATTTTCATGCTGAAAGAATTGACAGCGTAAAAAAAGTTTATTTGATTGTTTTATTCTGCTTTATTTTAACTTAAAAATGGTTAAAAGTATTGCTACAAAGCGCAAGCGGCAATTTTATGGTAATAAATTCACAAACACTTCGAAAAAGAATAGCACTTCAGCAGTTCCTGAATGTACTGCTAGCTGTTCAAAGTTGGCAAAAGAGAGTTTCTCAACTGCAGAAGAAATGCCTGGTCCTGTATTTGGTAACAGAATCGTTGACCTTGAACTTATTGTGAAAGCTTTTGCTCAACTTTGCTGCCCAAAATGTTTTGCTGAAAAAGGGGAACTATTCGAGGATTCCAGATATGGATTGTGCTCCCATTTTACACTAAAATGTAAGTGTTGTGACTTTTTTTTTGCATTTGCTTCATCAAAAAAAGTTGTAAATGCACCTGTCATAAATACCAGGCTAGTATATGGTATGAGGCAGATAGGCAAAGGTTTTGCTGGGGCATTTAAATTATGCTCAACATTAAATTTGCCTCGACTAACCAAAACTGCTTACAAAAATCAGGAAGCAAAGCTTTTAAAAGTGGTTCAGGAAGTAGCTGAGGAATCCATGATAAAAGCTGCTACTGAAATTGTGGAGAGAAACAACAAAATCTCTCATCCGATATTGTAAAATGTGGCATATCGGTGGATGGTACATGGCAGCGAAGAGGCTATACATCTATGAGAGGCTGTGTTGCTGCAATATCAGTTGATACTGGTAAGGTGTTAGACATAGAAGTTATATGTCGTCCTACTGTCCAACGTGTAAAAGACTTCAGACTATGCCAAGAACCTTTGAATATGAGTCGTCAAAAGCCGACCACATATGTCAGTGTAATTTCACAGGCTCTTCATCAAAAATGGAAATTAAGGGGGACTCCCGAATATTTCTTCGATCTGAAAAAAACCGCAGACTGCAATACACTCAGTATTATGAAGATGGCGACTCAAAAGCTTTCATGAGTGTGAAAGACACTTACGGATTAAACAGTGTGACCAAGTTTGAGTGCATTGGCCATGTACAAAAGAGAGTGGGTTCGCGTCTGAGAAAACTGAAAACTAAAACTAAAGGACTGTCTGGTAAAGGCAAATTAACTGATAATTTTATTGACCGACTTCAAAACTATTACGGAATTGCTGTTAGCAGCAACGTCGGTAACTTAACTGTCATGCAGCAAAATGTAATTGATGCGTAATATCACTGTGCATCAAGTGATAAGAAACCGATGCATGGTCAATGCCCAATAGGGAAAGAAAGCTGGTGTTATTTTCAGCGGGGGGTGGCAAATGGAACAAAATGTTCCACTAAAATATGCTGGTTTATCAAATGATGTTTTAAACAAAATATTAAACCAGTATATTTAGAACTATGCGACAAACAAATATTAAGTAAGTGCTTGCATGGACGCTCTCAAAATGCCAACGAGTGTTTTAATGGAATAGTTTGGCAAAAAGTACCGAAGGAAGTATTTGTTTCGCTCAAAACAATTAAATTTGGGTAGTATGATGCTATTATACACTTCAATGAAGGATTAAATGGGTGTCTAAAAGTTTTTAATAAAATGAATATTAAAAATCCTGAGGTGTTTACCTTACGGGGATATAAACATTTAGATAAATGCAGAATCCGTGAATCAATTCATAATGCAGACCCCAAAACAAAGAAAAACAGGAAAATTTTAAGAGCACTTAAAAAGAAAAAAATTAGTGTTTTAGAAGTCAAAGATGGGAAGAACTATAAATCTGGTGCATTTTAATAAGAAAGTAAGTGTTTATCTTGTAATCAGATGAGTTTAATGTTATTTTTGTCGTTTTCTCAAAATGAATTTTTTTACATTTTTTCTTACCGCAAAACACAATATCTCAAAAAGTTATGCTTGAATGATACAAAATTTTTATATGTATGTTTTTTAAATACTTATATACAGGGAATAGACCATTCATAAGATTTTGTGTTGAGTAGAATTTTTTTTATATAGCAATAAAGTGAAAATTACAATAGCTTTTAAGAAAATTTCAACGTATAGAAGTTCGAAACACAATAAGTTCCCACGTAATGGTCATATTACAAAAATAAGAGTCTATTCTCTAGATAAGGTTGTATGCTATATTATTCACAATTTACAAAATGTCAATATATTTATTTTATTTTCAATTATCATGTTTTGCGTAAAATCTTATTTTTGCTTATTTTTTTTATAAAATACCCATTTGACAGTAAAAAGGTGCGCTAATAAAACTTTTCTTGGGTGTTTTTCTAATTTTAGAGACCCATAAGATCATAAAATATGCATTTACTGGCAAAATTCAGGTTAATTCAAAAAATTTTCTTGAAAAGTGTATAAACATTTAGATAGATGCAGAATATGTGAATCGATTCATAACGCAGACCCCAAAACAAAGAAAATTTTTAAGAGCACATTAAAAGAAAAAAATAGTGTTTTAGAAATTAAAGAGGGAAAGGATTATAAATCTGGTGTATTTTAATTAAAAAGTAAGTGTTTTTCTTGTAATCAGATGAGTTTAATGTTATTTTTGTCGTTTTCTCAAAATGAGTTTTTTCACATTTTTTCTTACCGCAAAACACAATATCTCAAAAAGTTATGCTTGAATGAAATAAAAATTTTATATGTATGTTTTTTTAATACGTATACAGGGAATAGACCTTTCTTAAGAGTTTGTGTTGAGTAGAATTTTTTTTATATAGCAATAAAATGAAAATTACAATAGCTTTTAAAGAAAATGTCAACGTATAGAAGCTCAAAAAACAATAACTTCCCAAATTGTAGTTATATTACCAAAATAAGAGTCTATTCCCTAGATAAGGTTGTATGCTATATTATTCAATTTACAAGAAATGTCAATATATTTATTTTATTTTCAGCTATCATGTTTTGCGCAAAGTCTTATTTTTGCTAATTTTTTTTTAAAAAATACCCCTTTGACACTAAAAATGTATACTAACAAAAATTTTTTGGGTGTTTTTCTAATTTTAGAGACCCATAAGGCTATAAAATATGCATTTACAGGCAAAATTCAGGTTAATTCAAAAAATTTTCTTCGAAGGTGTTCTGATACCTTAACATAAAATATTACTCGCTAAGAGAAAAACAAAATCCAGACCCTAAGAAAAATTCTAAGATAAACAATTCATCACTGTAATTATTATTGAAATACTGTGCATTAGTTGTAGAAAAAGAAAAGGAATACATGATTTACTTTTCAGCCAGGCAGCATAGTACGTTTGCTAATCATTTGATTAACCTTCAATATTATGGTATGGTTATTCAATATTAGTTCCGTCCCATCTCTTATGCGTTTGCTTTTCGCTTAGGGAAATTGTAAATAATACAGTTTTACGATATTTGGAAAAGAACTGATTGATTTAACATTTCTGTAATATTAGTGAAAAGTGTCTGATTTGCGTCCTTTATTATGGTATTGTACTTTTGAATCATTTTAGTTCAGTTTTATTGGATTTTTTCTCAAATCATCAAAGAATTGAATAGTTCTTGAGAGAAGGTAAGTATACTTTCTATAAATTAAAATATTCACTAGAATTCCGATTTGTATCGTGTACAGTAAAAATAATTATAAACAAATGAGTGGGGTGACTGAGTCCCCCCCGCAATACCATTAGCGTTAGTATCGAGTACGCGCCTGCTCCCGGATTAAAACATTTTGAAGTCTTCTCGCTTTAAATGTTAAAAAGTAACACAATTATTCTTCATCGGAATTTTATATTCTTTTTCATTATTTAACATTAATTCTAAATGCTAATTATGCGAGGTTTAAAATTACAGTTCCTTTAAACAGTTATTTACAATTATAGCATTTATCTAAAAAAAAAACCTTTTTACATTTTTGTATACAATGTCCTGCACGCAGTTTTACTCTCCTTACAGTTAAGCTATTATATAAAGAATAATGTTTTATTTTTTAAAAAAATGAACTCGTGCGAAGAGTCGGTGTTTCAGCCAGAATACGTTTAATGTATCAGTACTGAAGAAGGTATTTTATAAATAATTTCTTATTACTTAATTTGGTCGCGGTAGCCGAGTGGTATAGGTATCGGATCGTGGCTTGCCTTTTCACGAGTTTGAGCCCAGTACCACTAAAGACTCGCCGTGTAGGGCAGCGATGCACGTTAAATCTGTCGAGAGCTGAAACGTCCTCCCGTTGGTGTGGTGTGGTAGTTAGGAGAGGGGGTGCCAGCTCAGGTGTCGTCCACGTCACTTGACCATGGTTCAAAATTACGTGGTCCGTCGCCAAAAGCCCTCGTGTAGCTGAACAGTGCGACGTTAATATTCAATCAATCAATCTTATTACTAAATGAAGAACAAGTTTAATAATTATTAGGGACTTCCACGGGCTTGTCTTGTAGAATAAAGTTTTTCAAAGGAAGGTTTATATAATATTAGAAATTGACACTTTTTAAAGAGTTATTTTTCTATATTTAGCTGAGATCTATATTTTGTCTTCAAAGCATCCACCGCAGAAAATCCGTTTTTAACAAAGGTAGGATGTTGAAAACGGTAATAGTACACGAAGTGCTT